>CM029018.1:69874814-70451178 GCA_016801055.1 Panax notoginseng | reverse complement strand
CATGTGAGGATACCTTGACTTCACTTCAAATTCTAACTCTTGAGGTATAACCTTTAAGCATCGAATATGATCATTCTTATCCAAGATGTTAACACGTATCTCCTCTACGTTAAATATTTCGCTATCAGTTCGGTCTAAATTAATAATTGTGGTTCGGGTCGTCCACATATTTACGTAACATCGATATGTAAAAAAAAAATATCTCTGAACACGCAACATACTTGGCGGTAAAACGAGTCTTTAGGCCACAGTTCCTACTTCATCGAGGATTTCAAATGGGCCAATTAAATCGAGAGTTGAGATTCCTCTCTTCGTCGATTCTTGCTCTAGAATAACGCCCTCTTGAACCTTCTTCTTCACATTTATCAGCTCTGAGTATGTAGCTTGAGCGGCTTTAACTTTATCGATTAAAGCCGATTTTAATCGTATATTCGTTATCTTCACGTGGGTTCGTATATTCGCACTGGTAACCGTTACGATCTTCTCCACAACGCGTCAGCTACACGTTCGCTTTTTCACGATATTATTGATGGTCTCACGTCGTAATCTTTAACAGCTCGAGCCACGTCTTTGGCGCATAATACGTTCGTTTTAGTTGAAGAAATATTTGAGGGTTTTAAGAAATGGGTTTTGTACTGGGGTCAATACAAAATTCAATTTTACGCTCTGGGTAGGCTAAGAAGTCTTCAAGAATACGTCAAGAAATTTATTAACAATAGATATATCGTTCAAAACTGTGACCCTCATCCAAGACTTGGATTAACACGTCACATTGATACCTATCAACTTGCCATCGTCATTTACAACGTTCCTACGGAAAGTCTAGCTTCGGTGCATTTCCACACCAGAAAGTCAACAACGAAAGGAACGGGATTTTTACTTATGGTTGATATGACAATGATTGACTTTAGTGATTTGGTTACTTGAATTCGCATAATAGGTTGGTTAGGAATATGAAAAGCTAACAAAACCTTACGAAAAAAGCATGATGAGCAGTTAACCAATCGTTTCCAAAAATCACATCAAAGGCAAGTTATTTTCAAAGAGATAAGATCGACAGGTAACGTGAAAGTGTTGATTTGAACAAGATTTATAATAGGGGAGGTAATGAAGATTTCTCCCAACGGAGTTTCCACAGATAAGTCAAAGTCTAAATTTCTCCGGAATCAAATTATCCCTCGATGAGCGCAAGTAGGAGAAATAAAAGAATGGGTTGAACCCGGTATCAAATAAGTATAAAACTTCTTTAGAGTTTATAATAAGCTTACCCGTGATGACCTCATTCGGGTTCCTTGCTTCTATGGGAGTTCACAAAAAGCTCTCCCTTGCACAACCGGTTTTGACTTTTCTGGGAAGGTTTTTGGTGCCTCCATCCTAGCTGAATTTGTTTTCGGTAAACGACAAATCGGGCTAAATGACCTTCTCTTCCACAATTATAACATGCTTTGGACAGCATCGCGCAGTTTGGACTGATGTGTCCTCCCCTCGCATTTGAAACATATGATAGGTGGTCGTTCTCCTTCCTTAACGAAGGTGCTGGTGCTGACGTCTTTCCGTCATTGTTGAATCTCCTCTTCTTGAATGTCCATTTTTATTGTTTTGGCCCTGATTACCACCGAAGTGGTTACCATTTCTGGCCTGTTGATTCCCTCCACGCTTGTTGTCACCGCTTCGATGACTGCTCTCACTGGTATTATCATTTTGCCGGCTGCTCTCTTTTGTTGCGTTGTCTCGTTATCGCGCTCCACCAAACTGAGCCCTATTCACAACATCTGAATACAAACACAGTTTATGAGAACCAGATGTTGACGTATTCCGGCTTCAAACCTCTTAAAACATCCGCGTCATTCTTTCTTCATTATCCACCAGGTGGGACGCAAACGGAATAACTCCACAAATTTTGCCTCGTACTGCGACACGGTCATATTATTCTGCTCCATTTGATGAACTCACCTCCTTCATGTGAGAATACTCTCGGGAAAGTAATTTGTCGTTAAACAGCTCTTGGAACTTCTCCAGGACATCTTCAGTGGGCAGGTTGATACGCTTTATCGATTCCCACAGTAATCTGCCTCTCCTCGCAACATAAAGGCGGCAAAGGGAATTTGCTCCTGGAGCAACCCAAGGACATCAAATATCTTGGTGATTGCTTTATCCATGTTTAGCTACAAGTGGTTTGGGTTCTCCCTTAAACTCGGTGGTCCCAGCTCCTTAAACTGCTTAGCGGTGACCAACCGTGAGTTGTCATTGTTTCCTCTTCATTTTGGATAGGAGGCTCTCGCCTTGTTGCATGAATTGCTCCTTGAACTGCTTAGCGGTGACCGTTCGAGAGTTATTTTTGTTGTTGCATGAATTGCAGAAAGTCTCTGGACCATCCATCATTCACCATTTCATCGGTGTTTTATTTTTATGAGGATTATTGTCCTCTGGTTGCACATTACCCTGAGCATTGATCATTGTGATTCAATAGTCTCATGTGCTTCATTGTTTATCTCAATCATTTTCGGATGCCATTTGCAAATACTGCAACAAAACAAGGGTTAATTAACATATAAATATATCCATATACTTTGACCGACCAATTAAATACCATCAATAAACTTAGGTAGGTCATACTAGCGAAGGAAATTCCCCGTCTTCTCCCTCCTAGTTCTATTCTCACATCCTAGCCAGGGATCATATCTAAGCTCGTGTACCAACTGTGACGCCCCCAAAATTAGGTATACATCACCATCTTGGGTCGTCAGATACATAGTACAGAATACAAATACAACTGATTTATACATCTGTCGGTACAATACGACATAACATAAACTGTGAGTTTGAATACAAATATTATCTTTAGAGAGTATGAATACTCTCTAGAAGATAATATTTGTATTCAAACTCACAGTTTATGTTTTGTCGTATTGTCACACGACAGATGTATTAATCAGTTGTATTTGTATTCTGTACTATGTATCTGACGACCCAAGATGGGTGATGTAATACTAATTTTGGGCGGGCTGTCACAATAATTGTGACTATAAATTTTTCTTCGCACCCAGGACGAAGAATATTTTCATCACATGTTTACCTGAAACATCAAAGATCATAGTTATACCAAATCACAGTTCCTGTTTTATAATCATACTAACAAATCCATCTTTGCACTACGAGCCAAAGATATTCATCAACAAACCATCTTTGCACTACGGGCCAAAGATATTCAACAACAGTTCATCTTTGCACTACAGGCCAAAGATATTCATCAACAGGCCATCTTTGCACTACATGCCAAAGATATTCATCAACAATTCATATTTGCACTACAGGCCAAATATATTCATATCTCAAAGAAATATATAATCATTTCAGAATTTATATAAACAATAATTATAACCATGTTGATCAATTCACCTTTGCACTTAAGCTTAAGATATTCAATATAAATTCAATGGTCATGATCATACCAGTCACAATTCAACTTTGCACTACAGGCCAAAGAGAACCCTAGTCATGATCATACTAATAATCTACCCATCTTTACACTCAGTGAAAGAGAATTTCAACATCAGGGTTATAAAAATGTTATATATGATGATAAAAATAATATGATCAACATATAGTTTTAATCTCAAGAGTAATATTCGTAACTCATGAATAGTAAATCGTGAATAGTAACTCATGAATAGTAACCCGACACAAAAGATAGAAATTCCACAATAAAATCCATACCAATATTTCGGTATAATGATATTGAAAGAATAACATTACTTAAATTTATAAATAATTTATTTTAATTGTTTACACTTTACTAATTAATGCATTTAATCATCATAAAATGCCAACTCTTACAATTTCATCATCAATAACCAAAACCCTCATCAAAAATCTGCATATACCTCATATAGGATTCTCAAGCCATAAAATCCTATTTTCCAATTTTCTTTCTTCACAAAACATATTTAATTCATTTACTCATAACTAGACCATTTTCATGAAAAATACCAAATCAGTTCCAAAAATATTTTTTTCTAGGATTTAGCATAATATAGTCCCATAGTGAACATATATTTTTCTCAGAATTTTTAAAAGTCATTTACTATTTTTCATATGGCTAAAATAGCCGAATATTTAGACATTTATCAAAAATTGTACTTTTGTCTAAAAATTCTAAAATTTACAGAGTATACTTCTGTCATATACATGTACTCCCAATAAAAATTTCATCAATTTTGGAGTTAACCACAAGGAATTATAAGCTATTACTTTTAAAATAGTCTTTTCTCATAAAATTCATAACTCTCAATCTATACATCCAAAAATCACCATTTTTGAACACAATCAATAAAACTCATCAAAATATCATTTCAAATTTTTCCAGAATTTTTGAAGTTCAGAAAAATTCGAAACTGAAAATCATAACAATCCTTAAAATCCCTTACTATCCCTTACTATCCCTTACCTCAAAAGAGCAGTACTTCTGACTGGATATCGGATATGATGCTGAAGGAAACTTGCACTGATGAATAGCAACTCACCAAGTATCTAAAAACTCACAAAATATGCTTCATAATATAGAGAGAGAAAGAGAGAAAGCTTATGTTTCTGGTGTGATTTTCAATTCTAACTTAGCCCTCTATTTATAGGAAAATTTTGGTAGGTTTGACCTGCAACCTGATGGCTTTACCTGCTACTATTCCCACCCACCACATTTAAAATATAATTCAGCACATTTCTTCACCAACCACAAGTGGGGCCCACCAATTCTAGAATTTTCCACCAAAAATGATTTATAACCTGATTTCCGAATCAGCCACCTCTTAAAATTCATAACAAATCATACGTTCATTTTTAACGGTTCAAAATATATGGACATATACTCAACTTATATATGTATAACATATCCAAAAATTACCACGATCCAACGGTCGGATTAAAAATTATAACCCCCGCAAAATATCTCAAAAACCCTTATTCCAACAAAAATACTGATAAAAACCTCAACATTAACTCCTTCATTTTTAACCACAAAAATATATCCCTCATTTATATCCACATAATATAAATATTTCCTTATCATATGAATCAATAATTAATTATTCACAAATAATATTACAGAATCACATTTATGACAACCAGGCCGTTCCCAGGAAAGAGGGGGCTTTCCAATAAGGATTTCTCCTTACTGGCGCGCAATTAGATGACCAAACCTCTCCTTAGACAGAACTTTCTAGACATTGCCAATAATGTTATCTAATAATATTATTCAAATAATATGAATTATTGATCTGATAATGAGAAATACTGTGCAGTGACAATTATTGAACAACAATAATATAAAATTTCAACGTAGCAATTATTGAATCAATAAAATAAAATATTGAACAGTAATTACTGTAACAATTATTGAGTAGTGCCTTCTTACGTAAGAATCAATAATTTCAAAAATACTATGCAATACCGTGTGCTACTGTGCAATAACGCGTATTACTGTATTTTAACCACCGGCTATTCCAACAGTGTTAACGGTAACAACTACGCCGTTATTTGTAAAAACTCAAATTTGTCATTTTCTTCACCCGACAGTTATTTTGTTATGGGGCCCACAAATCGCTGCGCCGTCGTACGAATATTCCCCGACAGAAAGAATATTTCACGACCAAACGAATATTCCCCGACAACAATAATTATTTTATAACCACTTGCTTATTTTGAAAAAAAATTATATTTCACTCATAACTTTAAATTTTTTATCAATTTAACCATTTACTGAATAGTAATTATAAGAAAAATTGAATACTTTTATTTCATAAAATTCGGGGTCTTACAATAATCGTGTTTTCACCAACGGTCATGATCACGCCATAAAACAATTCATCTTTGGACCCTTGGCTGAAGAGAACCCATGGTCATGATCATACCAAAAAGTGTCCATCAATGCACTAGGGGTCAATGAGGACTTTTACCACATCATTTGTAACATTACGGTCATGATTATACCGAATGATCCCTAGTCATAATCATACCAATCAACAGTCCATCTATGCACGTAAGCCAAATATGACTTTCATCACAATATAAGCATGAGGATGATGACAATAATATAATCATTAATCAAACGAAATCAAGGATAAATATTAAAGACTTTAAATTTATCCAGAGTTTAAAAATATCCAAATTGTCAACATGATACTTCTTTGTGGAGTAAAATTCAAGAATAATATTCATGTATAAAAAATAATTCGAACAGAAAAGAAATATATTTTTTGCGTGAATAGTGCTCCGGCATGAAAAGTGCCACAAATACCTGAGTGAATAATATGCTAGTAAATAATAATCAGGTGAATAGTAACCCGTGAATAGTAACTCATGAATAGTACTCTGGCACAAAAAGTGTCCCGAATATCCAAGTGAATAGTAATCGGGTGAATAGTAACCCGTAAATAGTAACTCATGAATATTACTCCGTGAATAGTACTCATAAAAGGAAAATACAAAAGAAAACAATATTCCATGACGAGTACAAAAGAAATGATATCTCGTACGAGTATAATAGAATATACGAAACTGCAAATGGATTTTCACCCGCCATGCGGTAATCCACGTAGACAGATCATTTCCATAATAAAATAAAGAATGAATACGAAGGGTCATTCATCATGCATGCGGTAGTCCGCGTAGATAGGTTGTTCCAATAGAATAATAAAGAATGGAATAGCAGAAGAATTTTACCATGCATACGATAGTCCGCACAGACAGGTTATTCCAGCAGAATAATAAAGAATGGAATAACAAAAGAATTTCACCATGCATACGGTAGTCCGCGTATACAAGTTATTCTAACAGAATAATAAAAAATGGAATAACAACCCTTACGAGTATTGAAAGAAAATAACTCTTTTCATGAATACGAAAGAAATAATACCCTTTACGAATATTAAACGAAATAATATTCATACAAATACGAAAAATAATTTCTCTTCAGAATATGAAATAAATAATACCCCTTGCGAATATTAAACGAAAATAATATTCATATTCATACGAAAAATAAGTTCTCTTCAGAATATGAAATAAATAATATCCCTTACGAATATTAAACGAAAATAATATTCATACGAATATGAAAAATAATTTTTCTTCAGAATATGAAATAAATAATACCCCTTACCTTAGAAGAAGTCTAGATACTGAAATAGTGAAGTAGCAGACTTCTCTTTTTTTTTTCTCTATAGCTTCTCTCTCTATAATTGCTCTTGTGAGTCTTAGTGAATTGGTGAGAATGAAGGAAGAATGAGCTTTATTTATAGGAAAACATAGTTTCGATAATTGCATGTTTTGGAGCTCAAAATATTACAGTATAATACCTTTACCTTTTTCTTCATTTTTAATTTAGTCCTGCAAGTATTATGAAACTTGCACCACTTCCCCTAATAGTACATCATGTGAATCAATAGTTCTATACATGTGAAAAAAATAATTACAGTATAGTACCTTCATCTATACATCCATTTTTAATTTAGTCATGCAAGTATTATCAATCTTGCACCACATCCCTTAATAGTACATTCATGTGAATCAATAGTACACACATGTGAATAAATAGTTATAAGCATGTGAATTAATATCAATTAATTGCTCATTTATCCGATTAATTACCCGATTGGTCAATATAACCTCCAGACATCAATTATTATCGAAATAGATGTTGATTTCCATTAACACTAATAATTCCAACACAATGAAAATATCAATTTCATCTTTAATCAACCCGAACTTATTCATCATTAATATTATAACTCACAATATTTAACAACCAGATCATTTCCAAGAAAGATGGGGCTTTCGGATAAGGATTTATCCCTATTGGCGCGCAATTAGGTGACCAAACCTCTTATCGACAGAACTTTCTAGACATCGTTAATATTACAAATAATAATATAAATCACTTTATCGTCTCGATTATTGATTTAATAATAATAAATATTATGCAGATGATACTGTGATAATAATTTAATCAATAATGTGAGAGATATTATGCAACAACTATTATAGCAATAATTGAGTATAACTGAGTGACTTCTCACATAAGCATCAATAATCAATACTATGTGCTACTATGCAACCACGCATATTACTGTACTTTTACTATTGGGTAGTTCAACAGTTTAACGGTAAAACTTTCGCCATTATTTTTATAAAAAGATAAATATGTCATTTTCTAACTCCGACAGTTATTCTGTCGTGGGGTAACCAATGATGGTGTCGTCGTACGAATATTCCCTGATAAAAAGAAT
The DNA here is from genome assembly GCA_016801055.1 of Panax notoginseng. Lineage (NCBI taxonomy): Eukaryota > Viridiplantae > Streptophyta > Magnoliopsida > Apiales > Araliaceae > Panax > Panax notoginseng. The sequence continues at coordinate 70,442,896 of CM029018.1, read as the reverse complement.
ATCTCCCGACCAAACGAATATTCCCCGACACAACGAATATTTTATATCAACTTGCTTACATTGAAAAAATTTCAAATATCACCCTTAACTTTAACCTTTTATCAATTTAACTATTTACTAAATAGAATAACAATTATCAGAAAATTGAATACTTTTATTTCGTAAAATTCGGGGTCTTACAATCTCCACTCCTTATGAAATTTCGCCCTCGAAACTTACAATCTGTACGCACAAAACGCGCAAGTGTACGTGGTCAACAAGTAATATAGTAGTGAATAAAGTATCGTTCCCACGAAGACAAATTAGCAATAATTTTAACTCCACAATTATCAATTTTCTATTAATCCTAATTCTATTAAACTATTCAATTCAATGGTTTAAAATTATAGCAACTAAATTAATAAATAAATAAACTATCACAAAACAATCACTAATATCAAAATCCGGAATTTCAAACAATTGATGGAGAATTAGACTTATGATTTCACCCTAAGCCTCACTCTGATTTTCAAACCTTTATTCCAACTCAATTCAATATCCCAGTTTATTAATCAAGAACACGAATGTAATACTAGCCACCTCTCGATGCACTAATATCGTATTAACTTAAATCCACAATTAAGATAGAGACAAGTTAAACACCTAAATTAACCAACTCACTATATCTCTATGTGAACTGAAATTAAAGAAGGTTTAAGCTTAAGTTCTCTATCCGATTACATGTGATGTCAAGCATATCTCTACCTTAACAATAATAAAAAATTTGCTATTCACAAAATTTATGACACATGCTATATTAACTAGGTCTAGATTTGAATATCATCTCTCGATTCCATTCAAATCCATAAGGAATTGTTGATTAAGCAATTCATAAATTCACGCTCCAATTAACATAGATAAATTGAAAATATTTTACTAAATTAGAAATCAAAGTTATAAAATTATCGTTTTACCCAAAGATCCATCACAAGTCTAATAAGCGAATTAGTTCATAACGAATGAATTAAAAATTGAATAATCTGATGGAAACATCCTTCCAAATACAAATAAAAGACTAGAGAGAAGAAGAATAATGAACACCCTTCACGTAGCCTAGAATTGCAACCGTCACGATAATCTCTTCAAATTACTACTCTAAAGGTCGCACTTGAATCCTGTAATTTATCTCTGTTTTATGCTCCTTGTGTTATGTGAATTGTTGTTTGCAACGTAAAATTTAAGCTCCCTTATGTTCTGGCCGAAATCCCCCTTTTGTAGAGTCCATGCACCTGACAAAACCTCCAAATTCCATATTACAGCAGTCTTCAAAAGGTAACAGGATTCTTCAATTTTCGGCACCCCCGCCCTGACGGGGGGTACAAGCCTAATAAGGCCCGCCCCGGCGGGCATGCCCACTTCATGCGTTTTTCCAACTTTGCCCCAAAAGTTCACCACTCTTCACCACTTGCATCCATGACCACCCTACACATAAAATAACATGGAACGAGTGAAAACGAACAAAAAACAAGAAGATAACTATGAATTTAAACTTGAAATGAACACCGAATCGTGTATATTAAATCCACTTATCAAAATCCCCCAAACTTAAACTGTGCTAGTCCTCGAGCACAAAATAAACTACATGCTATGCAATGCAATGAGATGAAACTAAATTATCCAACAGTATTGCAGAAACTAAATTATCGCATCGGCCTCAGAGAAAACAAGCAACTTCATAATATGAATTACCAAAACCAATCCACCGTTTCATACTAATTCTCAATTCTTGAACAATTATCACTGATATAGTGTGCGTGTGTGTTCAACATCTATGAAAACTGATACGGACTCCAATTTAATACATAAGTAATTTCTTAGAAGGAATCATATAGTGCAAACTTAAAAATGTCAAACATAAGCATATTCCAACTAAAACTAAAACTCCGCAATACTGAATTCAAGGGTTCATGCAGGGTACCGATACTTCTTTTATTTCAGCCAATTTTTTTTATTTTATTTTTTCACGGGGGTTTTTGCTCTTTTTCGTTTTATTTTTTTTTCTTTTTGGATAGTGAGTGCGTTTACGCTCCATCCCACTCCTGTGTTTATGAGGAGTGCATTTCACGCTTCTTCTCGACCCACCACAGGACTCAACTTATTCAACTCGATATCTCTCCTTTTTTTTTCTTTTTTTTAGAAGCTTATATATCCCACTTTTTCCCCCAAACTTAGGTTCTTGCCTAATTTTAGCCTTACTGCCTATCTTTATCGTTTTCTCATTTACCCTAGCATCATCCTTTAGAACCTATTTATGTATCAATTGGAACTGATTGGTCAACAAAGAGTGCTAACCTTTTTGTAACAGTTTCAAACAAGTTCAAGAGTCGATTCATAACATAAATTATATCACAGTTCTAATAATCAATACTGTATTGGTTAACTTGTTCACGATCTCATCATTGGCCCACAAATAACATAAAATGCAGCACTATTGGACATATGCAAACACAATATTAAACTAAAATTTTTTATTTTTTATTTTATTTTTGTTATAACATGATAATAACATAAATGAAAACAATGCAACAGAATAACCTAGACTACTATGCGAAAACCTAAGCTACTATGCAAACTAGAATGCAAATAAGAATAACATATGCATGCAAACAAGAAATTAAATCCCCCAAACTTAAGTAACACAATGCCCTCACTTATCCTCCAAAGCTCGCACTTGAATCCTGGAATTTATCTCTGTATTATGCTCCTTGTGTTATGTGAATTGTTGTTTGCAACGTAAAATTTAAGCTCCCTTATGTTTTGGCTGAAATCCCCCTTTTGTAGAGTTCGTGCGCCTGACAAAACCTCCAAAATCCATATTGCAGCAGTCTTCGAAAGGCAACAGGATTCTTTAGTTTTCGGCACCCCCGCCCCAGCGGGGGGTACAAACCTAATAAGGCCCGCCCCGACGGGCATGCCCACTACTAAAGGATTATTGCAACTTCATGCGTTTTTCCAACTTTGCTCCAAAAGTCCGTCGTTCTTCACCACTTGCATCCATGACCACCCTACACATAAAATAACATGAAACGAGTGAAAACGAACACAAAACAAGAAGATAACTACGAATTTAAACTTGAAATGAACACCGATTCGTGTATATTAAATTGTGACGCCCCCAAAATAGGTATACAACACCCATTCTGAGTCGCCAAATACATGGTACAAAAAGCAAACTACAACTTCAATAATACAATTATCGTGCAAAATACGACAACACATACTGTGAGTTTAAATACAAATATTATCTTCTAGATAATATCCACACTCAAATAAGTCCTCATTACAATTATTCAAATACTATTTTACAGAAATAGTGAGGACTGCTAAAACATCTTTCTAGAACCATCACTCCATACCCTGACTAGATCCTGCTATGTTCTCACCTCCTGAGAAGAAAAATGGAACAAAAAGGAAAAGGGTGAGCTCAACTAGCCCAGTAAAAAATATTATGACTAAGATAATATACAACAAATTATTATTAGTATTCAACAGGAAAAAATCTGATAGAATATGATCGACAACAAGTTTTAGATCAACAACTGCAGCGGAAACAGCAAACCATTAGAAGAGTCAAGTAGAGAATGAATTCTACTATCTTCTAAGATTTAAAAGCCCATCATCAATATTTTATCCCTGTAACATCAATTAATAATTATCTTTAACCAAATATTCATCTTTGCACTACAGGCCAAAGATATTCATTTGTATCACCAGTCGGTCATGTTCATCTCAACACCTGTTCATCTTTGCACTACAGGCCAAAGATATTCATCAGGTAATCATACATCTTTGCACTACAGGCAAAAGATATTCAGTAATATCATCATTTAGGACTGAGGATGATGAAAAATATCTTAAAGAAAACGAATCCAGTGAGACAGAAGGACAAATAGTAGGAATTCGTATAACAGTTTATCCAAGATCAATAATACTTCATAATAATCAATTGAGAAGCAAAATTCAAAAATAAAGATCAAAACATGGATACAATCAAAGATAGTAACTATAATAGATATCTTGGACAAAAAGGGAAAATTTTCTTTTTTGGTGAATAGTGCAGTATTCGTGAATAGTATCGTATAAGTGAATAGTGACGTGTACGTGAATAGTAATCCCGACACAAAAAGTTCTAAATTTGATAAAAAGTTTATATCAATATTTCGGCATAATGATATTGAAGAAAATATCATTTAAGAAGAAGATAATATCCCTTACCTCAAAATATCAGTACTTCTGGTCGGAATACCGGTATAAGGTTGAAAGAAACTTGCTCTGATGAATAGAAACTCTCAAAGTATATAATACTCACAAAATACACTCAATAATCTAGAGAGAAAAAGAGAGAAAACATGTTTCTAGTGTGATTTTCAATTCTAACTTAGCCTTATATTTATAAGAAAATGTTAGCACGTCGAAGCAGACTTAACCTGCAACCTGATGTCTTTACCTGCTACTATTCAAGCCTACCATATTTGAATAAAAATCTCAGCACATTTCTTCACCAACCAAGAGTGGGGCCCACCAATTCTAGAATTTTTCACCAAAATGATGAAATCCAAAAATTCAATAATTTCTGAACCAGTCATCTCGTAAAATTCATAATAAATCATACGTTCATTTTTAACGGTTCAAAATTTGTGGACATATACTCAACTTATATATGTATAACATATCCAAAAATTACCACGATCCAACGGTCGGATTAAAAATTATAACCCCCGTAAAATATCTCAAAAATCATGATTTTTAATACCTCCATTCCGACAAAAATACTGATAAAAACCTCAACATTAACTCCTTCATTTTTAACCACAAAAATATATCCCTCATTTATATCCACATAAAATAAATATTTCCTTATCATATGAATCAATAATTTAATTATTCTTAAATATTATTACACGATCACATTTATGACAATCAGACCGTTCCCAGGAAAGAGGGGGCTTTCCAATAAGAATTTCTCCTTACTGGCGCGCAATTAGATGACCAAACCTCTCCTTAGACAGAACTTTCTAGACATTGCCAATAATGTTATCTAATAATATTATTCAAATAATATGAATTATTGATCTGATAATGGAAAATACTGTGCAGTGACAATTATTGAAACAACAATAATATCAAATATCAATGCAGCAATTATTGAATCAATAAAATAAAATATTGAATAGTAACTACTGTAACAATTATTGAGCAGTGCCTTCCTTCGTAAGAATCAATAATTGGTGCAATACCGTGTGCTATTGTATTTTAACCACCAGGTATTCCAACAGTATTAACGGTAACAACTACGCCGTTAATTATAAACAACTTATACTTGTCGTTTTCTTCATCCAATCGCTTTCCGTTATGGGGCCCACACAAGGCTGCGCCGTCGTACGAATATTCCCCGGCAGCAAGAATATTCCACGACCAAACGAATATTCACCGACCAAAAATGAATATTTTATAACCACTTGCTTATTTGAAATATTTGCGCATTTTACCCATAACTAACCACATTATTCAAATCAACCCTTTCTATTTCAAAATAATAAATAGGGGAAATTTAATTTCATTTATTAATAAGTTGGGGTCTTATATAAATGACCACACAAAACCGTGACGTTCGACGTCCGTTGGTTCAAATGTCATAACTCTTGCATCCGAACTCCGATTGGAATGATTCAAGTTGTTCTGAAAAGCTAAGAAGAAGCTCTACAATGTAATCTAATTTCCAAGCCAAGAACATGAAATGAACATAAAAGCCCAAACGATGTCCGGATTGCTTTTCTTTACGATTTTATACCAATTCTTTGCGATTTCAACTCCCAAACATATAATCTACAAAATGAACACAAAATGCATGAAAAGTAACTAAGAAACATGAGATTAAGCAAACAATTCAAGTAACAGATACCGGATAAGTAGGTATAAAACTAACTTATCAAATACCCCCAAACTTAAACATTTGCTTGTCCTCAAGCAAAAACACAAAACAACAATGCTATGCAATGCAACTAATCTACATGCCTACGAATCCAGCAGTAATAACGGAAACAAGTCTATTCAGCCGGCCTTAGAAAAATCAAGTAAACACGATAATACATCATATCAAAACTCATCAATAACTTCCCAATCAATCATCAAATCTTAGACTGTTATCACTAATATAGTGCGTGTGTGCTCCACAACAATGTTAACTGATATAAAATCAAATTTAACACATAACAAGTCTCTCCGAAGGCATCATACGGTGTGAACTCAAGAAATCCCAAAACACGCTAGATCCAACTAAAACCAAACAATTACCAATATCGAGGGTCAACATGGGATACTTATGCTTTATTTATCATCCACGGGGGCTTTTTGCTCTTATTTCCCGTTTTATTTATTCTTTTTTTTTCTTTTTTTTTTCTTTTTCTTTTTGGATAGTGAGTGCGTTTTACGCTCCATCTCACGCCTGTGTTTATGAGGAGTGCATTTCACGCTTCTTCTCGACCCACCACAGGACTCAATTTATTCAACTCGATATCTTTTTCTTTTTTTAGAAGCTTATATACCCCACTTTTTCCCCCAAACTTAGGTTCTTGCCTACTTCTTCGCCTTCACTGTTTATCTTTGTAATTCTCTTATTTAAACTAACATTATCCTTTAGAATCCCATTATGTATCAATTTAAACTCAATCATTCAACAAGTTGTTTTTACTGTGATATCCTTATTATACCAATTTCAAACAGAAAAACACTCAATTTATAATAAGAAATCACATCAAAGCTCTAATGGTCAGTACTATACTTGTCTACCCAATTTCAATCTCATCATTGGCCAAAATAAACTGTAACTATCTAACAGCTGGAATCATGCAAGATGAACATAGTAACTAACTAATAATTTTTTTTGAATTTTTGAATTTTTTTTAAGAACTGAATATAATGTTGTAAGACCCCAACTTATTAATAAATGAAATTAAATTTTCCCTATTTATTATTTTGAAATAGAAATGGTTGATTTGAATAATGTGGTTAGTTTTGGGTAAAATGCGCAAATATTTCAAATAAGCAAGTGGTTATAAAATATTCATTTTTGGTCGGTGAATATTCGTTTTGTCGTGGAATATTCTTGCTCTCGGGAAATATTCGCACGACGGCGCAGCCTTGCGTGGGCCCCATAACGAAAAGTGATTGGATGAAGAAAACGACAAGTATAAGTTGTTTATAATTAACGGCGTAGTTGTTACCGTTAATACTGTTGGAATACCTGGTGGTTAAAATACAGTAGCACACGGTATTGCATCAATTATTGATTCTTACGAAGGAAGGCACTGCTCAATAATTGTTACAGTAGTTACTGTTCAATATTTTATTTTATTGATTCAATAATTGCTGCATTGATATTTTATAATATTGTTGTTTCAATAATTGTCACTGCACAGTATTTCCCATTATCAGATCAATAATTCATATTATTTGAATAATATTATTAGATAACATTATTGGCAATGTCTAGAAAGTTTTGTCTAATGAGAGGTTTGGTCATCTAATTGCGCCCCAGTAAGGAAAAATTCTTATTGGAAAGCCCCCTCTTTCCTGGGAACGGCCTGGTTGTCAAAAATGTGATTCTGTAATATTATTTGCGAATAATTAAATTATTGATTCATATGATAAGGAAATATTTATTTTATGTGGATATAAATGAGGGATATATTTTTGTGGTTAAAAATGAAGGAGCTAATGTTGAAGTTTTTATCAGTATTTTTGTCGGAATTGAGGTATTAAAAATCAGGATTTTTGAGATATTTTGCGGGGGTTATAATTTTTAATCCGACCGTTGGATCGTGGTAATTTTTAGATATGTTATACATATATAAGTTGAGTATATGTCCACAAATTTTGAACCGTTAAAAATGAACATATGATTTATTATGAATTTTACGAGATGACTGGTTCAGAAATTATTGAATTTTTGGAGTTTATCATTTTGGTGAAAATTTCTAGAATTGGTGGGCCCCACTCTTGGTTGGTGAAGAAATATGCTGAGATTTTTATTCAAATGTGGTAGGCTTGAATAGTAGCAGGTAAAGCCATCAGGTTGCAGGTTAAGTCTGCTTCGGCGTGCTAATATTTTCCTATAAATAGAGGGCTAAGTTAGAATTAAAAATACACCAGAAACAAGTTTTCTCTCTTTCTCTCTCTAGATTATTGAGTGTATTTTGTGAGTATTTAGATACTTTGAGAGTTTCTATTCATCAGAGCAAGTTTCTTTCAGCCTTATACCGGTATTCCGACCAGAAGTACTGATATTTTGAGGTAAGGGATAGTATCTTCTTCTTAAATGATATTTTCTTCAATATCATTATGCCGAAATATTGATATGAATTTTTTATCAAATTTGAAACTTTTTGTGTCGAGGTTACTATTCACGTATACATCACTATTCACGTATACGGCACTATTCACCGAAAAAGAAAATTTTCTATTTTTGTCCAAGATATCTATTATGGTTACTATCTTTGATTGTATCCATGTTTTGATCTTTATTTTTGAATTCTGCTTCACAATTGATTATTATGAAGTATTATTGATCTTGGATAAACTGTTATACGAATCCCTACTATTTGTCCTCTTGTCTCACTGGATTCATTTTCTTTAAGATATTTTTCATCATCATCAGTCCTAAATGATGATATTACTGAATATCTTTGGCCTGTAGTGCAAAGATGTATGATTACCTGATGAATATCTTTGGCCTGTAGTGCAAAGATGAACATGTGTTGAGATGAACATGACCGACTGGTGATACAAATGAATATCTTTGGCCTGTAGTGCAAAGATGAATATTTGGTTAAAGATGATTATTAATTGATGTTAAAGGGATAAAATATTGATGATGGGCTTTTAAATCTTAGAAGATAGTAGAATTCATTCTCTACTTGACTCTTCTAATGGTTTGCTGTTTCCGCTGCAGTTATTGATCTAAAACTTGTTGTCGATTATATTCTATCAGATTTTTTCCTGTTGAATACTAATAATAATTTGTTGTATATTATCTTAGTCATAATATTTTTTACTGGGCTAGTTGAGCTCACCCTTTTCCTTTTTGTTCCATTTTTCTTCTCAGGAGGTGAGAACATAGCAGGATCTAGTCAGGGTATGGAGTGATGGTTCTAGAAAGATGTTTTAGCAGTCCTCACTATTTCTGTAAAATAGTGTTTGAATAATTGTAATGAGGACTTATTTGAGTGTGGATATTATCTAGAAGATAATATTTGTATTTAAACTCACAGTATGTGTTGTCGTATTTTGCACGACAATTGTATTATTGAAGTTGTAGTTTACTTTTTGTACCATGTATTTGGCGACTCAGAATGGGTGTTGTATACCTATTTTGGGGGCGTCACAAATGTTATTTAAACTATACTACTATGCAACTACTTATGCAGTTGTACGACATGAATGCACTTCTAATCAACCTAACATATGCCAAATAACATAACATAAACATGAAACTAAACATGCAATAATGAACTAAACTAAACTCTCCCAAATTTAGCAATTACAATGTCCTCATTGTAAGAATATAGCGGTAAATAGAAGAGAACTTCCCTGTAATCAACTAAGCGTGAGGTGATGGTGGCGATGGCAGCAACGATCATTTTTCTATCCATTGAACCTCCAATACTTGTAATGAAGAGAGACAACATAAATTAGAATATCACTTGGATTGGTAAGAGAACTTAATAAGTAAATTAATTCCTATCTACTAAATAAACTAGTAAAGCATATAAATATAAAAATTCTTGGGTTGCCTCCCAGTTAGCGCTTGAATTATAGTCTTTCAGCCTGACTTTGTCCGGTCAACGCTATCCAATTCCTCTTCGATAGTTGAGGAATCCTCCATCCATCAGAAATAATATAGCTTTTGGTAGGTTCCCATTTGTGATGGCTATCGAATTAAAGTCACCTAGCATGCTTTGTTTAAATATGTGCCCAATTGAGAATGTTGAATAACTACGTGCTTTTCAGTCCGTTGAGCCTATGATTCAATTGGGGCTTTGAGGCTTGGCAAGAACAACGGGCTTTTCTTCTATCTTCTCCTCCTTATCCCACCATGGCTTTATATTTGTACTAGCTCTCATGTCATAAAGAGCCTTGCCGAAGACATGACTACCAAGTGGGCACGGTTTTGCAAATCGAATTGGACCCTTGATCTTTGGCGGAGAAGGAACTTGGGGAACTAATAACATCGACTCATCCTTGTTGGTACTCATAGTTAGTTCTTCACCGACCTTATTTTCATTATCCCCACTTGTCTCCTTTTTTTCTACATCTCGTGTCTCATCCAGTTGTAGATTTGGGTCGGGCACTTCATCAACCTCAGAATCCTCATCATAACACCAATTATTTTGAGGACAGTTGTTCAAGGCTTTGAGCATTTAATCCATTTGGTTCTGCATATTTTGAATTGATTTCTCTTAATTCTAAATTGATTTCTCTTGATTCTGAATTGATCGCTCTTGATTAATCCTCCTCTCCTCATTTGATGCTATGAACTTGGACAACAATTCCTCCAACCCTGAATTATATGTCTCAGTTTTGGAATCCATGTGTTGAGGACCAAGGTTTGAAGTAATGTTGAGTTGTTCCATCTGGTTCTAAAAATTGTAGCTCGATATTTCTTGACTCATCATCCTCTCCTCTTGGTCTGCTATGCCCTTTAATATTACATCCATCAGATTTGGCTTTTCTTCTTGTGGCAATGGAGGTGGACATGAAAATTCCGATGTGTATGATTGATTTGGAGCGTAGTAGTCTTCATAAGTATCGCTCCATGACGAATCCGGGTGATACCCCCAAACTTGATGATAATTAGCATATGTATAATCGTTGAGGTATTCACAACCGTGGAGTCCCGGCCCAAAACTAACGGTGCATTGATGACTCGGGTGATTTCCAGCACAATAATTGCAATTAACTGCTATCCTTCGATTACGTTGGGCTGCAATGACGTCCAACCTCTTCGAAAGTGTCTCAAGTTGCGCTGATAATGCAGAAAATGCATTGAGACCATCAATCCCCGCTCCCCTTGGCTAGGTCATTCTCGTATACTGCCATTGATAATTAAATTCCGTCATGGTACCTAAAAAGAAAGAAAAATAGGAAGAGAATTAAAATAAAAAAAAATGTTTAAATTAAGACTAATTTGATTGAAGCTAATATTGGTAAATAATTATTAAATTAATTCTCCGGCAACGGCGCCAAAAACTTGTTGGGTAAAATCTAGTTACGCACAACACGCAAGTATACGTGGTCAACAAGTAATAAAGTGAAAGTAGAGTATCGTTCCCACGAGGAATTGTGTAATAAAAATCACCAAGTACTAACCCGTAACCAACTCAATCTTATTTAATCGAATGAATTTCAAATTATATAAATTAAATTATTTAATTACACTAATTCTAATTACCACTAATTAAATTAATGATTACGGAGATTTAAGATCACAACTTCACTTATTGCTTCATTTAAGTTAACACACTTCTCATCAATTATTTTCTATCCTAAATTGTTAATCAAGAACACTAAAGCAGATAAAACCACCTCTCGATGCATAATACACATACTCACATAAATCCATAGATGATAGAATTAAGCAAGACATCCTAATTAACTAATCCACTATATCTCTATGTGAATTACAATTAAAAAGGATTTAAAGTAAAAGTTCTCTATAAGATTGCATATGGTGTAAAGGCATATCTCTATCCTAAACACGAATCATGAATTCCATCTATGCAAAAATCACAAACACATGCTATCATGATAAGATCTAAATTAATACTTCATCTCTCGAGTTCACATAGATTATCACGGTAATTGTTAGCTAGGTAATTAAGCAATTAAGTCTAAATCACAATAGACAATCCTCATAATAGAACATAATAATTGATAGCGAAGCATATTAAAATAAACTACACAATAAGATCCATTGTAATCTCAAACAAAGAATTAGTTCATGATTATTGAATTAAAACTAAGAATCCACAATTGAATAATCATTAAAAGATAAAGATAGAAGAAGATAGAATCTATTGTCTGTAGATTTGAAACTCCATCCTTGCTCCTACTTTGAATTTTTAATGGTCTCCAAGTTGCTTCAATCTCCAAATCTCATTAGAACTATGGTTTTGATCTAACTTACTCTACTCTAATCTAATGGAATCATCTCTCTAATCTCTAATCTCTAATCTCCACTAATCTTTGTGATTCTCCTCCTTTTATAAGTCTCTTTATATGTCTTTAAGTCCTCTTGGAAGTCCTCTTGGAAGTCCTTGTGTCAATTGGATCGAAACAATCCTTCCCGGACTCAAATTGGACCAAAATTCGCATTTTCGCACATTTTCTGGGCATACACCCGCCCCGCGGGGGTCTAGGCTTGTTTTGGGCACGCCTCGGTGGGCTAGGGGCCTGCTTTGACGCTTGCATGCCCACCCCGGCGGCGATTTTGTGAAGAAATATGTTCTGCTCTAACGTCCTTTGGGAAAATGGCTATAACTTCTTCGTCTGAACTCCGATTTTGATGATTCAAGATGTTCCGCAAAGAGGAGGCGTATATCTACAACTTTCATGCTTTGAGTGTTTCGAAATAAGGAATGGAGCAATGTTGAAAGTGGCTCTGAATTGGCTGATATGTAAATGACCACTCAAAACAGTGACGTTCAACGTCTGTTGGTACAAATGTCATAACTCTAGCATCCGAACTCTGATTGAAATGATTCAAGTTGTTCTGAAAAGCTAAGAAGAAGCTCTACAATGTAATCCAAGTTCCAAGCCAAGAACTTGAAATGACCATAAAAGCCCAAACGATGTCCGGATTGCTTTTCTTTGCGATTTCATACCAATTCTTTGCGATTTCAACTCCCAAGCATATAATCTACAAAATGAACACAAAATGCATGAAAAGTAACTAAGAAACATGAGATTAAGCAAATAATTCAAGTAACAGATACCGGATAAGTAGGTATAAAACCTACTTATCAGTAGTTCGAAGAGATGAGAATACCTTGCTTTCTTTTCGGATTGTACCTTCCCTGTTATTTCCTTTGTATCATTATTTTCCAATTGCTCATCTCCTATATTTCAGATATCATTCTAAAATATATCTTCAAAATAAAGGTTAATTGACATATCACAATTTGTCAACTTATCAAGTAAATAATTTCAGCTTAGGTAAGTCACACACTAGCGAAGTATATTACTCGCCTCTCCCCTCCTAGTTCTAGACTCATATCTCCGCCAGCGACCATATCCCTAAGCTCTGATACCATTTGTGACGCCCCCAAAATAGATCCACACGACCCATTCTGAGTCGCCAGATATTACACTACAGAAATCAAATACAAACTTCATTTATATAACTGTTGAACTGTCGTGCAGAGTACAACAACAAATAAGCTGTGAGTTTTAATACAAATATATGTAACTCTCATGGTGCCTCGACCACAACACCTTACAATGGTACTTTACATAAAAGTACAATCAATAATTATTTTAGAAAATAAAATTCTTAGAAAATGCTCAAGAAAACCTTCGTACATGGGAGGCCATGCATCTAAGTTGTGATAGATATCATATGACTCGAGAATTATCATTGGTTGACCCAATAGTCCCCAAAGAAAAACGAGCATATTACTATCATGTTCTTTCCAATGGTGAGTCTTCTCTTGACATATAATTATCTCCATTGTCTCGAATTGAGAATTATACTTCAACCAAACTCCAAGATTATATAGGTAGTGCTCGTAGATATACTCAGCAAGTGGATGTGCACAACCCTGTATTATGATAACATGAAGTCGTATGTCATTAGACATCTCATATGATAGTGGCAAAACACCCTTCTAAAGTTGGGTTCGCCTCACCCTATTTGATTCACCAAATATAACTATTAAATGTCATATAAAAATACAACACACTTATCTAAAGTTCTCAATAAAATTATTTCCATACTGTTTAAGGAGAACCTCAACAGCTATAGACTACCGTTCTAATCTCCTGTTACCTCCGCTCGACCAAGCTACACTCTTATTACCTGAAAGGAATTATGAAGCAAAAGGGTGAGCATAATTATCCCAATAAAGAATATCATGACTAAAGATAATTAAATTATCAATAGTCTTCGTCAGTAATAAATTAGAGATTTAGAACATATAGTAGATGATAAAACTTTCAACCATAGTTGCAGCGGAACGAGCAATCCATTAGAAGATTCAAATAGACAATAAAGTCTATTATCTTCTCTATATTAAAAGTTTACCAACAATGTTTTTTCCCTATAACATCAATCAACAACTCATGTCCACAATCATGTGAATAACTCTATCATAATTGTGGTTCTAAATTCCTCCTCGCACCCGGGACGAATATAATTTTCATCACATGTCTTTACCTGAAACATCAAAGATCATGGTTATACCAAATCACAGTTCTTGTTTATAATCATACTAATAAATTCATCTTTGCACTACGGGCCAAAAATATTCATTAACAGTTCATCCTTGCACTACAGGCCAAAGACATGCAACTGTATTTTAGAAGAGTCAAGTAGATCATGATATCTACTATCTTCTACGAATTAAAGGTTTATTATCAACATTTTATTGCTGAGACTCAGCACAATAAATAATCCATATCACCGAATTATCCATACACTACAGGCCAAGGATATTCATTAGTATCACGACCATGAATTATCCATGCACTACGGGCCAAGGATAATTGTGTTTTCATCAACGGTCATAATCACGCCATAAAACAATTCATCTTTGCACCCTTGCCCGAAGAGAACCCATGGTCATGATCATACCAAAAATTGTCCCTCAATGCACTACGGGCCAATAAGGACTTTTGCCACATCATTTGAAACATTACGGTCATGATTATATCGAATGATCCCTGGTCATAATCATACCAATCAACAGTCTATCTATGCACGTAAGCCAAAGTGACTTTCATCACAATATAAGCATGAGGATGATGACAATGATATAAGCATTAATCAAACGAAATCAAGGATAAATATTAAAGACTTTAAATTTATCCAGAGTTTAAAAATATCCAAATTGTCAACATGATACTTCTTTGTGGAGTAAAATTCAAGAATAATATTCATGTATCAAAAATAATTTGAACAGAAAAGAAATATATTTTTTGGGTGAATAGTACCCTATGAATAGTATTTCGAGAATAGTACCTCGTGAATAGTACCCCAGCATGAAAAGTGCCCAAAATACCCGAGTGAATAATATGCTAGTAAATAATAGCCGGGTAAATAGTAACCCATGAATAGTACTCCGACACGAAAAGTGTCCCGAATACCCGAGTGAATAATATTCGAGTGAATAGTAATTAGATGAATAGTAACCCATAAATAGTAACTCATTAATATTACTCCGTGAATAGTACTTATAAAAGGAAAATACAAAAGAAAACAATATTCCATGACGAGTACAAAAAAATGATATCTCATACGAGTATAATAGAATATACGAAACTGCAAATGAATTTTCACCTGTCATGCGGTAATCCACGTAGACAGATCATTTCCACAATTTAATAAATAATGAATACGAAGGGTCATTCACCATGCATGCGATAGTCCGCGTAGACATGTTATTCCAACAGAATAATAAAGAATGGAATAACAGAAGAATGTCACCATGCATACGGTAGTCCGCGTAGACAAGTTATTCCAACAGAATAATAAAGAATGGAATAACAGAAAAATTTTACCATGTATACGGTAGTCCGTGTATACAGGTTATTCCAACAGAATAATAAAAACTGGAATAACAACCCTTACGAGTATTGAAAGAAAATAACTCTCTTCATTAATATGAAAAAAATAATACCCTTTACGAATATTAAAAGAAAATAATATTCATACGAATACGAAAAATAATTTCTCTTCAGAATATGAAATAAATAATACCCCTTACGAATATTAAACGAAAATAATATTCATATGAATACGAAAAATAATTTCTCTTCAGAATATAAAATAAATAATACCCCTTACGAATATTAAACGAAAATAATATTTATACGTACGAATACGAAAAATAATTTCTCTTCAGAATATGAAATAAATAATACCCCTTACGAATATTAAACGAAAATAATATTCATACGAATACGAAAAATAATTTCTCTTCAGAATATGAAATAAATAATACCCCTTACCTCAGAAGAAGATTAGATACTGGAATAGTGAAGTAGCAGACTTCTCTTCTTCTTTCTCTCTATAGCTTCTCTCTCTATAATTGCTCTTGTGAGTCTTAGTGAATTGTTAAGAATAAAGGAAGAATGAGATTCTATTTATAGGAAAATATAGTTTCGATAATTGCACATTTTGGAGCTCGAAATATTACAGTATAATACCTTCATCTTTTCCTTCATTTTTAATTTAGTCCTGCAAGTATTATGAAACTTGCACCACCTCCCCTAATAGTACATCATGTTAATCAATAGTACAATCATGTGAATCAATAGTTCTATACATGTGAAAAAAATAATTACAGTATAGTACCTTCATCTATACCTCCATTTTTAATTTAGTCATGCAAGTATTATCAATCTTGCACCACATCCCTTACTAGTACATTCATATGAATCAATAGTATACACATGTGAACAAATAGGTATAAGCATGTGAATTAATAGTAATTAATTACTCATTTATCCGATTAATTACCCGATTGGTCAATATAACCTCCAGACATCAACTATTATCGGAATAGATGTCGATTTCCATTAACACTAATAATCCCAACACAATGAAAATATCAATTTCATCTTTAATCAACACGAACTTATTCATCATTAATATTATAACTCACAATATTTAACAACCAGATCATTCCCAGGAAAGAGGGAGCTTTTCGATAAGGATTTCTCTCTATTGGGGCACAATTAGGTGACCAAACCTCTCCTCGACAGAACTTTCTAGACATCGTTAATATTATAAATAATAATATAAATAACTTTTTCGTCTCAATTATTGATTTAATAATAATAAATATTATACAGATGATACTGTGATAATAATTGAATCAATAACATGAGAGATATTATGCAGCAACTACTATAGCAATAATTGAGTATAACTGAGTGACTTCTCACATAAACATCAATAATCAATATCGTGTGCTACTATGTAACCACGCGTATTACTGTACTTTTACTACCAGGTAGTTCAACAGTTTAACGGTAAACCTTTCACCGTTATTTTTATAAAAAGATAATTCTGTTGCTTTCTAACTCCGACAGTTATTCCGTTGTGGGGTCCACCAATGATGGTGTCGTCGTACGGATATTCCTTGATAAAAAGAATATCCCCCGACCAAATGAATATTCCCCGACATAACAAATATTTTATATCAACTTGCTTACTTTAAAAAAATTTCAAATATCACCCTTAACTTTAACCGTTTATCAATTTAACCATTTACTAAATAGAATAACAATTATCAGAAAATTGAATACTTTTATTTCGTAAAATTCAGGGTCTTACAGATTTCGCCTTCATGTTTCGTTATTGAAATACCTTCGTTTAATAGTTCTTATGTGATTTTAAATTAATTAAGAGGTTTTGATAGATTATTATTAAGATATGAGTTTTTCATAATCCATGATTGCTCAAAGAAGTTTTGATAGGTTATAGTTAATCCTTAAATTTTCATAGTTTATGCTTGCCCACGGTAATTGTAAATTACTAAATTAAAGGGAAGGTATATCAAAATCATAATTGAGTTATAAAAATATAAGAGATTGAATTACATGTTATGTTAATTATTTAATGTATTCGGATTCCTAGATTATTTCCTCATTATTAGTTTTTCATATTCTAGTTCATTAAACCTTAATATTTATTACTAATTCGCCTAAAATAGATATTAAGGAAATATTAAAATTAATCTAGTCTCTGCGGGTTCGACTTGTACTTGCCAGTTCTTCAATTTGACAATGTACACCTGCAGTACATATTTTTAACACATAATAAGTGTTTTTGTTTGACTTTTTAAAATATAGTTAAAACCATAAAAAAAATTTAATTTTTTGTTTGACTTTTTTTGAATTGAATTAATTCTACTAAGTGTTTGTGGAGTAAAACTCATAAGTAAGATTAAAGGATTTAGAACTCTTGAATCTTTTATAAGATAAAAAATCTTAGTTCGAAACACCATCTGGATTAAAATTGATTTCACAAGCATTTTTGCACTTCACGTTTGCACTAATTCTTGGTTGTGGGGTATAAACTTTGATTCGAGTAATTTCAAGAAAAAAAAAAGAAAAAAATTGAAAGAGAAAAAAGTGGAAAATAAATAAATAACTGCTTCAATGTCCATTGACCGAAGTAACTGGGTATCCAAGCTTCGAGAAGCATCGATATTCACGCTGAAAAGTGTGACGGATAAAAGCAACTTGACAAGTCTAATTTTGTTTCCTTTGTTACTCGAGTTAGTAAGCCCTTAGGGGTGTCTCTACACCTAGTGCCCTAAAGCCAATTGGTTTGGGAGTCATTGGTCCAATGCTCTACATGGGTAACTCTGAAAAACCTAAGAAAACGAGACATTGCACAAGTTAAGAATCAAAATTGAAAAAAAATGGAATAAAAGAAAGAAAAAAAAAGAAAAAGAAAATTGATTTTGCTTAATTTTCATGGTAAAAATCCCTACTACGAGTTACATAATATACACAATGCATGCATCACATGAAATTAATTTAACGAAGGATGATGTTTAGAATGAAAATTGAGTACTTTTTGATAAAGTGAAAGTGTGATTTTGAGTTTAATCTTGCTTATGTATAATACCCATGGATATTTAGAAGTATTCTTTCAATCATAATTTGTTGAATCCAAAAATATTTTTGAATTTTGTGGGTATATTCACTGCAAACCCTCATGAGACACAATTCGTTAACTTGGGGTTTAAAGGCTTGTTGCACATGCTAAGTGCAATCGTGTTTCTTACGAAAATGGGGTACTATAATTTTTGTTTTATTTTATTTTTATTTTACTCAAGGGCGAGCAAAAGCTTGCTGTAAAAAAGATTTTCAGGTATCTCAAGGGTACACCTCACTTAGGACTTTGGTATCCCAAGGAGTCCTCCTTTGAACTAATAGGATATATAAATGCTGATTTTGCAGGTTGCAAAATTGATAGAAAAAGTATCAGCGGCACTTGTCAGTTGTTAGGAAACAGACTTGTGTCCTGGTTTAGCAAGAAGCAAAACTCAGTATCTGCATCAACAGCAGAAGCTGAATACATTGCTGCTGGCAGCTGTTGTGCTCAAATCTTATGGATGAAAAATTAGTTAGCAGATTATGGGTTTGATTTCAAATCTATACTTGTTCATTGTGATAACACAAGTGCCATAGCAATAACACACAATTCTGTCATGCATTCTAGGACTAAGCATATAGAAATAAGATATCATTTTATTAGGGATCATGTTCAAAATGGAACCATATCTTTACAATACATCCCTACTGAAAATCAACTTGTTGATGTCTTTACAAAGCCTCTTGATGAATCCAGATTTAATAAATTAATAAGTGAGTTAGGCATGCTAAATCTACAACCATAAAATCTATGCTCTAGTTTATGCTAACCATGCAGATATAAAGGCTATGTTCAAAATCGTAGAGATAACTAAAGAAAGTCCACGATCGTAGAGCTGCCTTGACATGAAGGACCACGATCATAGAGCTTCCTCGACATGTTAAAGAAGCATCCTGTGATGACAGCATCTCCAACAAATCCAAGAAATCTCTCTGTCAAGCGCCTCAGGGACAAACCTGATCCTTAGTTGATTCTAAGAGATTGGCCCTTCCTGAGCTACCTTGACTCGAAAGGAATGCCAAGTCAAAGTTCATCACAAGAACAAGGGCAGACAACATTTGTCAAGCAGATTCAGTAGTGGACTCAATGATCGCAGTGCAAACTCAACGATCATAAAAACTACCTCAACGATCGCAGTGCAACCTCAACGACCGTAGTGTTGCCTCGACGATCGCAGTCCTCCCAACGAATACACTAGCTCAGGAGGAGCTAAGGGCAGATCAGTCTTTTCTAAACAAGATTAAAATCGTGGAGTCAAGCAGAACTTGACACACGCCCCACTAAGCAGATCAAGAGGAGGGAAGTTACAAGTACAGTTTGAAAATACCTTTTTGAAATCAGAAGTTCAAAAAGCTTATTCTTCTCTCTCTCTCTACCAGCAGAAACCCTAGCCTTCAGAAACTCTCAACCAACCTCAGTGTAAAGAAATCAATGGCGGCCTCAAATGTTATCACTAGTTATAGACTATGCTTTGACGAGTTCAAGACAGCTAACCCTCAATTCCTCAAAATTCTATCTCTATTAAAGAAATTTAGTCTTGAAGAAGCTCTGGGTACTAGCACGTGGATCTACCCTAAGCTGGTAAAAGAGTTCTACAAAAATGGAGCTTTTGAGAACGATGTTATCACCACAAGGGACAAGGGCATGGAAATTAAACTCAAATCTGAAGATATAAACCTAGCCCTAGGTTTCAAATCAAAAGGACTTCCGTCTATAGAGGTCATCGACTTTCATGAAGGACTGAAGCAGATACATCGTAAAAAGTTTCAGACCATCAAGGGGAACAAGAAGAAAGAGTTTCCCCAAAGGTATGAGTTTTTGGCTGACATTATTGGGAAATGCACATGTTGTAAGAGCTATGGCCATGACTCTGTGAATGAAGTGCAACTTTAGCTCATGACAGCAATCTGCTTTGGGGTTCAAATCAACTATGGAGCCCTACTCATCGTCTGGATTGAGAAGTGGATTCTCAGTTCGAAGAAATCAAAGAGCTCTAGAAAGATGCTTTACGGGCAGTTTATAAGCCTCATCCTACAATCAACACTGGGTGACAAAATTAGGGATAATAAAGGAGAATCCATCAATCCTAACAGAAGGATGGCCCAGCAGCTATTTGAAAACTGGAAAAGAAATCCAGCAGAAATTGTCAAGATGATGTCTGAATCCAGCGGAAGAACTGGTGAAGCGAAGGAGTCTGGGCTACCATGAAATATGTCAGTTGTAAAGAAAACTGATGAAGAAGAAGAAATCAACAAGGAGGAACCCATTGCTTTGGTCAGAAAAAGCAAGGGTAAGAGAAAAATGAAGGCTCAAATGACAGAAAAGCCTCAAGGTTCAACTACTGATGCACCTTAAGAGAGTTCAGGCACTGAAACTTTGAAAAAATTGAAAAGGAAAGAACAACAGTGTGACGCCCCCAAAATAGGTATACATTACCCATTCTGAGTCGCCAAATATATGGTTAAGAGAACAACTACAACTTCATTATTACAATTATCGTGCATAATACGAGAACACGTATGCTGTGAGTATAAATACAAATATTGTCTTCTAGACAGTATTCAAACTCAAATAAGTCCTCATTACAATTATTGAAATACTATTTTACAAAATAGTGAGGACTGTTAAAACAACTGATTGGGAACATCACTCCACACCCCGACTAGTTCCCGCTATATTCTCGCCTCCTGAGAAGAAAAATGGAACAAAAAAGAAAAGGGTGAGCTCAACTAGCCCAGTAAAGAATATTATGACTAAGATAATGTAGAATAAATTATCATTAGCCATCAATAAATCAGATAAAATATAATGGACAACCAATTTTAGATCAATATTCGCAGCGGAAATAACAATTCATTAGAAGAGTTAAGTAGAGAAGGAAATCTACTATCATCTATGAATTTAAAAGTTCATCACCAATATTTTATCCCTGTAACATTAATCAATATACATCTTGAACCCAATATTCATCTTTGCACTACGGGCCAAAGATATTCATTTGTATCACCAGTTAGTCATGTTCATCTCAACACCTGTTCATCTTTGCACTACGGGCCAAAGATATTCATCAAGTAATCATTCATCTTTGTACTACAGACCAAAGATATTCAGTAATATCATCATTTAGGACTGAGGATGATGAAAATATCTTAAAGAAAACGAATCCAGTGAGATAAAAGATCAAAGATTAGGGATTCGTACTTTAGTTTATCCAAGTTCAAAAATACCTCATAATAATCAATTGTGGAGCAAAATTAAAGAATGAAGATCAAAACATGGATACAATCAAAGATAGTAACCATAATAGACATCTTGGACAAAGGAAAGAAAATTTATTATTTTTTTGTGAATAGTGCCGTATTCGTGAATAGTGTCGTATACGTGAATAGTTTTGTATACGTGAATAGTAATCTCGACACAAAAAGGTAAAAATTCCACAAGAAAAATTATACTTCGTGAATAGTACTGTATACGTGAATAGTGTCGTATACGTGAATAGTAACCTCGACATGAAAATGCAAAAATTTCACAATAAAATTCATACCAATATCTTGGTATAATGATATTGAAAGAAAAACATCATTTACAAAGAAAATAATATCCCTTACCTCAAAAGAACAGTACTTCTGACTGGAATATCGGATATAGTGCTGAAGGAAACTTGCACTGAATAGCAACTCTCAAAGTATCTAAATACTCACAAAATACGCTCGATAATATAGAGAGAGAAAGCTTATGATTCTGGTGTGATTTTCAATTCTAACTAACTAAGGACTCTATTTATAGAAAAATGTTAGAACGCCAAAGCAGACTAAATTAATAAAATAATATTTTTTTCAAAAATTTTCTTCACACACCTCTTGGACCAAAATTCAACCAACACTAGTGGGGCCCACCCATGTTTTTAATAAAAAAATATTTATTTTTGAAACTTCAATAATTCATAATAAATAGCTCATTTATCAGAAAAATTTGAATCTCATGTCTATTCCATTGGCAATTTAATTCTTTACAACTTTGTTGAAGAAAGTTTTTTCAAATTCCAATCAGAAAATGTCAGAAATCTACATACGGATGATTTTTAACGCCTCTATTCCAACAAAGTACTGATAAAACACCTCAACATTAATTCTTTTATTTATATTCACATAAAAATAAATATTTCTTTATCATATAAATTAATAATTAATTATTCACAAATAATATTACAGAATCACAATTATGACAACCAGGTCGTTCTCAGGAAAGAGAGGGGCTTTTTGATAAGAATTTCTCCTTATTGACGCTCAATTAGGTGACCAAACACCTTTTCTAGACAGAACTTCCTTAGACATTGTCAATGATGCTATCTAATAATATTATTCAAATAATATGAATTATTAATCTGATAATGGGAAATATTGTGCAGTGACAAGTATTGAAACAACAATAATATAAAATATCAACGTAGCAATTATTGAATCAATAAAATAAAATATTGAACAGTAATTACTGTAATAATTATTGAGTAGTGCCTTCTTACGTAAAAATCAATAATTCAAAAATACTGTGTAATACCGTGTGCTACTGTGCAACCACGCATATTACTGTATTTTAACCACCGGGTATTCTAACAGTGTTAACGATAATAACTACCCCGTTATTTTTAGAAAACGCATTCTTGTCGCTTTCTTCATTTAACCGTTTTCCGTTATGGGACCCACAAATGAATGCGCCATCGTACAAATATTTCCTGACAGCAAGAATATTTCACGACCAAACGAATATTCTCCGGCAATGAATATTTGTTAACCACTTGCTTATTTTGCAAAATTTTCACATTTCACCCATAACCAAAGCATTATATCAAATTAACACCTAATTATTCAAAATAATAATTAGATGAAATTCAATTTTATTTATAAAAAGTTGGGGTCTTACAAGCAGTCTGAGGAAGAAGAAGACAGAGCCACCATCTCTCAGCTGCTTAAGAAAGGAAATTACAGCCACAAGTCAAAGAAGTCCTCTTTCTCTTCGATCGTAGAGTCTCTATCGATCGTAGAGTCCAGACTTGACACCACTACAGAAGAGAATGCTGCAACAGCTTCTCAGATTGATCAACCTTTCAGAGCTGAAGCTAAAGAAAGCGCTGAGGTTGTGGCTTAGCCTAGGAAGTCAAAGAGAAAACAGGTCAAGAAGTACATCCTTGTCGATGAAGGAGTGTTAAAGGAGGAAGAAAAAAGGATAGCTGCTAAGAAAGGGCTACCCGAAGCTAGTAAAGAGAATACATCTCAAGTTGAGGGGGAGCTTCCTGAAGTTGTTACACTAGAGAATGCTCCAGCTGAGGGGGAGCTGCTTGAAGTTCAAATAGATGATCGAGTTGAGGGGGAGCCTCACGAAGTCCCTATATCAGAAAAGGCCACAGCTGAGGAGGAATTGCTAAGAGATCAACATGAAACTTCCTCAGTCCCTCAAGAGATTCGAGCTTCAGAAATAGTAGAAATGGAAAGGATTGAAGTTATGGAGGATGAGAGAGCAGAAGAGCAAAGAAGTCAAGTGGAGATAATTGATGTAGTGGAAACTTCAAATCAAGACAGAAAAGAAGAAGAGGATGACGAAGTTGAGATTATTGCAGTGGGTTATGATGGATATAGGAGAGCCAACTACAATCAACTGTTCTCCTATTTACCTACGATGCCCTTTCACAGAGCCCAAATCCTCAACTCTTGGGATCACATGTTCTGGACCGTCAAAGCCTATCCAGCAATCTCGGTGCTAGGTCATGGATTTCCAAGCAACCTCACTTTTGCCCAAAAGTTGATCACCAACGGCCCCTCTTCAGAAAATGGGCATGAGGTACATATTATTCCCATCTTTTTCAGGGTTAGTCACTGTCCACCATCAATTTTTAACCAATTCTATAAATTACCAAAATGGTTGGAAGTTATACTTCATCCACTCAATCAATTTCCACTTACAGAATCCCAACATTGTGTAACTGATGAACCAAACATGCCTAATTTTGTGTTGATCTAGTCTCCTATCATCTCTCACTCTACGATTATTGATCTAAATCCAATCGTAGAGTCACCTGCTCAAAACGTAGAGTCACCTCCTCATGAGACTCAACCTCACACACATGTTCCTCCATCAGATATCCCTTCCTCATCAACCAATAACTATTTCAACCTTGATCTTGCTATCTACAATATGCAAGATCAATATACAAGAACCTCTCCTCTAAATAATCAGCAACTCCTTGAGCTCATAAAAGATCTTCCTACCAAGACAGTGTTGTCGAAACATCTCAGAATGTGACCAAGGATATTCAAGAAGATATTTAAGTCCACTCAGACCTTATTCACCTGAGGCTGACTCATTTAATCGATGCTACCAACACCCTCCCAAGCAACCTAAGTACTGAGCTTACAAAGAAGCTTAGGGAGATCCTAAAGGAAATGCTTAAGAGTATCGATGAAAGGGATCAAATCCACTTTCAGGCTGCCAAGAAACACAAGGAAGCAATTCTCGTTTTGTAGAATACTCAGGAATCCCAAAATAATAAAATGATGAAAAGTCTCACGAGTCTATGAACTTTTATGAAAGAATTCCATCCATTCTCCATGGGCCAAATGCAACAAACAGAAATTATCTTGAACATTCTATAAAAGAAAGAAGCTCGAACTGGTTTTCTGATTCAAGAAAATCGTGAAGATATTGCTCACTCTAAGAATCAGCTCCACAAGCTCGTATAAGGCATGACTCGACTATCTGAAGATATTCGAACCCTTGATGCTGACATAAAAGGGGAGAATAAAGGGGAAGGAGAGAATGGCAAAGGCAAATTCATCGCTCAATCTTCAAGGAGTCCTCCTGTAAGACAGCCTCGCCATCAAACTCCACGACCAGAAAAGCAGCAAATCATCATGGCACAACCGCTAAGAAGTCAAGAGCCCAGCTCATAAGGTGTAACCACTACACACCTAAACTTGCTTATTGGAGATTCTGCATTCATGAACAGACACGATCATGGGGAACCGCTAAGTCAAAACAAGCTGGAAGATATAGCATGGAGAAACAAAGCCAGCAGGAGAAGGAGAGCTGCAGAATATGTCAATCCTCCAAGGAACAAAAGGCAGAAAAAATAGAGATAAGTTGAAACTCAATTCTTATTGATGTAACTAAGCTTAATTGTAATATATGTCTTTACAAACATCAATAAATGCATACTTATTCTCTAGAGATTTCAGTTGTTCACTGAAACACTAAGTCATATTTACTTTCTAGCAACTGCTTCTAGAAATTGATAATCATGACACAAATCTCCTTGGTTATGTCAACATCAAATAGGGCGAGATTGTTGGGAGATTGCATATTTAAATTTGATGTTGAAAGTAAATATTCATGATTATATGTAAAGTCCTTCAAGGAATATATGTACAAGGACTTAGTGGTAGATCAAACTTGTTAGGTTGATCTGAGCTTTTAATGTTTATCATTCTGTAAATGAATGTATAAATGAAAAGATCAAAGATATTAGGCTGATCTATATCTTGAGATGTAATAGATAGGCTTCAACAGAATCGTAGTCTATCAAGTTGATCAAGAGATTGCAGAAGCCAAGGCAGGATCATAGAGCATTTAGAATCGTAGTGTGTCTGCCTTAGAGGGCCTCTCCTGGAATCGTAGAGTGGTCCAAACATTTACCGAGCCAACTCAGAGATCATAGTGTGTTCTCGGAAGTGTAGAGTCTGCAAGTCAAGCAAGTGAAGATCGTAGTGTGCCAGTACTTAAGAGAAATCGTAGTGTTCTCATTTGCTAGTTTCGGATCAAGCACCAAGGTGGAAAGACACCACGATCAGAATCATAGAGCATCATATGTTTGTATCAGAAGCATAGAGCCTTGTCAATTTGTTTAAGAATAAATCTCAACAAATGTGGAATGGACTATAGACGTTGAAGTCCTCGGCAGTCCCAATGACACAACAGTCATCCTTAGTACTCCATCCGTCCCTAATTATTTAACGTTTTAGAGATAGACACAAGAATTAAGATAATAATTAGAAAGCATTAAATATAGTACTCAATTGTCTATAATACCCTTAAATCTTTTGTTGGGACAAGAAGAGTTTTGTTGGGATAAGGGAGAGAAAGAGTTTAAAGTATCAAAAAATAGGTAGAGTAATGAGGGGTAATTTTGGAAAATTTGTCATTAATTCTCCTAGATTTAAACAAACTTCAAATAATTAGGGACAAATAAAAAACTCTAAAACGTCAAATAATTAGGGACAAATAAAAAACTCTAAAACGTCAAATAATTAGGGACGGATGGGGTATATAACAAAGAAACATATTGAAGAAGTTAAGGAAAGTACTATGGGTCAGCAAAAAATACCTTTTCAGGTGTTAGGTGAGACAGCAGTCTGCTATGTTAGTGGGCCAGACTACTAATCAGAAGTTATGCAGAAAGTCTCCATCAAAGCTCAAAAATGTCAAATGCATTTAATGCTTCAACGGATGTCTTCAACAGATACATTTCAAAGGTCTCATATATGCAAAACAGAAGCAGATGAGACGATCAAGCAATCACTGAACAAAAACGATGAAGAACACTCAACGCTCAACTCTACGATCTGGAAAAGAAAGCTTGCTTAACTACTCAGTTCTTTCGAACATAAGCTTAACGACAACTGAGTAGCACAATTCAAGAACTCAACTATTATCAAGTGAAGTAAGAAGTTCCAAGTCAGAAGGACTTGAAGAGTTCTAAGTGAACTTAGAATTACCAAGTCTGCTGGACTTGAAGAGTTCAAAAGTGAACTACGAAGTTCCAAGACTGCTGGTCTTAAAGGAATCTATGAGATTCAGATATTGTAAAGATATCCTTAGTGAATTTTCTACTCGAGGAGTAGAAGAGTGGACTAGGAGCTTTAAGTGTTCTGAACCACTTAAAATTGTTGTCTCTTATATTCTTGTCATAACTGCTATAACTGCCATAACTTCTTTACTTCTATTAACTCGTTATATCTTAAAGGGAAAACAAATAAATCTCAATTCCACTGTGTTTAAATCATTATCGAAACTTACAAGTATTTTTAAGAAGAAAATATAAATATCTATTCAACCCCCCTTCTAGATAACTATTGTGCCTCTAGGAACTAACATAAAATATCAACGTAACAATTATTGAATAAATAAAAGTAAATAGTGAACAGTAATTACTGTAACAATTATTGAGTAGTGCCTTCTTACGTAAGAATCAATAATCCAAAAGTATTGTGCAATACCGTGTGCTACTGTACAACCACGCGTATTACTTTACTTTAACCATCAGGTATTCCAACAGTGTTAATGGTAACAATTACGCCGTTATTTATAAAAAACTCAAACTTGTCATTTTCTTCATCCGACAGTTTTCTGTTATGGGGCCCACAAATGGATGCGCCATCGTACGAATATTCCCCGACAGCAAGAATATTCTATGAACAAACGAATATTCCCCGACAATAATAAATATTTTATAACCACTTGCTTACTTAAAATATTTGTGTATTTTACACATAACTAACCACATTAATCAAATCAACCCCATACTATAACAAAATAATAAATAGATGAAATTTAATTTTATTCATAAAAAGTTGGGGTCTTACAACCTCCCCTCGTTATGAAATTTCATCCTCGAAATTGACATACATACCTGGTATTTCGAAAAGGTGAGGATACCTCGTTTTTATTTCTGATTCCAACTCCCAGGTCATTTCCTCAATAGCATGGTTCCTCCACAAAATTTTAACTTATGGTATAACCTTTGTGCGTAGGACATGCTCATTCCTATCCAAGATCTTGACAGATACCTCCTCTTATCTCATCTGGTTCTAACTCAATAATGTGGTTTGGGTCTTTCACATATTTACGAAGTACAGATATGTGAAAAATATTACGAACACGACAACACAATAGCTGAGGGTTAACACGAATATTGTCTCAAAGACAATATCCAAACTCAAATTCAATCCTCGTTACATTTATTATCACACTATTTCCTAGAATAGTGAGGACTACTATGGCAACCATCTCGGACCATCACTCCATTCTCCGACTCGTCCCAGCTATATTCTCATTTCTTGAAGAGAACAATGAAAGCAAAAGGGTGAGCTTAACTAGCCCAATAAGAAATATTATGACTAAGATAATACAAAATAAATTATCGTTAGTCTTCAACAGTGTTTAACTGATAAAATATAATAAACATCAAGTTTAACTGCAATGGTACAAATAATACATTAGAAGAGTCAAGTAGAGCATAACATCTACTATCTTCTATGATTTAAAAAGTTTATCATCAATTTTATCGCTGAGACTCAGCTTAATAAATAATCCACATCACTGAATTTTCCATGCACTACGGACCAAGGAAATTTATTAGTATCACATTCACGAATTATCCATGCACTACGGGCCAAGGATAATCGTGTAATCACCAATGGTCATGATCATGCCAACAACAGTCCATCAATGCACTATGAGCCAATGAGGACTTTTATCACATCACTTGTAACATTAAAGGTCATGATTATACCGAATAATCTCTGGTCATAATCATACCAATCAACAATCCATCTATACACAACGGGCCAATGACGACCTTCATCATAATATAAACATGAGGATGATGACAATGATATAAGAATTCAATTAAATGAAAGCAAATAATAAATTTTAAAGATTTATAATTCAATTTATCCAGAATTCAATAATGTCCAAATTATCAACATGATACTGCTTTGTGGAGTAAAATTTAAGAATAATATTGTATCAAAAATGATTTGAACTGAAAAGAAATCAATTTTTGTCATGAATAGTATCCCGGGTGAATAGTACCCGAGTGAATAGTACCCCATGAATAGCACTTTGGGAATAGTATCCCGTGAATAGTACCCCGGCATGAAAAGATTAAAAATTATCAAGAATGCTCGGAATAATATTTTCATAAAAAGATACTAGATGAAGCGCAAATTTCAAGGATACTCTACTAATTTCAAGGAGTATAGAAGCCATACTTTAACAAAATGAGTGTAGACTTCGGAATCTGAAACGAAATAATATTACTCACATACTACAGAGTATGGAAAAAAATATTATTTCTTACGAATATTGAACAAAAATAAACATCCCATACAACTGTTGAACGAAAATAATATTCCTTACGAATATTGAACGAAGATAATATTCCTTACGAATATTAAACGAAGATAATATTTCTTGCGAATATTAAACGAATAAAATTTCTTACGAATACGAAAAATAATATCGTAAGCGAATATGAAATAAATAATACCCCTTACCTCAAAAGAAGAGTATTTTTGACTGGTATAACGAATATATTCTTGAAGAAAACTTTTACTATTTTCTATACTTAAAGCTTCCTTAAACTCAAAAGAAATACGCTCAATATTATAGAAGAATAATTCTCTGATTCTGGTGTGATTTTTATTTCTAAATTGAGCATCCTATTTATAGGAGAATGGCAGGATACTATTTGGATGCACAGTAAAGGAAAAATCATGGACTGCACAGTAGGAATCACAGGTTTTCTGACAAATTTTCTAATCTTACTATGCAAATACTATGCATAATAAAATATAATATATTCTATTTTTTATAAAAAAATCCAAAACTTATTATTATTATTATTATTTTATATATATATATATATATATATATATATATATATATATATATATATATATATATATATACTGAATAACTTTCTGCCGATTATTTTGAAAATTGAGTAAGTATGGGTCCAAATAATAAGCAAAATTTATAATAAATACTTTATAAAATTCCCCTCTATTTATCTCAACTACTTTGCTTCACAAAACACATTTTTAATAATATTTATTCATCATTATTATAACTAGTAACATTAACAAATGTTGACTTGTTCATATTCTAACCTTATTGTTTTGATGATGACTTGATATTTTGGACTAATTTGTTTATTATGAAATTTCAGGAAGATGATGAAAGGATTATTGTTTAAAGGCTTTGAAGATTTGAGTCTTAAGAAAAATATGTAAGGTCATTGCAAATATTTACTTTTTCAATACAAGGCTCTAGGACATGTTATGTGTGCATTAAAATGTGATTAAATATTTTGAGCATGCTTAAGAATTTATGCTAACTGTTATTACATGATTTATCTTAGTTGGTTATGCTTGGTTCAGATAAAAAGTTGAATAACTATTTCCCAGATTAATTAACTTACATTTTCCATGTGTTATGGAATTTTAAGAGTTTTATTTTTATAGAAATATCTGTATAACACGTGTGCAACAAACTTGTTGGAAATCTAAAAGGTGTTTGTTACTTAAAAGTGATGGCGGCAGAGATATGATTACTTGGATTGCATGAATCTTCGAAATACAAGATAAACATTATCTTGGAAAATGGTTTACACTAGTTTTTTTAAATACCAAACTAACACTTCTTTATATGTTCAAAGTTTGAAGAGTCAGTAATATTCATAAGGTGGCGGTTATTATGGACTATTTGAGTTTTACACAAAACCTATTCATGGGTTATCTTAATTTGACATAGTCTATATCTTTTAATAAATGTTCGCAACAGTAATAAAGATGTTACTTATCTTTGGAAATTTTGTTGGTAACGTAAATATTTTTACAACAGAACTGTGTTGTATAACAACGGTAATATATTTTCTGGGCTATAAAAAGAGAACTGAGATATCAGTGCATAATACAACACTTGAATTAATATTTTGCACTTGTATACTTGAAGAGCTATTGAATTATTCCTGGTGCAAATTCCTAAGCTGATGTGCAATTCATATTCATATTATTTTCAGCTAATTTCGCGAGCCTAATTTTGGTGATATCTCTCTCTTTTATTATTTGATCATTACATTCATTAGTTGAGCCTTACATTGTTAAATTGCTTATTTGCTTTGATCATTAGACCTCTATATTTGTAATCTTATATTTTTAGACTAAGTGTTGTCTAAAAGAAATTTAATCCAAGTGGATTAAGGTTTATTTACAAACAGGTTCAAGGAAGCATAGGTACTTAAGGAGTGTATTGGTGCGCAGGGAGCAAATATGCTCAAGTGAATTATTGTAATTCAATTTGATAGAATCTGTTTTGTAAAAAGGTCATTTTTAAAGAAATAAAAGTGAGTCTCCAATACTAGTTGGTATTGGACGTGGACTAGGCTATTATTGTAGAGGATAATAGCTGAACCACGTAAAAAATCTTGGTGTTGCTTTTATTACTTGCTTTACTTTATTTACTCACTAAAGCTAGTTAATTATTTTATCGAAGTTTGAATATTTGCATTATCTTGAGATAATTTAATAACACCAAATATTCTTTTCTAAGTTATAATTTCAAGCAAGAAATTTTCTTTAAATCAAATAGTCAATTCAGTAGGCCATATTAATTCAGCAAGTTGCATTCACCAATATAGTAGGCTGAATTTAGTAGTTTGGTTTAAAGTTTAAAAATTGGTCATAGATTGCTCCTACACTTATTCAACCCCCCCTTCTAAGTGTGCCTTATCTGAATTTCATTTGGTAACAGAGTAAGGCTCTACTTACTTGGTCTTAAAAGTGACTTATAGGGAAAGATTCTGACATGGCACAGTTCGGGAACAACAATCAAGAAAGTCAATCAACCAATAGACCTCATGTGCTGTATGGAATAGAAAACTATAACTTCTGGAAATTCCGAATGAAGATCTACCTTAAAAAAGATCTTTGAGAATGGTGGGTTGTGGAGAATGGACCAGTTATTCCAAGGAAAGATGACGGTACTCCAAAGACTTTGATAGATATGGACTCAACTGAGACTTTCATGGTTTCCTATGATTCAAGGGCTATGAATACACTACTTAGTGGCATGGTACAATCCGAGATTGACAAAGTCTCCTCATGCAACACAGCTAAAGAAATTTGGGACGCTCTAGTAGTGAGCCATGAAGGAACATCAAAGGTTCGAGAAGTTAAACTAAGCATGCTCATACATGATTATGAAATGTTCAAACTCGAGAAAGATGAAACTATAAAGATGGCTCAAGCAAGGTTCCTTGTTCTTCTGAACACCTTAAAGCTACTGGACAAATCCATTCCACAAAGTGAGATTAACCGTAAGTTACTACGGGCTATGCACAAAAGGTTTGCTTCTAAAATTTCTACTCTTCAAGATTCCTCTACTATTTCTAATATGGATACACTAACTCTTTTGGTGAACTTGAGGAATATGAACATCAGTTAAAGAGGTATGTTGATGAGGAGGAAACTCCTCGAAGAAAGGTATTAGCTCTGAATGCAAGAAATGAAGAAGAGCTTGATGATGATTCGGATGAAGAAATAGCAATAATGTCAAGAAGACTCAAAGGTCTTCTACAAAGGAAGAATAAACGAAAGAATACCTTCAACTCGAATAAAGCCAAAGGAAAGCAAATTGAGGAGACATGTTTTGAATGTGGACGCCCACGGCACTTCAAGAAGGAATGTTTTCAACTAAAGAACAAAGGTAAAACAAGATCAAGGATAATAAGAGAAACAAGGCACTTGTCACTTGGAGTGATGAAGAAAAATCTGAAGTTGAGGTTGATGTCAAGGATGAAATAGCTCAAATATGCTTTATGGGAATACAAGGTGAATCAAATGAGGTATCCAGTTTTGAGTTTAATTCTTTAAAACAAGAAAATAATAAATTAAAAGAAAAGAATGCATATTTGAAAGATTTGGTAAATACATTAATGGGTGAAGTAGACTCCTTAATAGATGAAAAGAAGGATATTGAAAAGGAATCTACATGTAAAGAAGAAAAGGTTTTGATTGCTAAAATTGATTATTTAGATAATTATAACAAAATTCTTTTCAATAAGGTAAATTTTTTTAATAATGAAGTCCAAAAATTGACTAATGAACTAAAAATGAGAGATATGTGTATTGATGCATTTAGTGATAAATCACCTGTTAAAACATTTACAAATAATGAACTTCAAAAAGAAATAGATTCACTAAATTCATCTCTTGCTAAATTCGTTCAACGTGAAGAAAATTTAAATGTCATATTGGGTAAACAAAGACCTAGTTTTGAAAGACAAGGAATTGGTTATAATTCAATGCATAAAAAGGGTAATATAAAAATGCTAAAATCAAAATCACGTTTTAGATTAAAGTATTGCTCTCCTTTCACAACATGTAGAAATTGTGGCATTAAAGGTCATTTGGACATAAACTGTTTTAAGAAAAATAAGATTAAAAAGGTATGGGTTAAAAAGGATGATTTACGTGAACCTAGCATTAAAGGACCCAAAAAGATGTGGGTACCAAAAGGATGAATTATCTTTTATTGATAGGTATATCTCAAGACAAGGGTTCCATCTCAAAAATAGATTCTTGATAGTGGATGCTCACGTCACATGACTGGTGACAAATCAAAGTTTATGGAACTAAAAATCAAGAAGAAAAACGGTACCGTTACATTTGGAGATAATCGAACCTGTGAAATAATTGGAAAAGGTAAAATAGGAAATGGTACGGTCAATATTGATAATGTACATCTTGTTAATGGACTTGAATTTAATCTTATTAGTATCAGTCAATTAATGGATAATGGTCATCAAGTTAGTTTTAATAAAGAAAAATGCATTATTTCCTATGGTACTAACAATATTACTCTAGTTGCACAAAGAGAAGGAAATATATATACTATTGATTTTGAGCAATATGATGAAGAACTATGTCTTGCATCTGTACAAGATAAGGCTAATTTGTGGCATAAAAGGATGGGACACATTCACATGGACTTAATCAAGAAATTATCTTCAAAGAATTTTGTCAAAGGGCTGCCAAAAATAAAGTATGAAAAAAAGGGAATTTGTGCTACTTGTCAACTCGGGAAACAAGTAAGAACATCGTTTATGGCAAAGAAAATGGTATCAACTTCTTCTCATTTACAACTACTTCATCTTGATCTATTTGGACCAGAAAGACATCCTAGTATAAATGGTAAGTTTTATGCATTTGTAATAATAGATGATTTCTCTAGATATACATGGGTATTATTTTTGAGAACTAAAGATGAAGCATTTAAGGAATTTGAGAAATTAATAAGAAACTTGGAAACAAAATATAGTCTCAAACTTGTAAAGATAAGAAGTGATCATGGTACTAAATTTCAAAAAGACTTTATAATATTTTGTGATCAAAAAAGAATCAGTCATGAATTTTCAGCCCCTAAAACCCCTCAACAAAATGGATTGTTGAAAGAAAGAATAAGACATTACAAGAAACAGCTAGAACTTTATTACAAGAAAGTAAACTTCCTAAAAAGTTTTGGGCCGAAGCTGTAAACACTTCTTGTTATGTTTTGAATATAGTACTTATTCGTCCAATCATTTTGAAGACTCCTTATGAACTGTTAAATAATAAGACTCCTAATATAAGTTATTTCAAAGTTTTTGGATCTAAATATTTTATTCTAAATACTAGTGATAACCTAGGAAAATTTTATGTTAAATCTTATGAAGTAATTTTTATTGGGTATTCACAGAATAGTAAAGCATATCGTGTATTTAATATTAACAAGCTGTTTGTTGAAGAATCTGTTCATATTACTTTTAATGAAACTCACAATGATCTCATCTCGGTGAATCCAGCAAATCGGAAGAATCTATTCAGCAAGCCGAATGACCAAATCCAGCAAAGTGAATTGGAAAACTCACAAGGAGTAGTACAAGAAACAACACAAGAGCTTGAAGCAGATTTTCCCCAACAGGAAGAGGTAATGCATGATGTACAAATGCCAAAGACTGCGAGATATCTCAAGAATCATCCACCAGAAAACATCATTGGAGATATAAATAAAGGAATCATCATAAGGAGAGGATTGCAAAATCAATGTGCTTTTTATGGATTCCTATCATAAGTTGAGCCAAAGAATGCTAAGGAAGCTATCCTAGATGAAAGCTGGCTAATGGAAATGCAAGAAGAACTTCAGCAATTTGAACGATGCCAAGTCTTGGAACTTATGCCTCCTCCTAAAGATGCCTCTATCATTGGAACAAAATGGGTATTCAAGAACAAGCTTGATGAGCATGGCACAATCTGTGACGCCCCCAAAATTAGGTATACATCACCCGTCTTGGGTCGTCAGATACATGGTACAGAATACAAATATAACTTACTAATACAACTGTCGTGTACAATACGACAAAACATAAATGTGAGTTTGAATACAATTATTGTCCACTAGAGACTATACAAACTCAAAAGGAGTCCTCAATACAATTATTGTCACACTATTTAACAGAATAGTGAGGACTACTAATACTATCATCTGGTCCATCACTCCGTTTCCCGACTTGTCCCAGCTATATTCTCATTTCCTGAAGAGAACAGTGAAAGAAAGGGTGAGCTCAACTAGCCCAGTAAGAAATATTTTGACTAAGATAATGCAGAATAAATTATCATTAGCCTTCAACAGTGTTAAACTGATAAAATATAACGAACATCAAGTTTAACTGCAGCGGAACAAGCAATCCATTAAAAGAGTCAAGTAGAGAATAAAATCTACTATCTTCTATGATTTAAAAGGTTTTTCAACACTGTTATCGCTGGGACTCAGCTTAACAAAATAATCTACATCATTGAATCACCCCTACACTACGGCCAAGGATATTCTTTAGTATCACGACCACAATTATCCATGCACTACGGGCCAAGAATATTTGTATATTCATTAATGGTCATGATCATGCCAACAACTGTCCATCAATGCACTACGGGCCAATGATGACTTTTACCACATCATTTGTAACATTACAGTTATGATTATACCGAATAATCCCTGGTCATAATCATACCAAGTCCATCTATGCACTACAGGCCACAGATGACTTTCAACATTTTATAAACATGAGGATGATGAAAATGATATAAGAATTCAATAAAACAAGTTCAAGAATTAATTTATCCAAGAATTAACAACGTCCAAATTGTCAACATGATACTTCTTTGTGGAGTAAAATTCAAGAATGCTTGGAATAATATTTTCATGAAAAGATACTGGATGAAACGCAATTATCAAGAATATTTCACTAATTTCATGGAGTATAGAAATTAAAACTTAACCAACTAAGTATAATAAAGAATAGAATAACAAAAGAAATCACCCGGCATGCGATAGACCGCACAGACAGGTTATTCTAACAGAATAATAAATAATGGAACCAGGTCCGGCGTAAACGCATGGATAGGATATTCCGACAGAATAATAAATAATAGAACTAGGTCCGACGTAAACGCACAGACAGGATATTTCGACAGAATAATAAATAATAGAACCAGGTCTGGTGTAAAACACACAGACAGGATATTCCAACAGAATAATAACAAGACGGAACCAGGTCTGGTGTAAAACACACAGATAGGATATTCCAACAGAATAATAATAAAAACGGAACCAGGTCCGGTGTAAAACACACAGACAGGATGTTCCAACAGAATAATAGAAGAATGTCACCAAGTATAGGGTAGACCGCGTATACAGGTTATTCCAACTGAATAATAAGAAATAGAATAACAAAAGTTCTCTTCATGAATAAGAAAGAATAACACCCCTTACCGTTTTAAAGAAGAACTGAAATAAAGATGTAGTTAAGTAGCAGAATACTTTTCTTCTCTCTCTCTATAGTTTCTCTCTATAGTTTCTCTCTCTAGAGTTCAGTGAATTCGTAAGAAATAATGAAGGAATGAGCTGCTATTTATAGAAGAATGGACTGCATAGTAACTAATCCATGAACGGTCCAGATTGATTTATTTTAATCTGACGGTCCATATTTAAAGAAAAATCTTTTAAATAAAATATAATATATTCTATTTATAGAATAACTTTAATAAAGTATTCTGTTTTATATAAACAGATGTTTCTGTTTTATTACGTTAATAATACGAATAAAACAAAACTTCATTATCGCTAAATAATTCATATTATTAACTGACAATAATTGAATCAAACTGAGTGACTTCTCATATAAGTATTAATAATCAATACCGTGTGCTACTATGCAACCACACATATTACTGTACTTTTACTACCGAGTAGTTCAACAATATCAATGGTAAAACTTTCGTCGTTATTTTTAATAAAATATTTTTATCGTTTTCTCAATCCGACAATAATTCCGTTGTGGGGTCCACCAATGATTATGCCGTTATACGAATATTCCCTGTTAAAACGAATATTCCCCGACCAATCGAATATTATATAACAACTTGCGTACTTTACAAAATTTATAAATATTACCCACAACTATAATATTATATCAAATTAACTCCATAATATTCAAAAATGATAATTATAGAAAATTTATCTTTATTTATAAAAGTTGGGGTCTTACAACCTCCCATTCTTATGAAATTTCGCCCTCAAAATTAGGGTATGTACCTGGTATGTCGAAGAGGTAAGGATACCTTGATTTCATTTCAGATTCTAACTCCCAAGTTATTTCCTCAACATCGTGGTTTCTCCACAAAACTTTGACTTGAGGTATAACCTTGGAGCGTAGAATATGTTCCTTCTTATCCAAGATTTGAACAGGAACTTCTTCATACATCAAATATTTCGCTATTTCGTTCGGTTCTAACTCAATAATGTGGTTCGGGTCTTCCACATATTTACGTAACATGGATATGTGAAAAACGCTATGAACACGAGACATACTTGGCGGTAAAGCGAGTCTATAAGCCACAGTTCCTACTCGATCGAGGATTAAAAATGGACCGATGAATCGAGGATTGAGCTTTCCTCTCTTTCCAAATCTCGTAACTCCTTTCCATGGAGCAACACGTAAGAACACATGATCTCCTATATCAAATTCCACGTCCTTTCGATGAAGATCAGCATAACTCTTTCGTCGATCTTGTGAGGTTTTTATACGTTATCAGATCGTTTGAATCTTTTCTGTAGTAATACGTACCAACTCCGGTCCCAACAACGTTGCTTCACCCACCTCATCCCAGCATACTGGAGAACAACATTTTCTTCCATACAATGCTTCGAATGGAGCCATGTCAATACTTGCTTGATAACTGTTGTTGTAGGAAAACTCCACCAATGGTAAGAACTTGTCCCAACTTCCCTTGAAATCAAGGACACGGAATCTTAATAGATCTTCTAGAGTTTGAATAGTCCTCTCTGATTGTCCGTCCGCCTGAGGATGATATGCCGAACTAAATCGTAAATCTGTGCCCATAGCTTTTTGTAAACTAACCCAAAATCGTGAAGTGAATCTTGGGTCTCGGTCAGAAACTATGGATATTGGCATACCATGCAGTCTTACAATCTCGTTTATGTACATACAAGCAAGACGTTCAAGTGTATAAGTTTCTCGTATCGGTAAGAAATGAGCAGACTTGGTCAATCTATCAACAATGACCCAAATCGCATCTATACCTTGAGAAACCATAGGAAGACCGGTAACGAAATCTATTGTAATGTGCTCCCACTTCCATTCTGGAATTTCAAGTGGTTGTAATGGACCTTTTGGTACTTGATGCTCCACCTTGACTCGTTGATAAGTTAGACACCTTGAGATAAATAGCGCTATCTCTCGCTTCATATTGCTCCACCAAAATGTATGACGAAGATCATGATACATTTTGGTACTCCCAGGATGAATTGTAAACGGTGTGTTGTGCACCTCCATCATGATTTCATACTTTAAATCAGGGTCGTTAGGAACACAAAGTCTGGAGTTGACTCGAAGTATTCCTTCTTCATCGATTCTTGCTTCCGGCATAGCACCTTCTTGCACTTTCTTCCTCATACGCATTAGCTCCAAGTCTGTAGCTTGAGCAGCTTTAACTTTATTGATTAAAGTCGGTTCTACTCGTATATTCGCCATCATCACATGGGTCCATGGAGTTTTTAACTCTATCTTCATCCTTTGCAAGTTACACAAAATGGGTCTTTGTGTTGACAATATCGCACTCGTACTTGCATATGATCTTCTACTCAATGCGTCAGCTACCACGTTCGCTTTTCCAGGATGGTATTGAATGGTATGATCATAATCTTTCAACAGTTCAAGCCAATGTCATTGTCGCATGTTGAGTTCCTTTTGAATGAAGAAATATTTGAGGCTTTTATGATCCGTAAAGATCTCCACCTTCTCCCCATACAAGTAATGCCTCCAAATTTTAAGTGCAAAGACAACAGCTGCCAACTCTAGATCATGAGTAGGATAATTCCTCTCATATTCCTTGAGTTGTCTTGATGCATAGGCTATGACTTTTCCATGCTGCATGAGAACGCATCCCAACCCTTTGCTCGAAGCATCACTATTGATGACAAATCCCTCCGAGCCAGATAGTATTGTTAGAACAGGTGCTGAAATGAGTCTCCTCTTGAGTTCTTGAAAACTCTTCTCACATTCTTTGCTCCAACCAAACTTTGTATCTTTCTGAGTTAGCTGAGTTAATGGAGTAGCGATTTGAGAAAATTCTTCCATGAATCTTCGATAATAACCATCTAAACCAAGAAAGTTACGTACTTCGGTCACTGATTTAGGTTGCTCCCAGCGTTGAATAGCTTCAATCTTTGCCGGGTCAACAGATATTCCACGACTTGATACTACGTGCCCAAGGAATGCTACCTCCTCCAGCCAGAACTCGCATTTCTTCAACCTGGCATAAAGCTTGTATTCACGAAGCTTTTGGAGTACCAGCCTCAAGTGTTGCTCATGATCTTTACGACATTTGGAATAAATAAGGATGTCATCAATAAAGACGACCACAAAGTGATCCAAATATTCCTTGAATACCCAGTTCATCATATCCATGAAGGCAGCAGGAGCATTAGTCAATCCAAAGGACATGACTAGGAATTCATAATGCCCGTACCGAGTTCTGAAAGCCGTCTTTGGAATATCCTCAGTTCTAACCTTCAGCTGATGATATCCAGAACGAAGATCGATCTTTAAAAAGAATTGTGCTCCTTGTAATTGGTCAAACAGGTCATCAATACGTGGCAATGGGTACCTGTTTTTGATGGTGACATGATTCAACTCCCGATAATTAATACAAAGTCACATAATTCCATCTTTCTTCTTCACGAATAAAGCAGGAGCACCCCAAGCAGAAGTACTAGGACGAATAAAGCCAATGTCTAACAATTCCTGCAGTTGGATCTTTAACTCCTGAAGTTCAATAGGAGTCATTCGATATAGGGCTTTGGAAATGGGTTTTGAACCGGGTTCAAGGTCGATACAAAATTTAATTTCACGCTCTGCGGGTAGGCCAGGAAGTTCTTCAGGAAATACGTCAGGGAATTTATTAACAATACAAATATCATTCAAAACTGACGTATTTTTGTTTAGATCCGTGACATGAGCTAAGAAAGCTTGACATCCGTTTTTCAATAAACGAATAGCTTTATGGCTTGAGATGACATCGATTGA
The DNA here is from genome assembly GCA_016801055.1 of Panax notoginseng. Classification (NCBI taxonomy): domain Eukaryota; kingdom Viridiplantae; phylum Streptophyta; class Magnoliopsida; order Apiales; family Araliaceae; genus Panax; species Panax notoginseng. The sequence goes on along the minus strand of CM029018.1, from coordinate 70,401,494 downwards.
TTTTAATAGTTTGGTTGCTTGAATTCGCATAATAGGTCGATTAGGAATATGAAAGCTAACAACCTTACGAAAATAATCAATTTTTGCATGATGAGTAGTTAACCAATCAATCCCTAGAATCGCGTCAAATGCAAGTATTTTTAATGAAATAAGATCGACAGGTAATGTGTGGGTACCAACTTGAACCAAACAAGACTTATAAACCGCGGATGTAATGAAGGTTTCTCCCAATGGAGTTTCAACAAATAAGTCAAAGTCTAATTTCTCCGGAGTCAAATTTAATCGATGAGCGCAAGTAGGAGAAATAAAAGAATGGGTAGAACCGGTATCAAATAAAGTATAGACTTCGTTAGAGATTATGATAAGCTTACCCGTGATGACCTCATTCGAGTTCCTTGCTTTCTGGGAGGTCACAACAAACGCTCTCCCTTGCACTACCGGTTTTGACTTTTCTGGGACGGCCTTTAGTGTCTCCATCCTGGCTGAACTTGTTTTTGGTAAACGACAAAATCGAGCTAAATGACCTTCTCTTCCACAATTATAACATGCTTTAGACGGCATCGCGCAGTTCGGACTGATGTGCCCCTCCCCTCCGCATTTGAAACATATGATAGGTGGTCGTTCTCCTTCCTTAACAACGGGTGTTGGTGCCGACGTCTTTCCATCATTGTTGAATCTCCTCTTCTTGAAATGACCATTCTTATTGTTTTGGCCCTGATTACAACCGAAGTGGTTACCATTTCTGGCCTGTTGATTCCCTCCACGCTTGTTGTCACCGCTTCGATGACTGCTCTCACTGGTATTATCATTTTGCCGACTGCTCTCTTTTGGTTGCGTTGACTCATTATCGCAGTCTACTAACTGAGCCCTATTCACAACATCTGAATACAAACACAGTTTATGAGAAATAAGATGTTGACGTATCTCAGGTTTTAAACCTCGTAAAAATATTCGCGTCATTCGCTCTTCATTATCCACCAAGTGGGACACAAACCGGAACAACTCAGCAAATTTAGCCTCATACTGCGATATGGTCATATTATTCTACTCCAATTTGATGAAATCCACCTCCTTCATATGTCGAACACTTTCGGGAAAGTATTTGTCATTCAACAGCTCTTGGAACTTCTCCCAAGACATCTTCAGTGCGGCAGGTTGAGTACGCTTAATCGATTCCCACCAGTAATCTGCCTCTCCTCGCAACATAAAGGCGACAAAGGGAACCTTTTGCTCCTCGGAGCATCCTAAGATATCAAATATCTTAGTGATCTGCTTTATCCATGTTTCTGTTATAAATGGTTTTGGCTCTCCCTTAAACTCCTGTGGTCCCAGCTCCTTGAACTGTTTAGTGGTGACCGTCCGAGAGTTTTTAGTGTTTCCACCTACATTTTGAACAGGAGCCGCTCTCGCCTGCTGTTGCATGAACTGTATAAAGCTTCTAAACATTCCACCATTCATCATGTGGTCAGTATTGTTATTTGCATGAGGATTGTCGCCTTCCTGATGCACATTATCCTGATTATTGATATTTGGTGAATCAACAGTCGCCTGTGCTCCAGTGCTATTCTCAACATTCTCAGATACCATTTTCAGATACTACCACAAAACAAAAGTTAATTGATATGTCATATATTATCCTTATATTCTGACCGACCAATTAAATACCATGCAAATAAACTTAGGTAGGTCATACTAGCGAAGGAATTCCCCGTCTTTCCCCTCCTAGTTTTATTCTCACATCTTAGCCATGGATCATATCCCTAAGCTCTGATACCAACTGTGACGCCCCCAAAATTAGGTATACATCACCCGTCTTGGGTCGTTAGATACATGGTACAGAATACAAATGCAACTTACTAATACAACTGTCGTGTACAATACGACAAAACATAACTGTGAGTTTGAATACAATTATTGTCTACTAAAGACTATACAAACTCAAAAGGAGTCTTCAATATAATTATTGTCACACTATTTAACAGAATAGTGAGGACTACTAATACTATCATCTGGTCCATCACTCCGTTTCCCGACTTGTCCCAGCTATATTCTCATTTCCTGAAGAGAACAGTGAAAGAAAGGGTGAGCTCAACTAGCCCAGTAAGGAATATTTTGACTAAGATAATGCAGAATAAATTATCATTAGCCTTCAACAGTGTTAAACTGATAAAATATAACGAACATCAAGTTTAACTGCAGCGGAACAAGCAATCCATTAAAAGAGTCAAGTAGAGAATAAAATCTACTATCTTCTATGATTTAAAAGGCTTTTCAACACTGTTATCGCTGGGACTCAGCTTAACAAAATAATCCACATCATTGAATCACCTCTACACTACGGCCAAGGATATTCTTTAGTATCACGACCACAATTATCCATGCACTACGGGCCAAGAATATTTGTGTATTCATTAATGGTCATGATCATGCCAACAACTGTCCATCAATGCACTACGGGCCAATGAGGACTTTTACCACATCATTTATAACATTACGGTCATGATTATACCGAATAATCCCTAGTCATAATCATACCAAGTCCATCTATGCACTACAGACCACAGATGACTTTCAATATTTTATAAACATGGGGATGATGACAATGATATAAGAATTCAATAAAACAAGTTCAAGAATTAATTTATCCAAGAATTAACAACGTCCAAATTGTCAACATGATACTGCTTTGTGGAGTAAAATTCAAGAATGCTTAGAATAATATTTTCATGAAAAGATACTGGATGAAACACAATTATCAAGGATATTCCACTAATGTCATAGAGTATAGAAGTTAAAACTTAACCAACTGAATATAATAAAGAATGGAATAACAAAAGAAATCACCCGGCATGCTATAGACCGCACAGACAGGTTATTCTAACAGAATAATAAATAATGGAACCAAGTCCGACGTAAACGCACAGATAGGATATTCCGATAGAATAATAAATAATAGAACCAGGTCCGGCGTAAACACACAGACAGGATATTCCGACAGAATAATAAATAATGGAACCAGGTCCGGTGTAAAATATACAGACAGGATGTTCCAACAGAATAATAACAAGACGGAACCAGGTCTGGTGTAAAACACACAACGGAACCAGGTCCGGTATAAAACACACAGACAGGATGTTCCAACAGAATAATAGAAGAATGTCACCAAGTATAGGGTAGACCGCGTATACAGGTTATTCCAACAAAATAATAAGAAATGGAATAACAAAAGTTCTCATCATGAATAAGAAAGAATAACACCCCTTACCATTTTAAAGAAGAACTGAAATAAGGAAGTAGTTAAGTAGCAGAATACTTTTCTTCTCTCTCTCTCTACAGTTTCTCTCTATAGTTTCTCTCTCTAGAGTTCAGTGAATTCGTAAGAAATAATGAAGGAATGAGCTGTTATTTATAGAAGAATGGATTGTATAGTAACTAATCCATGAACGGTCCAGATTGATTTACTTTAATCTGACGGTCCATATTTAAAGAAAAATCTTTTAAATAAAATATAATATATTCTATTTATAGAATAACTTTAATAAAGTATTCTGTTTTATATAAAAAGATGTTTCTGTTTTATTACGTTAATAATACGAATAAAATAAAACTTCATTATCGCTAAACAATTCATATTATTAACTGACAATAATTGAATCAAACTGAGTGACTTCTCACATAGGCATTAATAATCAATACCGTGTGCTACTATGCAACCACACGTATTACTGTACTTTTACTACCGAGTAGTTTAACAGTATCAATTGTAAAACTTCCGGCGTTATTTTTAATAAAATATTTTTGTCGTTTTCTCAATCCGACAATAATTCTGTTGTGGGGTCCACCAATGATTGTGATGTTGTACGAATATTCCCCAACCAATCGAATATTATATAACAACTTGCGTACTTCGCAAAATTTATTAATATTACCCACAACTATAACATTATATCAAATTAACTCCACAATATTCAAAAATGATAATTATAGAAAATTCATCTTTATTTATAAAAGTTGGGGTCTTACACAATCACTCGTAACAAAACAAGGCTAGTAGCTCAAGGATACAATCAACAAGAAGGGATCGACTATGAAGAAACTTACGCTCCAGTTTCTAGACTAGAATCCATCCGAATCTTGTTAGCATTTGCATATTACAAAAAGTTTAAGCTTTATCAAATGGACGTAAAGAGCGCCTTCCTCAATGGATACATCAATGAAGAGGTATATGTAAAACAGCCTCCTGGATTTGAACATGAGAAGTATCCAAACCATGTCTATAAGTTAAAGAAAGCTCTCTATAGACTAAAGCAAGCTCCAAGGGCTTGGTACAAAAGGTTGAGTAAGTATTTACTTTTAAACAGTTTTCTTAGAGGAAAAATTGATTCTACATTATTTATTAAGCGTAAAAATAAAAATATTATTATTGTACAAATATATGTACATGATATAATTTTTGGTGCTACTAATGACTTCCTTTGTGAGTGATTTTCTAAGTGTATGCATAAAGAGTTCGATATGAGTCTAATGGGAGAACTTAACTACTTTTTGGGACTCCAAGTCAAGCAAACTAAGGAAGGTATATATATCTATCAAACCAAATATACAAAAGAGTTACTCAAAAGGTTTGGTTTTGAAGGATCAAATTCAAAAGCTACACCAATGAGCACTTCAATAAAACTTACGTCTGACGAAAAAGGTATAGATATGGAGGTAACTAAATATCGAGGTATGATTGGATGTTTATTGTTTTTAACGGCATCTAGACCAGATGTTATGTATAGTGTTTGTTTATGTGCACGTTTTCAAGAAAAACCTAAAGAATCTCATTTACAAGCTGTTAAAAGAATTTCTAAATATTTAAGTGGTACAATCGATTTGGGTTTATTTTATCCAATCTACAATCATTTTGAACTAATAGGCTATTCAGATGTTGACTATTCAGGGTGTCAAATTGATAGAAAAAGTACCAGTGGTGCTTGCACATTTTTAGGTCATAGTCTTGTTACGTGGCATAGTAAAAAGCAAACTTCAGTTGCTTTATCAACCACTGAGGGTGAATATCTAGCTGTAGGGAGTTGTTGCTCTCAAATTTTATGGTTAAAACAAACTCTATGTGATGTTTTATGTGATAATGTGCCCATATACTGTGATAATTCTAGTATTATAGATATCTCTAAAAATCATATGTTACACTCACGTACAAAACACATAGAAGTAAGACATCATTTTCTAAGGGATAATGTTTCAAAGGGTTTAATTAAAATAATTTTTATTCCAACAGAAAAACAATTGGCTGACATTTTTACTAAACCGGAAAATAAAGAAAGGTTATGCATGTTAAGAAGAGAACTTGGAATGTGCATGGTATAATATGATCACGTACTAAAATAGTTCATGTATAAAATATTTCATATTTACAGTATATTTGCATGTTATTATTTTAAATGCGTCTTGTTGATAAACATTATCTGTTCATAACCGGAGACTAAGGGAGACGTATCTATTTGGCATAATTCTCGGAAGATATCATTATGGGTTTTGAATTTTGAAAAGACAAGAGCTGAGGAGTGTTTTATTTTTTCAAGGAGTCTTTTCGGCTTCAAACACTTCCTTATTAAACACAGAGTGCCTCTTCTTTTCACAAACACTAAGAAATTTCTCCATTGCTCTTCAACGTTCTAATCTCTACAACTATAATGAAGACTCGAGCCAACAAACGATCATCCAGAATCACCATCAAAGAAGGAAATCGTCCACGATCTCCTTATACTGTGCGATCATTGAAGAAGTATAAAAGACAAACTCACCAGACATCTGTTCATGTCTCTTCTGATGATTTCGATGGGTCAGATTCCAGCTTTTCTTTCTTAAACACATCTGTTGGGTAAAATCTAATTACGCACAACACGCAAGTTTGTTACACCTTATTCCAGTTTAATTCACTATCCCAGTTTATTAATCAATAATACATATGTAGAACTAGCCACCTCTTGATGTACTAATACCGTATTAACTCAAATCAACAAATCAGATAGAATCAAGTTAAATACCTTAATCAACTAACTCACTATATCTCTATGTGAATTATAATTAAAGAAGGTTTAATTTCAAGTTCTTTATCTAATTTCATGCGATGTCAAGCATATCTCTACCCTAACATTCATCAAGATTCTATTCATTCACAAAATTCAAGAACACATGCTAAATTAACTAAGTCTAGACTCGTACTTCCTCTCTCGAATCTATATATGTCCACAAAGAATTGTTGATCAGGAAACTCATAAATTTAAGCATAAATTAATATAGATAAACTGAATAATAGCTTATTAAACTGAAAATCAAAGATTGCATAACCATTGTTCCACTTAAAGATCCGTCATATGCCTAAAAAGTACTTAGTTCATCATAAATGAATTAAAAACTGAATAAATTAAAGATATCATCCTTCAAATTACAAATATAAACTAAAAGAAAAGAATAAATTCAGAACACCCTTCTCTTTAGTCCAATTCACAATTGATACGAAAATCCTTCAATTATCTTCTCTCCAATGCTTGCTCCATAAATCTGTCTTCTCGCTCCGTTAATTGCCTTGACGTTCTCCTCATCTTCTGTTGTTTTATGCCCAATTTATCTCTAAGACATGCATTCTGATTGCAATCCCATGCCATTAAGAGTCCCAAAGTATTCCAATTACTTCAACTTACTTCTTGCAGCATTTGAAACTAACTAATCCATTGTTCTGTCCCGTACTCCCGCCCCAGCGGGGGTGTAAGGCGTAAAAAGCCCCGCCCCAGCGGGCTAGACTTCTGACTTCTGATTTCCTTAAGCTCAAAAACTTGCTAAGTTTTTGCCACAATTGCATCCTTTTTTATCACTTGCCAAACCACCAAACCTACATACAAAATAACAATAAACAAGTAAAAACAAACATTAAAACAAAGAATTAACACCGATTAAGCTTGAATTAGGAACCGATTCGCGGGTATAAAACCCACTTATCAAAATCCCCCAAACTTAAATCGTGCTAATCCTCGAGCACAAAACAAAACTAACATGCTATACAATGCAATGCAATGATATGTAATGCATCCAATTAAAATGCTTACGAATCCAACAGTATCATAGAATCAAAATTATTCCTCTAGCCTCAGAGAAATCAAGCAAACACTACAACAATTAATATCGAAACCAGTCAATAATTCCTTATTAATTCTTGAATCTTAAACCGTTATTACTGGTATAGTGTGTGTGTGTGTGCTCAACATTCATGCTAACTGATGCAATTGCAAATTTAATACATAACAAATCTCTTAGAAGGCATCATACAGTGTAAACTCAAAAATTTCAAAAACAGGCGAAATCCAAATAAAATCAAACATTCACCAAGATTAGGGGTCTGAATAGGGTACTCATGCTTTCTTTTTTTTCATTCACGGGGGCTCTTTGCTCTTATTTCATGTCCCTTTTTTGTTAGATATATGGTTGGTGAGTGCATTTTACGCTCCATCTCACGCCTATATTTATGGGGAGTATATTTCACATTTCTTCTCAACCCACCACAAGACTCAACTAGAACATTCTTTTTTTTTTGGATAAACTAAAGCTTATATACCCCACTTTTTCCCCCAAATTTAGGTTCATGCCTAATTCATCGTCTTTACTACCTATCATTGTCATTCTTTCATTTAAACTAGCATATTCCTTTAGAAAATCCATATGTATCAATTTGAACTAATCATCCCACATAAGTGTTATTGATGTGCAAACCTTTTTATACCAGTGTCAAACATGTTAATGATTCAATTCATAACTTAAAATTACATCATAGTTCTAATACTGGGTACTGTATTTGTCTACTTAATCCTAATCTCATCATTGGCCAAAATAAAATGAACTACATCAACTGCTGGACATATGCAATATAACACAATGCTTAACTAAATGATTTTTATTTATTTTTTTTATTTTTTTTTATTTTTTTTTATATGGTAAACATAACATGATTGCAAACAAAATAAGACTATTTACAATCCTAAGATATTATGCAACTACATGACTACATGAATACAAACATTTAATAATCCTAAAACTAAACATGAAATAACATATGCAAACCTAACTAATGATATTAAACATACAAACATAAAAATTAAACTAAATCCCCCAAACTTGAAAACTACAATGTCCTCATTGTATAGATAAAGCAAGGAATATAGGAGGACTTCCCTATAATCGCTTAAGTCTGGGGTGGTGGTGGGTGTTCTTCTTCATCAGAGTCACTTAGTGGGAACCGTGGCATTGGGATTGGTTGCTGGTGTGGAAATTATGCATTAGGATTGAAGCTTTGGAGCGTCACATTCAATGAAGCGAAGGACATATTCATAGCCTCAAACATGTGGTCCTGCCTCGCTGTAAGTCTTCGCATTTCCCTGCGTGCCTCCTTGTTGTGCTCATCCACTTGGCGTTGTAGGTTTAGAAACTGAGGGCTGGATATAGCATCGGGTTCTGGTGTCGCCTCCGTTCCATGCTCTCCCATTATCGCATCCCCCGAAAACTCGTCGTCCTCCAAAATGGCCTCAGCGTCGACCTCATCCTCCGAGGTCGATGGAAATATAAAATCGACTCCCCTAGGGTGTGACTCGCCCCTTGCCCACACCGCATACCGCGCAATCATTCTGGAATCTAGTGTCTGATGCAGCAACTGGGTGATCTCATCATCAGACCAGCTAACCCTCGCTTGCCTACACAACCCACAAATTAGTGATGGGTGTGGCAAGCCGCCCGAGAAATGTCCTCGTAAGCATCGTCGAATTGAAAAACTGATTATAGCCCCTACGTTGATGATGAAATCTTGCACAATTACATATAAAAGTAATGCCTTCTCTTTGGTCACATCAGACGTGTTTGTGGATAGAAACAGCTTGGCACACAGGAATGTGTACCATATCTTCCCATACCTGCTGAGATCCTTACTATAAAACACAGTGCCTCCTTTTCGACCTTTTATCCGTGTTGTACCCGATTTTGTCATTTCCTTCAGAATTGCCTCGAAATCAGGATCGAAATCACGTAAGTAAGCATACTGGAAATGTCTAGAAACTCATAACTGGTAGTATATGTTGATGGCATCGGGACTGAAAGGAACTAACCTACTCCACACAAAAGCGTTGAAAGGGGCCTTATCTTCGGCGTTAGCATAAAATTCTTTGACCACACTCAGAACTGCGGCCTCGGGCTCTTCCGTAAACTTATTCCAACCCTTTTGATATATTTGTTGCATTATTTCACCGTCAACATGATCCGGTGCCAACCCCCGCTCCGGTGTGAGTGCTTTTGTCACCATATAGTCGTAACGGTCGGCGGCGGCGGTACTTATGAATTTCCGTCGGTCAAATGTCCATATAGGTGGTGTGGCCCCATAACTCTCCCCACGTTGCCTTTTTGATGCAGGTTTAGGTGCCATTGAATTAGAATTTGTGAATTTCAACAACGAATGCCCCCAAACTTCGCTCAAGCAAATTATCGAACACTGGTGTGCAAGATGAGTAATACCCCCTAACTTAGTGATTTTGTGACAACCCGAGAATTTGAATATTTATAAAATTTTAAAATATTGAATTAAGGTTAAATAATAAACCTAAACAGAAAATAAGTGAATGAATTTACGATTTCCGAGAAGGAATTATGTGAATTTAAAATTTCTGTGGTGAATTATTCAGGATTAAGGGAATAAGTGTTTATGTTCTGTGTATATGGTATTATATATGTATAGTATGTGGTTAAGGGTCAAGGGTTGACCAGATAAGATATATCAGTGGCAAACCCTAATATTAAATTAAGAACGTCAACGTTCAGTTAGAAAATTTTTATGATTAACAAGAAACCCTAAAACCGGTTCTGGAAACCCTAATTTATAATTAGGGAAAACCTAATTGTTAATTTAATAATTTTAATGTTAATTAGAAAATATTAATCCTAATTTTCAAGTTATAAGTAATTAGAAAACCCTAATCTAATTAGGAAACCTAATTTCTAAATTAGAAATATTATTTTTCTATTTAAAACCCTAATTCGTGGGTTATAAACCCTAATGACCAATTATGACCCTAATTGCTAAATTAGTAATTTTAATTAGGAAATAATAATCCTAATTAGCAAGCTTGGATTATGATTTGGAAATTTTAATGTAATTAGAATCCTAATTATAATTTAGAAATATTAACTTTCTATTTTGAAAACCGAAATTTGGAAATTTTAGGAATTAAATTACAAGATCTAAGGGTTAAACCCTAAACCCTAAGGGTTAGGGCAAAAGACATGAATGCCATTAAATCTAGAATGTAAATGACTATTTTACCCTTTTTGTATTATTTTATTAGTTAGCTTGTAAATCTAGCCATAATATTGGAGTGTGTGACCAAATAAGATCTAGCATGTTACTTATATCTATTATATCAGCTAACATATCAGCCAACATGCATTGAATCAAATCTTATATAGATTAAGGAAAGAGAAAAGGTTTACTTTATTTTTCATTTTTCACCAAGCCACTCTCTCTCTATATTTCGGGTTTAAGAGTGAGAGGGGGGTGATAAACAAAGTTAGGATCAGTTCATAGCAAGCAAGAACAGCAACAAAAAGTCAGAATCAATAAATCAAAACAAAAATGTATAAACCCTAGTTTTATAAAAATCTTATGATCTGATGTTAGATGTTGTTGTTTATTGTTTAAAGTTGTGTATGAGGATGTTATTGAGTGATCTGGGTTGCTAAAACATGGATCCATAACATCTAGATGCACGAAATTAAAGTTTTCAAAAATCTGGAAAAATTGGAAAACATGGTCTGACAGTCATATGTCAGAGGCCTTAGATCTGTGTGTGTTTGATTTTAGGTGTATGTTATTTTATAGATCTGTTCTTTGATGTTAGGACTTTGATCTGAGACTTGAATCAACCTCAGATCATCTTTAGATTGCAAGATATAATCGGTCAAGGTCCGTTTACCGAGCACGAAATTTAGAATCTAGAAAACCCAGAATTTCCAGTTTGATCTGACAGCCATTTTTGAAGGCTTTGATCTTGCTTCTGTTAAATGTTTTAGCCATGTTGTTGTATTAAAGTTGTTGTCTGACATGTAGGCTTCATATTGATGCATCTAGAACCCCCAGATCATTAACAGAATCGTAGATAATCTTGGTCAAACTAGGTTGACAGATCTGCCCGGATGAAGATTCTAGAAAACCCAGAATCTTCAAGAACAAGTTCCTAACAGGTAGTTTGACTGGCCTAAATCTTCGTTTGATGTTGTTGTTAGACTGATTTGAGGATATAGAGTTGTTCAGTGACATCTCCACTACACATTTGAACCTTAATATCACGCTAAGCAAGCTGAGAACATATAAATTAAAAGGAGCAAAGTAAGAACCTCGAACTATTCTTCATTTCTGGAAAACCCAGAAATGAAGAACAAGTCTGACATGAATTTCGAAGGCCTATATCTCACTGATTTGTTGTTGGATGGCCATGATATTGCTTGATAATCATAGTATTACACATATACTACATGTTAGGTATCATTAGCTGCCCAGAAAACATAAGGATCATAGATTAATTTGTGGTCAAACAAGGAACCTTAGCCACTGACAAGAATTCTGGAAAATGCTCAAGAACACAATCAGCGATGGTTTTGTCACTAAAGCCACCTTTAGCGACACTTAAATTCGAAAATTTATTATTTTAATTATTAAATAGATAAAAATTAGTTTTTAATTATTAAAAATATAAAATAAATTCCTAAAAATTATTTTAAAGTCTGAAAATTAGTTTTTAATTATTTTGAGTATATTTCATAAATATTTAATATTTTTGGAATATAAAAGGTATTTAATTTATTTAATTATATTATTAAATAAATTATTTAAAAATAATTTTTAATACTTAAAAAATCATGAAAAATTATATTATGGTATAAGAAAATATTTTAGGCTATTTTTAATAACTTTTGATATTTTGTAATGAATTTCATTAATAAATCAATATTAATGATAATTAATTTATTTAATAAATATATTAAATAAATTATGAAAAATTAGAATTAATGCTTTAAAAATCATATAAAAATGATTTAAGGGATTTAAAAAATATTTTGAGTTATAAAATATAACTTTTGATATTTTACCATAAAAATATTAATATTTTAATATTAATAGTAATTATTACATAATGGATTTAAATGTTTAAAAATCATATAAATGTGATTTTATATACTTGGTAATATTATAAATATATTATAATATTATGTTATGGTTTTCATTAATATTTAACCTTAAATAAATATTAATGATAAAGAGAATAATGTGGTAGTTGTGTTAATGACAGTTATTAAATAATGATCTTAATTACTTTAAAATCATTTAAAGGAAATAATAAAGTATTAAAAATACTTTGAGATATTATAAATATATTATAATATTTTGGCATGTATTTTATTAATATTTAATATTAAATAAAAATTAATGATATTAGAGTATTGTGGTATTTAAATTAGATAAATACGATATAAATTATTGGAAAATCATTTTAAATGATAATAATTATGTGAAGATTATTACGATCTTATGAAAAATTATTTTGACTACTAAGATAATTGTTAATTGTTAAGGTAGAGTTTAATTGAACTTAAACTCATGAATTGTCCGACTAGACCGTCGGGATGTTAGAATTGTGTCGGGTTCAACTCAGACTGCGATAGTTTGACTTGATATCGAGTCTTATGTGTGATATAGACTGATAGGGTTATGTATTATGTGTTTAGGTTATTCTATGTATATATATAATAGTAATATATTGTGATGATATTATTCTAATTTGTATATCGATTATATTAATATTAGGTCTTCAGACTAAGCTTATTAAATTGCATAGCGGTAATCAACGGTTCAGGCAAGTTTTTCTTAACTCGACCTCGAGTTGTATTATTCAATTATACTTATGGTTAATCAATTCTGATTGCCATGTCTAAGAATTATTAAATTGCACCATGTGCGTATGAAATGTGTTCATTAAGTATGAAAGGCTGATAACCTTCATTACCATTCGGTCCAGATATATTTGTTCATGTTAAATACTTGTTCAGTCATAAAATTTGTTCCTGCTAATTTACAACTATATTGTTGAATTATAGCCAGCTTATTATTCAAACTCTTTGAATCATGATATATCCTCAAATAAATTATACTTGCTGGGCAAACTTATGCTCACCCTTGCTATATCATGATAAACATTGCAGATTAAGACGAATGCGTCGGATACAAGGAAAGGTTAAAGACAGTTCCAATTTAAAGTTAATGTGTGCGATTAGATTTGTAATAGTATTGTATGATAATAATGTTATGTGTTAGACAAGTTATGAATTATGTATTAAGTGAAGGTTACTCGACCTTGGGGAATAGTGTGTAAAGTTTTTGTATAAACAATTTATGTTTATATCTTTCACAATAGTTATAGAATGATTGTACCATATCCGTGGTGATTTGGGACCCGAATTTGGGGCTTTCATAGATTTGGCTTCAACTATGGTAATTGAAAGTGAAGAATTGGAAAGCAACCTACTCACTCTCAATGTATCTCCAAATTGGCGAAAAAAATTCGCTCAAACTCTAACTCTTGACTCTCTGACTCGGTTGGAATGAATGTGGTTGGCTTGGGTTGTGAGAGGAAGATTTTATAGAGATGATATAAGGTACAAAGTTATGGGGGGGTGAAGAATTGGGCATGTATGTTAATTTAGTGGAGTGATGGATATGGAGTTGCCAAAATGTGGGTGGAGAATGGGTTGAAATAGTGGGTGAGTGGTGTTGCAGTTGGGGAAGAAGTAGGAGAGTTGTAACTGCCAAATTTGTTGGTTCATATTCAGGACCCCCACCCCGGTGGAGGGGGTAATACGCCTAACAGGCCCGCCTCAGCGGGCATAGCTCCTATTAATTCAATAAGGACCCCCGCCCCGGCGGGGGTATTAAGCTTGTAGGGGCCCGCCACAGCGTGGGTGTGGTCTGCTAACATGCTCTGTTTTGTTTATTTCTTCCCTGCTACTCCAACCCATGATCGTGTTAGGTTCCTGAAATACCATCAAACATAACTATGAGTAGATATTAAGCAATTTTAAGCATGGTGATAAGATTATCAAGAATAATACAACTTAATAACTACTTAATGAACTTATTATATCCTAATTAGTCTAGACTATAATCTAACTAGCATGGATAAAAAATATGAAGAATAAACGTAAAATTGGGTTGCCTCCCAATTAGCGCTTGATTTTAAGTCGTTCAGCTCGACTACTCCTTGTTTATGGGACGTCGGCAAGTGTGATTGTGATGACATCCTAATTGGACTCGCCACCCCAATAATGCTTCAACCGTTGACCTTGAACGTCTCTAATGGATTCCTAATGTATAGTTCAACGGTGCCATGTGTGAAAACCCTCTTTATAGTGAATGAACCCGACCACCTCGATTTTAGCTTTCCTGGGAACAACCTTAACCTTGAGTTGAACAATAGTATTGATTGCCCCGGCTCGAACGTTCTTTGCATGATTTTATTGTCGTGCCATTTCTTGACTTTTTCTTTGTATAACTTAGAGTTCTCGTAAGCTTAAAGTCAGAATTCATCGAGCTCGTTTAACTGAAGTAGCCTCTTTTCACCCACAGCTGCTTGATCGAAGTTAAGTTTCTTGATTTCCCAGTAGGCTTTATGTTGTAACTCCACAGGTAGGTGACATATTTTCCCATATAGCAACTGATATGGTGACTTCCCAATTGGTGTCTTGTAAGCAGTTATGTACGCCCATAATGCATCATCCAATTTGAGAGCCCAGTCTTTTATGTTCGGGTTTACCACCTTCTCTAAGATTTTCTTTACTTCCCTATTTGAAACTCAGCTTGCCCATTTATTTGGGAATGATATGTTGTAGCTACCTTATGGTTGACCCCATATTTTGCCAAAAGAGCTATGAATGATTTGTTGCAAAAGTGACTACCTTCATCACTTATAATAGCTCTTGGCGTGCCAAATCTTGTAAAAATATTCTTATGCAAGAATTGAAGAACCACCTTGGCATCATTTGTTGGTAGTGCTATGGCTTCAACCCATTTCGATACATAGTCAACTGCAAGTAAAATGTACTGATTGTTGAACGAGGAAGGGAATGGCCCCATAAAATCCATTCCCCATACATCAAAAATCTCCACTTATAAGATTGTTTGTAGTGGCATCTAATTCCTTTTTGATATGTTGCCCACCCTTTGCCATCTATCACAGCTTTTAACAAACTGGTGGGCGTCCTTAAATAATGTAGGCCAATAAAACCCGGCTTGAAGCACTTTTGATATTGTTCTCTCACTACCATAATGTACCCCATATGCAGATGAGTGACATTCGTGCAATATGTTCTTCACTTTGCTATAGGGTACACACCTTCTAATCATCTTATCGGCGCACTGTGTAAATAGGTATGGCTCATCCCACATGTACCACTTGACGTCATGTAGGAATTTCTTTTTTTGTTGTCATGTAAGATATAGTGGAAAGATGTTGCTCACTAGATAGTTAGCAAAATCCGCGTACCGTGGAAATTCCGTATTGATCCCAAACAGCTTCTCATCCGGAAATGACTCATTAATTACACATCTCTCCTCTTCATCTTTACCCTGCTTTTCCAGCCTCGATAAATGATCTGCAACTTGATTCTCCGTACCCTTTCTATCTTTTTTTTCCAAGTCAAATTCTTGTAGGAGAAGTATCTACCTGATAAGTCGTGGCTTTGCATCTTTCTTCGAGATTAGGTATCGAATGGCCAATTGATCCATATAAACCACAACCTTTGTCCCAATTAAATATGATCGAAATTTATCGAATGCATATACTACTGTAAGTAAATACTTTTCCGTAGTTGTGTAATTCATTTGGGTCTCCGTAAGTGTTTTACGTGCATAGTATATGGCATGGAATACCTTCTCTCAATGTTGACCCAATACAGCCACAACCGCATACTCGCTTGCATCACACATTAACTTGAAAGGCATATTCCAATCCGGTGCGACGATAACTGGAGCTGTAGTTAATTTCTTTTTCAATAGCTCGAATGCCAACTTACAATCCTCATCAAACTTAAAAAATGAATCTTCTCTAAAAGACTGCACAATAGTTTTGCAATTTTAGAGAAGTCTTTTATAAATCTCCTGTAGAACCCGGCATGTCCCAGAAAGCTACGAATTCCCTTAACTAAAATTGGTGGTGGAAGCTTTTCAATCGTTTCCAGCTTTGCTTTATCAACCTCTAATCCTTTAGTCGAGACCTTGTGCCCCAAAATTATTCCTTCTTCAACCATGAAATGGCACTTTTCCCAGTTAAGTACTAAATTTGTTTTTGTGCATCTATGTAAAACCATCACCAAATTCTCTAGACAAGCATCAAAATCATCCCCATAGATAGAAAAGTCGTCCATGAAGACTTCCACATTTTTCTCCATCATGTCCGAGAAAATGGCCATCATACACCGTTGGAAGGTAGCGGGTGCATTACACAAGCAGAAAGACATTCTCCTGAATGTGAATGTGACGTATGGGCACGTGAAAGTAGTCTTCTCTTGATCTTCAGGAGCAATGACTATCTAATTATATCCCAAATACCCATCCAATAAGCAGTAGTACTCTTGTCCCGCTAATATGTCAAACATCTTATCGATAAAAGGAAGCGGAAAGTGGTTTTTTTAGGTCACCTTATTCAACTTCCTGTAGTCCATGCAAACCCTCCAACTAGTCACTGTCCTCGTCAAAATTAGCTCATTGTCATCATTTTGTACTACGGTCATTCCTCCCTTTTTCGGCACACATTGAACCAGACTGACCCACTTACTATCTGAAATCGGGTAGATGATTCCTGCATCCAACCATTTCAAGATTTTTTTCTTCACTACTTCTTTCATGATTGGGTTGAGCTGTCTTTGTTGCTCCACTGTCAGTTTTGCATCCTCTTCCATTAGAATTTTGTGCATGCAAAAGGATGGGCTGATTCCTTTGATATC
Source organism: Panax notoginseng (assembly GCA_016801055.1). Classification (NCBI taxonomy): domain Eukaryota; kingdom Viridiplantae; phylum Streptophyta; class Magnoliopsida; order Apiales; family Araliaceae; genus Panax; species Panax notoginseng. Next base: position 70,384,406 of record CM029018.1, on the reverse strand, counting down.
TGCAATTGTCCATCCTATGGCCGATTTGTGTTCTCTAAGCACTCTCAGTAACTTTTCTTCCTGTAATTCGTTAAGTGCAGCAGAAATAATAACAGGTAAAGAATTAGAATTGCTTAAATATGCATACCTGAGGTGTTTAGGGAGTGGCTTAAGTTCAAGAGTAGGTGGCTCCTCCAATGAAGGTTTCATCCTTGTTGTGGCTTTTTCCTCCGTGTGCAATGGTTCAAAGGGTGCTTTGAATCTTCTAACTCATGGCAAGGAATCCAGCATTTGAAAGTAATCCAGAAATTTCGGATCATCTAAATCTTCATCTCCCAATAATGTTGATTCCAAATGATCATTAGCCAAACTTTTCACCATGTCTTCGCTGATTATCTGATCAATGGCATCCATCCTGAAACACTCCTCTTCATCCGTGGGGAATTTCATGGCCTTGAAAACATTGAACTATACTTCCTGATCTTGGACCCTCATAGTTAGTTCACCTTTTTGCACATCGATGAAAGTACTACCCATAGCCAAGAACGGTCTCCCTAAGATGATTGTGATGTTCTTATCTTCCTCAAAATCTAGAATTATGAAGTCCGCGAGGAATATAAATTTGTCTACCTTTACCAATATATCCTCCACAATGCCTCTTGGGAATGTAACTGACCTATCTACCTACTGCAACGAAATGTTTGTAGGCTTTGGAGCTGAAAAACCCAATTATGTATACACTGATAATGGCATAAGGTTCACACTTGCCCCCAAATCACATAAACACTTGTTGAATGCCATGTTCCCAATTGTGCACGTAATAGTAAAACTCCTCGAATCTTTCAACTTTTATGGCAACTTTCGCTGTAAAACTGCACTACACTCCTCAGTTAATGCCACCGTTTCAAAATCTTCTAATTTTTTTTCCTGGACAAAATCCCTTTCATGAATTTAGCATAACTTGGCATCTGCTCAAGGGCTTCAGCGAACGGGATATTAATCTGAAGTTTCTTAAAAACTTCTAAAAATTTAGCGAATTGCTTATCCAATTTATGTTTTTGAACTCTTTGCTAAAAAGGTGGGGGAGGATAAACAACCAGTTCGTTAACTGTCTTGCTCTTTTCCACTTGCTTTTCTTCCCCTTGTCTTTCCTCAACCACTTTATTTTCACTTTCTTTATCATCTTCTTTTGCAGCCAAATTTTTTGTTTTCTGATCCTCAAGTTGTTTTCCACTTCTCAACATAATTACCTGACATTGCTCATGATTACCTTTCGGATTTCTCTCTGAATCACTTGGTAACACTACAAAAAACTGGGGCATTGGCGACAGGCACAATACCGACAGCACACTTCCCGTCGCGAATAAGGTCATTGTCGATGGGACTGCCGTCGCGAATGGAAGCCGTCGGTAATGACCCTATTATTTGGCGCCAGGCTTTCCTGGTGGAGGGAAAACTCATTGACGACGGTACCAATGTTATTAGCGACAGTTACGCCGTCGAGAATGACTATATACCGACAGGGCATTTACTACGGCAACATCGTCGAGAATGAGTCTTATATTTTAAACCCTGGTTCGACGGCAACGAGCATATTTTTTCCTTCCCTCTTAATTTTTCTCCTTCCCTCGCATTTTGACCTTTCCCCCAAATATTGATTCTAAGCTAATATCTCAATTGATTCTCAGGTAGCTCAATCGTTTTATCCAATTGATTCTCGTTCATCAATTTTGCCCAAGTTAATCGCCGGTTTCAAGCCCAGTCGTCGAATGCCGCCAGTTCGCCGGCTACCACTAGTTCGCCACCACCTGTGCACCGCCCAGTTCTTCATTTCACCCCCATTTCACCCTCAGTTGATTCTACAGTTGTTCTACACTTCATTTTGGTAAATTGTTAAATTTTATTCAACATTTTCTACAGTTGTTATTATTTGTGCTTCTAGCTTTGGTTTGGTAAATGTTAATGATCTCCAAGGACTAACATAGAGGTGGTTTTTAGGGTTACGTTTTGTCTAATCACATTATGTCGACTGACCATATGTGGAAGGACTTTGGTTCTGTTCTACACTTCTTCTTTTTTTACTTGAGTATGAATGAGCTAGCAAATTACATTTATAATAATTAATTTATTTTTTCTGAATATACTCATTTTCCTAGTTGATAGTAACTATATAAGAATATCATGGTATTTTATAAGTTTAAACAAGTATGTGTTTTTTTCTTAAGCAATTTTTTTAAAAATATCTTTAATTTTGAAACTTAAAAGAATAATTTAAAAACAGAAGGAAAGAAAATAAAACAGGCAAACTCTCAATTTGGGCTCTAAAATAATGTTATTTAGTTGGGCTTTGCTAAACTTTTACCATAAATGGGCCATTCAGTTTTGGGGTTGATTTTGTGAGACCATTTTGTAATTTTGCTCAAAAGGTATGAATTATTGGAACTATTGGTTCTAATAATTTTGCTCAAAAGATATATCAATTCTCTTATGAAACTATTGGTTACAATACATTTGCGCGTCCTACTATTTGTCTTTAACACAGATGTTTGATATTGATGTCTCGTTATGTACTTTGACACCTACTTATTAGATTAAGTGTTGAAATCTTGTATGATCATGAACATCTGCACTTGGATAGCTTAACATTTACTAGTTTGAACTTTTTATATATTGGTTTGGAAACGTATTTTGAACCTCTCGAGCCTCTTTTGGCCTCTTTTGTTGTTGGATGTGATTCGAGGGCCATATTAGTCCTTAGTGATTCTGTTCCTTTATTAAAATCCTTTGGTTTAAGTGGTCAACATATTAACAGAGATAGTGCACAATGTAAATGCGGTCTCCCCTCTTTTTAACCTGGTTGTTTGTTTCGCTCTTGCTTATATATGTTATATGATGTTTTATGGTTAGACATGGTCATTTTATGTGTTGATGAGCTTTTATGTCAAAGGAAATCAAAAATAGTTTTTATGAGTAAGAACCATAAAATTTTTGGGTTCATAATTCATTCTCAATAATATAGTATTCCTTTTGTTCTAGGAAATAGTTCAATTTCATACGTGCATATGTTCATATAGTTTAGGAAGCTTAGAAACCCGTTTGAGATTCACTTAGTAGGAGTGAATCTCAAATAGTCCCCGTTTTGGGACTGTTCTTGTATGTTTCGATCTCACTTAGGTCAGTGTTAACAACTTGAGCACGTCTTTATATTCTTTGAATTTTCAGTCAGTATATAACTCTTGATGTTCTTCGGGTGCATATTTAGACTACAATGTGTTAGTCTATTTCGTGTACTTGAAGACCATGGGGAGCTGCTGCCGAAATTTTTAAAAAATTTAAAGATGTGTTCAAGTTTTTGGCATCAGTGAGGCAACACATCCGGGAATGGGATAGAAGCCTAACCCGTTAGAGTGGGAGATGAAGTTAGGAAACTCATAAGCTTGCATATACATTAACTTGGAGACTTGATTGTGTTTGTTTAACTTTATATATATATAGCAGACAGTTGTCCGAGATGTCTGTTGATCGAAGTTGCATGGAACGTAGGGTAGCCACTGATAGGAGTGGGCTTAGCTCTGAGTATCGTAGTGGGGTTGAACAGTTTCTTAACTTCGCGTTTGAGCAAGTCAGCGGCGATGAGATCAGATGTCCTTGTAAGAGGTGTGTGAATGAAGTGTGGAAAGAAAGGAGTGATGTCATGTGCGACTTATTTGCGTATGGGTTGAAGCAGGGTTATACGACATGGATCTATCATGGGGAAACCTGGTTGGATGAACATGAATCAGAACCGGAATTCAGAGGTGATGAAACCTTTGACTGTACTAACATGATAGTCGAAGCTGCTGGTTCATACTTCCAGTGGAATACAGACAGGGATGGCAGTAGCGTCGAGTAAGAGCCGAATGATGGGGCTAAGGGTTTCTACGAGTTATTGCATGAAGCAGCGACGCCACTGTATGACGGGCACGAAAAGCACACCGTCTTATCTGCCGTAACTAAGTTTTTACACTTTAAGAACGAGCATGACTGTAGCGAGAGAGGCTTTAATGAACTGTTAAGCATTGTGAAGGAGTGCTTACCTACAGGTAATAAGTTACCGGAGTCGTACTATGATGTGAAGAAAATGGTCAAAAGGCTTAATCTAGGGTATAAGAAGATTGATGCTTGTGAAAATGACTGTATGTTGTATCACGGTGATGTCAATAAAGATAAGAGGTCATATGATATTTGTGGTACAAGTAGATACTGTGAACAGCGCAAGAAAAAGGGAAAAGACGTGCCGAGAAAGATCTTACGTTACTTTCCCATTGCCCCAAGGCTTCAGCGGTTGTTCATGTCAACACATACCGCCGAGGATATGAGGTGGCACTCTACACGGGACATAGTCGAAGGTCAACTGACGCACCCGGCAGATTGGCTTGAGTGGAAAAATTTTGATAACAAGCACCCCTGTTTTGCTGAAGAGGTTCGCAATGTTAAGCTTGGACTTGCTACGGATGGGTTTAATCCGTTTAACGGGCCTTACATAAAGCCCTACTCAACTTGGCCGGTGATTATTGTGGTGTATAACCTCTCACCTTCGATGTGCATGAAAGATCCCTACATGTTCATGCCTTTACTGATTTCGGGTGATAAGAATCCGAGTAAAGACATCAGTGTATACCTCAGGCCGTTAGTTGACAAGTTGAAGATGTTGTGGGAAAAAGGGGTTCAAACTTATGATGTATCTATTAAGCAGAACTTTGACATGAGGGCAGCTTTACTGTGGACAACAAATGACTTCCCGGCGTTAGGAATGATCAGTGGATGGTCGACTCACGGGGGCTTGTCATGTCCCGTGTGCATGGGGTCAGTTAAAGCTATGCGGCTTAAATATGGGGGGAAAATGAGTTTCTTTGCAACATCCAGACAGTTTTTGCCGATTGAACATCGTTATCGACGGATGAGTAGACAATTCAATCGAAAAACAGAGGAACGTCAAGTACCTAGTCGTCTTTCTGGGTCAGCAGTGTTGAGTTGGATTAGTCGTTTGAAGTTTCTACCTCCAGGGAAGAATCACAGATTGGAGCGAGCTCATGGTTACGGCAAGGTTCACAACTGGACACACAGATCCATGTTCTTTGACCTGCCTTATTGGGCTACACTCTGCAGCCATCATTGTTTAGATCCGATGCATACTGAGAAGAACGTATTTGATAACATTTTTTATATAATCCTAGATGCCAGTGGTAGAACAAAGGACAACAACAAGTTCGAGACTTGATTTGGTAGAAATGAACATTAGGGAAGATCTGTGGTTGTATCAGGAAGGTAGTAAGACGGTAACGCCTAAAGCTGAATATACTTTGACCAGGGAACAGTTGATATTGATATGTAATTGGATTAGTGGACTGAAGCTCCCAGATGGATATTCTTCGAATATAGCAAGGTGTTGTAAAGTCAAAGAGCTTAAGTTTCAGGGTCTCAAAAGTCATGATTGTCACGTATTCATGCAGAAGTTGATCCCTGTGGCATTTATCGACTTATTACCGAAACGTGTGGTTGAAGCACTGACAGAGCTTTCTAATTTCTTCAGAGATCTATGCTTGATGGAGCTTCAGCTCAAAGACAGATAAAATGGAGATGCAGATAGTGGAAATAATGTGCAAGTTAGAAATGATCTTCCCTCCATCGTTTTTTGATTCAATGGAGCATTTGCCTATTCACTTGCCTTACGAAGCTAAGTTTGGCGGTCTCGTGCAATATAGATGGATGTATGCATTCGAGAGGTAATGACATTAATGTTTTTAATATGGTAAAATGTTCATTCTTTTTTGCTAATCTAGATATCACATAGGTATATGCGACGTCTAAAGCAAAAGGTGAAGAATAGAGCCCGTGTAGAGGGGTCAATTGCTGAAAGGTATGTTATGGAGGAACTTGTTAATTTCTACTCGTTGTACTTTGAGCCGGATGTTCAGACGAAGCACAATCACTTACGTCGGAATCAGGCTATTGTGCACGAGAAAAATGGGGAATTAACGGCATTTAGTCATCATGTATGCCCATTCGGCGATAAAAAAAGGCGATTCTTGACCGATAGGGAGTATGCAGCTGCCACATTGTATGCACTTGTCATCATGAATGAAGTAGCACCATACATTAAGTAAGTAGTCATAACTATATATGTCTGGTGTAACTGTGTCAATTTCCTTTACAAAAACATTGAGTATATAACTATGATGCAGTCAATATGATGCTGAAGTACGTGAAGCGAATTCGAGTATATCGGACGGGGATTTGCAAAATTTGAGAAATGGACAATTTGTGCAATGGTTTAAAGACCATGTAAGTCTAACCTTTACAAGTTCAATGAGTCTACCATCATAGATTTATTCTTATGGCGTAATTAACTTTAGAATATGTTGTGTTAATGTACATTAGGTCCTCACAGATGAGTTAGCTGACAATCGGCTAAAGCTTATAGCCAACGGCCCTGAAAGATCTGTAGATACTTATACATGCTGCATTGTCAATGGTTACAGATTTAAGTGTTGTGATATTGGGGATGTCGCTTCTGCTGATTCTGGTGTTGTGGTGAAAGGTAGCTGCTACGATAACATTTGGGATGACTGGTATGGACGATTGCTAGAAGTTGTCTTTCTCAAATATTGGGGTCATAAAGAATTAGTTTGCTTCAATTGTCATTGGTTTGATGTTGAGAATGGAGTTAAAGTAGATAAAAAATCAGGATGGGTGACTGTTAACGTTAAGTCAAAACTAAGACTGATGACTGGTATGGACGAGCCGTTTATTTTAGCAAGTCAAGCAACACAGGTGTACTATGCGCGGAGTGTTAAGACTCCTGCAAGCCCATGGCATGCTGTTATAACCACCAAAGCCCGTGGTTTTCAAGGCACAGCTCCTCGTTCAGACGATGAACCTTTACAAGTCGAGTCTACTAGTGTCACACCTACTGCTATGACAATTATTAGTGAGTCTAGTGAAGAAGAGGATGATGTTGTCGCTGTCGAAAGTGAAGACGATGTTGTTGAGGAGGTAGATATAATTGAAGAAAACGTTGAGGATGACGAAGATGGTCATGACAACGATAGTGAAGATCTACTGCTCGAAGATGATGATTCTGATATTGATGGCTTTGATGATATAAATGATTAGGAGTATGTACTCTTTCTGTCCTTTTAGTTGTATTCAAATGGCATAGTTGTTTCCTTTTAGTTATATCTGCATATTGTATTCTTTTCGTTGTATGTGCATGACGATTCTGATATTTGTGTTTGTCTCATTTTAGTTGTATCCGCATATTATCTTCTTGATGATGATTTGACAGTATATATACAGATATGGCACGTACATCGTACGGTGATCGTGGTGGGCATGCTGGTAGTTCAGGCCGTGGGGGCTGTGGAGGTAGTGCTGGTGATGATCAGGCCGGATCATCAGGTATAATTACATGTTTTGTTGTTATACATCTTATTGTTTTTAATTTTATATAATATTGACATTATATTCGAGGATATAAATATTATTGTATTTTACTACATAGGTGATCGTCGTAGGCCTCCGCGGGGACTAGCACGTGGATTGCTAGGGAATCCCCCCAGGCACCGCTTATATGCCGTGTCGGGACTACTAGGTAATATATACATTACGTTTGTATTAATTATTTAGTTCTTATATATTCTTTGCAATTTGGAAAGTTAACCGCCTTCAATTTTAGTATCCTTGACGCGACGCCAAGGAACACGTTGCTTGGGATCGTCTGCAACCGATTCTCTAGCCCGTGGATGAGGTGGGCGGATGTGGATGACCGCACACATGGGCTGATTATTGCTGAGTTTAGGGTAAGAAGTCATTCATTCATATTTAGTTTTAATTTGTGCTTTTGAATATTTATTTACCGCTTTGCTTTATGTTGTCTACTAATTAAGTAATTGATGATATTCATATGTTGTATTGTAGAGATATTATCGCTTCGAGGACGGGCAGGAAGCCCACGGCAGCACTGTGCTCGGGAAGTATCTCGAGATGAATTGGCACAAGTGGGTCTATGACTGGAAGAAGAAGGCCCAGACCAAGATGGTGGATGGACAGACACTTAGAGATGTCCAACCAGATTTCATTGGTGCTGCGGTGTGGGAGCAAATGTGCAATATTTGGGAGGGCGAAGCGTTCAAGAAGATGTCGGCACAGCGTACAGCTTCCCGACAGTAGAGTCGTCTCCCACACTGCACTGGGAGTCAGTCGTACGACCTCTACAGGGAGAGACTCGAGGTGAGTCTAAAGCACCGACCTTCTCACCTCGAGTTTTGGTGGCACGCTCACCAGAAGAAAGGTGACGGTGGTTATATCACACCTGAGGCAGAGTATATTGCGGTAAGTAATTTAATTATTTTATTTAGTATGTATTTGATGGCTTTGAAATTCTTTTGTATTTTCTTAGCAAAATACTTGTTTTTCACCTATTTCTGTGTTTTTTCATAAACGGTTCGAGGACCTTTCTGTGGTGCGGAGCAGCCAGAGAGGTGACACTCCAGTGGCTGATGCTGAGCGTGACGACGAGGAGATGGAGGACTGGCTGCAGGCTACAGGGGGGCTGAAGAAGGGTAGAATTGTGGGCATTCCCCGGGTCCCAGCCTACACTATAGTCCCTGCTGCGAGATCTCGACGTCGTCCACCCACCGGAGGTAGTGGTGCGAGTGGATCAGGCGATGGCCCTTCATTATCCGACGACTTCTTCAGGCGGATCATTGAGGGGTGCATGGCGAGCAGTGTCGTGCAGTCAGGCGCACCATCACGCGAGCGGATCTACCAGCTTGCTCAGGAGGTTGTCCATAGCAACATAGATCCTACAGCTACCGCGAACGACCTCATGGGTGTAGTCCGGGAGGAGGCCATCCATGTATGTGCAGTTGTCTTGGCCAACATCTTTCCTCCACATATTCGACAGGCAAAACTTATTATTGTTGTATTTCCTTATTTGTAATTATATCGCTTATATAAACTGTCAAATAACTAGTTAGCACGCAAATACACACATCGCCAACACTTAGGCAAAAAGCCAAAAAAGAGGCCAAAACCCACATCGTCAGACCGAATGACACGCAAACACACACATACGGAGACCGAGTTACCGCCCAGTTTGCAAAACTCGCCAACACTTAGGCAAAAAGCCAAAAAAGAGGCCAAAACCCACATCGTCAGACCGAATGACACGCAAACACACACATAGCACCGCATAGGTAATAGACATGCTTTAGAACTGACGGGACTCGATTCCGACGTACGGAGACCGAGTTACCGCCCAGTTTGTAAAACTCGCCAATACTTAGGCAAAAAGCCGAAAAAGAGATCAAAACCCACATCGTCCATCCGAATGACACGCAAACACACACATAGCACCGCGTAAGAAATAGACACGCGTTAGAACTGACGGGACTCGATTCCGACGTACGAAGACCGAGTTACCGCCCAGTTTGCAAAACTCGCCAACACTTAGGCAAAAAGCCGAAAAAGAGGTCAAAACCAACATCGTCCGTCCGAATGACACGCAAACACACACATAGGACCGCGTAGGTAATATACAAGCATTAAAACTGACGGGACTCGATTCCGACGTACAAAGACCGAGTTACCGCCCAGTTTGCAAAACTCGCCAACACTTAGGTAAAAAGCCGAAAAAGAGGTCAAAACTCACATCGTCCGTCCGAATGACACGCAAACATACACATAGCACCGCGTAGGAAATAGACATGCGTTAGAACTGACGGGACTCGATTCCGACGTACGGAGACCGAGTTACCGCCCAATTTGCAAAACTCGCCAACACTTAGGCAAAAAGCCGAAAAAGAGGTCAAAAATCACATCGTCCGTCCGAATGACATGCAAACACACACATAGTACCGCATAGGTAATAGACACGTGTTAGAACTGACGGGACTCAATTTCGACGTACGGAGACCGAGTTACCGCCCAGTTTGCAAAACTCGCCAACACTTAGGCAAAAAGCCGAAAAAGAGGTCAAAACCCACATCGTCCATCCGAATGACACGCAAACACACACATAGTACCGTGTAGGAAATAGACACGCGTTAGAACTGACGGAACTCGATTTCGACGTACGGAGACCGAGTTACCGCCCAGTTTGTAAAACTCGCCAACACTTAGGCAAAAAGCCGAAAAAGAGGTCAAAAACCCACATCATCCGTCCAAATGACACACAAACACACACATAGCACCGCGTAGGTAATAGACACGCGTTAGAACTGATGGGACTCGATTTCGACGTACGGAGACCGAGTTACCGCCCAGTTTGCAAAACTCGTCAACACTTAGGTAAAAAGCCGAAAAAGAGGTCAAAACCCACATCGTCCGTTCGAATAACACGCAAACACACACATAGCACCGCGTAGGTAATAGACACGCGTTAGAACTGACAGGACTCGATTCCGGCGTACGGAGACAGAGTTACCGCCCAGTTTGTAAAATTCGTCAACGCTTAGGCAAAAAGCCAAAAAAGATGTCAAAACCCACATCGTCCGTCCGAATGACACGCAAACACACACATAGTACCGCGTAGGTAAGACACACGCGTTAGAACTGACGGGACTCAATTCTGACGTACGGAGACCGAGTTACCGCCCAGTTTGTAAAACTCGCCAACACTTAGGCAAAAAGCCGAAAAAGAGGTCAAAACTCACATCGTCCGTCCGAATGACATGCAAACACACACATAGCATCACGTAGGTAATAGACACGTGTTAGAATAGACGGGACTCGATTTTGACGTACGGAGACTGAGTTACCGCCCAGTTTGCAAAACTCGTCAATACTTAGGCAAAAAGCCAAAAAAGAGGTCAAAACCCACATCGTCCGTTCGAATGACACGCAAACACACACATAGCACCGCATAGGTAATAGACACGCATTAGAACTGACGAGACTCGATTCTGACGTACGGAGATCGAGTTACCGCCCAGTTTGTAAAACTCGCCAACACTTAGGCAAAAAGCCGAAAAAGAGGTTAAAACCTACATCGTCCGTCCGAATGACACGCAAACACACATATAGCACCGCATAGGTAATAGACACGCGTTAGAACTGACGGGACTCGATTCCGACGTATGGAGATCGAGTTACTGCCCAGTTTGCAAAACTCGCCAACATTTAGGCAAAAAGCCGAAAAAGAGGTCAAAACCCACATCGTCCATCCGAATGACATGCAAACACACACATAGCACCGCGTAGGTAATAGACACGCGTTAGAACTGACGGGACTCGATTCCGACATATGGAGACCGAGTTACCGCCCAGTTTGTAAAACTCGCCAACACTTAGGCAAATCTCAAACTAAAATAATTTAAATATGCTCTATTTTGGGCTTCGTTATTAATATTTTAATTTTGTAGGGTCTTGTTGATGAGACTCGTGGGGGTAGAGATGGCGGCACAGGCGATGCCCGTGGAGGAGATGGTGATGATCGTCGGGCTGATGCTGATGAGACTATGGAGGATGGGACCGGAGGTGGGACCGACGATGGGACCGAAGGCGATGGCACAGAGATTCCTGATCTTGGGCAGTAGTTAGTTTATATTTATATTTTGATTTTCATGTATGTATTTAGCTTTTGACTTGTACATACTTAAGTTTGGTATCTAATTATATTGATTGTTGATAGTAAAAGATATGATTGTTATTGATATGCGTACATTGTCATTATTTATTTTTTTTAGTTTATAACAGGTAAAATGTATATGTAAATGAACAGGGTAATTTTGCAATTCCAATAAAAAATTTTTTGAGGTGGGTCATTGGCGACGGGGGCATTGGCGACGGGGTGCCGTCGGCAATGACCTGTGCGGTAAATCCATAATTAAGCTAAATAAAGGTCATTGGCGACGGGGGTAAAGCTCAATGGCGACGGCTATGCCGTCGACAATGACTGATTTATTAAAATTTAAATATGTCTATTACCGACGATGTGGTCGTCGCTTTGGCCGTCGCGAATGACATATTGCCGTCGGCAATGCCCCCGTCGGCACTGACAAAGTTCCCGACGGCGAGCGACGGGAGACAGGGGCGGCGACCTGAGGGGCGACGGCATACCCCGTCGCTAATAACCTCATTGCCGACGGCAATAGGGTCATTGGCGACGGCAGGGCCCGTCGGCAATGAATGATATTTTTGTAGTGTAATGTTCCTTGAGGCCTGTTATTCAATGCAAAAGCTATCTGTCCCATCTGATTTTCTAAATTCTTGATGGCTATTTCTAGCGATTTCATGGCGATTGCTAGGTTTTTCATGGCTGCCTCGTTGCTTGTTATATACTTTGATAACAACTCCTCTAAATTTGATTTCCTTTCTTGATGTTGAGCTGGTTGTTGTTGTTGATTATGAAATCCTGGGGGATAAGATGGTCGTGGAGCTTGCTAATGCTGATTATTACTCCAAGAAAAATTAGGCCCCGGATTGTATGTATTCTGGTACGTATTCTGTGGAATTCTGTTGTAGCTACCCACAAATTGCATTGACGCTGGGTTGATTGCACATTGATCTGTAGGATGTTTACCCGCGCACAATTCATAAATAACTGCAACCTACTGTGTCTGTACCCTTGACAAAGCATCGAACTTCTTAGAGAACGCTGAAATCTGTGCTGCTATTACCGTCACTCCATCTACCTCTAACACTCTAGTTGCCTTAAGTTGTGTCATTCTTACCGTAGGCCACTGATAATTGTTAGTTGCCATTGTCTCTATCAATTCATACGCCTCCTCATAATTCTTTGCCACAAAAGCTCTTCCCGAAGCTGCATCAATACTGGTCCTGAGATAACCATGTAATCCAGTATAAAATGTGTTCATCTGCAACCACTTAGGCAATCCGTGATGTGGGCATTTTCTGAGCAACTCTTTGTATCTCTCTCATGCCTCGTATAATGATTCCCCTTGTTGTTGTTCAAACATAGTAATCTCGTTTCTCATCTTTGCAGTCTTCGCTGGCGTAACCAACTCTTCGCCTTGTCCCGCAGAGTGAATGGCAACAAGCGAAGTCTGACTGCGTCATCCGACATCCCATTGTATTTGAAAGTTTCTCATATCTCCGAAAAGATGATCAAATATGCATTCGGATCATCATTCGCTAGTTCCCCAAACTGAACTGAATTTTGAATCATCTGAATAGTCCTAGGCTTGATCTCAAATGTGTTCGCAGATATAGCAGGCCTGGTGATACTCGACTGCAGCTCAGTCACATTGGGTGTAGCAAAGTCCCTCAATGCTTTCTGGTCTTCGGCAGCTATTGCTTCTTCATTTTCAGAATGCGTCGAACGTTTAAATTACTAAACATGAATATAAGTCTCAAAAACCAAGTTAAACATTATTCAAAGACTTCTCAAATTAAAACTAAATATTGAAATCTCAACTAATCTCCATTATGCCTTTCATCCCTAACAATACATGAGAAGAAGAGAAAAGAACGAGAAATGAGTGAGTTTTAAACAGCCCAGTAAGGTGAATAATCGAACATTCGAAATATATATTAACATGACGTCGGAAATCAAGAAAATGAAAAATGTTAAAACAAGAAAAGATTATGTTTATGAATGTCTAATACAAACATTAATATTTGGAAGAAAAAATGTTAAAAGAAGAAGATGATAAATCTCTCTTTTTTAGGTGCGGAGAGTATATGATTGGACCAATTTCTCGTTACAAAATAGAATTACTACCAAAATGATTTACTTTCGTAAAATTAATATTTTGCCTCGATGACATTCATAAGGAGTTTTAATCTCAACTCCGTCTTTCAGGTTGTGAAGTTTGTCAATCTCTTTCCAAAGTTTTTTGTGGGGTATTATTGAATCAATAATTTGACTACTAAAATGATGCACATGCACCACTAAGTCACTAACATATAACTAAAGGGCTTATTTTAAGTATAAAAAATGTCGATAAGTACATGAATACATAAATACATGAGATAGGAAGAAATTAAAAAAAATAGATATTATTATTTTATCTTATATTTTAAAATTTTACGTTAATCACTATTCAGTTTCGACATGAAATTTATTAACAAATATATTATTTTTAAAAAAAATATTATTTCCTTCTGTCATTCTAAAAATATAATATTATTATTGATTTTTTACAATTAATTTATAAAAAATCAGCAATGATCCTATACTTTAAAATCGATGGAGCATGAAATGGATTGTGCACCTTTTTTTTTTAAACTGTTTTTGGCAATTGGCAACTGGCAACTGGCAACTGGCAACCATCAACGTCTAAATGTTAGTGGAAAATATGATTATATCACTCCCCTCCTACTCCTGCACAGCTGGTTTCCATATTCAAACCATTATTTGTGCTAGTGGGGGAAACTTGTCGTCGTACAAAGTTGTTTTTTCGCGTGAAATTCAGCATGCTAATATGCTACTCCCTCCATTCTTAAAAAGATTATCGTTTAAAATTTTGATATATAGATTAAAAAAATATAATTTATTAAGTGAAATTTATTTGAAATCTCATCACTATCCCTCTATGGAAAATTAAAAACTATTAATACAAGGAAGAGAATTTCTTGGGACAATGAGAGAAGGAAGGGGTAATATAGAAAAATAAATAATTTATTCTCCTCGAAAATTATAAACGATAAACGTTTTAAAACAATTTTTTTTTCTAAAACGACAATCTTTTAAGAACGAAGAGAATATTACTTTGCTTGCATTTATGTGGTACTCACACGTTTGTTTACTCATACCTGCTCTTGTTTTTCTGTTTGTTTCTTTGCATGTTTTGTATGAGTGGTACTCACACGTTTAGTTTAGTTTTATTTTCTTGTCTTTTTATGAAGGTTGAGTTAAATTAAATATGCGAATGAAATGTGTAAAGGTAAATGCATAGCTCCAGTATTGTTTTTGTTTTTTATTTGACCTTTTTTATGTGGCATTTTTAAGGTTCAATCATAGCAACTTCTCCAATTTAAAGTTGAACTTGTAGTTGACTAGTGAACAATGTCAGATATACTTTAATTTATGTATATCATTTTCCTTTAAATAAATGTCAAATATACCAACAACAACAAAAATTAACAATATAAGCTAACGTGTCTGCTGTGTACATATAATTTTGTTAAAATTTGGACATTTTGATAATTATTTAAAATTCAACAAATTTGATGAGAAAAAATAATAATACATATATAGGTCATGTTTATTTGTAAAAAATTATAATCCCTGTATTATAATTTATGGGATTATAATTTCAAGATTATTAATCATATGATTAAATAGTCATACTCACATATAAAATTGTTAACGTCAAGATCTTTCCTCGCGTCCCAATCACCAAGACGTGTCCGATATCCTGCACTGTAAGACCCCAAATTTTATGAAATAAAAGTATTCAATTTTTCTTATAATTATTATTCAGTAAATGGTTAAATTGATAAATGTTAAAGTTAAGGGTGATATATGAATTTTTTTTTCAAAATGCACAAGTGGTTATAAAATATTAATTGTTGTCGGGAAATATTCGTTTGGTCGTGAAATATTCTTTCTGTCGGGAAATATTCGTACGACGGCGCAACCATTTGTGGGCCCCATAACAGAATAACTGTCGGATGAAGAAAACGACAAATTTGAATTTTTATAAATAACGGCGTAATCGTTACCGTTAATACTGTTGGAATACCTGGTGGTTAAAATACAGTAATACGCGTGGTTGCACAGTAGCACACGATTTTGCACAGTATTGTTGAACTATTGATCGCTACGTAAGAAGGCACTACTCAATAATTGTTACAGTAATTACTATTAAATATTTTATTTTATTGATTCAATAATTGCTGCGTTGATATTTTATATTATTGTTGTTCAATAATTATAACTGCACAGTATTTCCCATTATCAGATCAATAATTGATATTATTTGA
The DNA here is from genome assembly GCA_016801055.1 of Panax notoginseng. Taxonomy (NCBI): domain Eukaryota; kingdom Viridiplantae; phylum Streptophyta; class Magnoliopsida; order Apiales; family Araliaceae; genus Panax; species Panax notoginseng. Next base: position 70,368,494 of record CM029018.1, on the reverse strand, counting down.
ATAATATTATTAGATAACATTATTGGCAATGTCTAGAAAGTTCTGTCTAAGGAGAGGTTTGGTCACATAATTGCGTGCCTGTAAGGAGAAATCCTTATCGAAAAGCCCCCTCTTTCCTGGGAATAGTCTGGTTGTCATTATTGTGATTCTTTAATATTATTTGTGAATAATTAATTATTGATTTATATGATAAGAAAATATTTCTTTGATGTGGACATTGTGACAACCCCAAAATAGGTCCATTCCATCAAACCTATTCTGAGTAGCCAAATACATGGTACAGAAAATAACTACAACTTTATTACAACAATTGTCGTGCAAAATACAACAACACATATGTTGTGAGTTTGGATATAAATATATACCAAATGTGACTCATGTTCCAACCGTGGACATCACCTCACAATGACACCTTACATAAAGGTATAGTCAAAAACTGTTTTAGAAATTAGAATCTTTGGGAAGTGCTCAAGGAAACCTTCGTACATGGGAGGCCATGCGTCTAGGTTATGATAGATATCATATGGCCACAGAATTATCCTTGGTTGACCCAATAGACCCCAAAGAAAAATGAGAAGATTACTATCATATTCTTCCCAATGGTGAGTCTTCTCTTGACATATCATTATCTCTACTGTCTCTAATTGAGAATTATACTTCAAACAAACACCAAGATTATATAGGTAGTGCTCGTATATATACTCAGCAAGTGGATGAACACATCCTTGTCTTATGATGACACGAGGTTGTATATCGTTAGACATCTTGTATGATAGTGGCAAACCACCCTTCCAACGTTGGGTACACCTTACCCTATTGGATTCACCAAATAAAACTACTAAATGAATTTTTCTATACTGCTTCGGGAGAACATCCACAGCTAGAGACTACCGTTCTATTTCCCCGTTACCCTCGCTCGACCCAGCTACACTCTTATTACCTGAAAGGAATTGTGAAGCAAAAGGGTGAGCACAACTAGCTCAGTAAAGAATATCATGACTAAAGATAATTAAATTATCAATAGCCTTCATCAATAATAAATCAGAGATTTAGAACATATGGTAAATGATAAAAATTTCAACCATAGTTGCAGCGAAACGAGCAATCCATTAGAAGAGTCAAATAGATTATAAAGTCTATTATCTTCTCCATGTTAAAAATCCACCAACAATATTTTATCCCTGTAACATCAATCAACAATTCTGGTCCACAATCATATGAATAACTCATAATCATAACTGTAGTTCTAAATTCCTCTTCTCATCCAAGACGAAGATAATTTTCATCACCTGAAACATCAAAGATCATGGTTACACCAAATCACATTTTCTGTTCATAATCATACTAATAACTTCATCTTTGCACTACGGCCAAAGATATTCATTTTTATTACCAGCTGGTCATGTTTATCTCAACATCTGTTCATCTTTGCACTACTGGCCAAAGATATTCAACAACATATCATCTTTGCACTATGGGCCAAAGATATTCATCAACAATTCATCTTTGCGCTACAGGCCAAAGATATTCATCAATATTTCATCTTTGCACTACAGGCCAAAGATATTCCTCAACAGTTCATATTTACACTACAGGCCAAATATATTCATCAACAGTTCATATTTGTACTACAAGCCAAATATATTAATATCTCAAAGAAATATATAATCATTTATATAAACAATAATTATAACCATGTTGATCATTTCACCTTTGCACTTAAGCTGAAGATATTTAATTATAAATTCAATGGTCATGATCATACTAGTCAATAATTCAACTTTACACTACTGGCCAAAGAGAACCCAAAGTCATGATCATACCAATAATCTACCCATCTTTACACTCAAGTGAAAGAGAATTTCAACATCAGGTGTGACAACCCCAAAATAGGTCCATTCCATCCAACCCATTCTGAGTCGTCAAATACATGGTACAGAAAACAACTACAACTTTATTACAACAATTGTCGTGCAAAATACAACAACACATATGCTGTGAGTTTGGATACAAATATATACCAACTGTGACGTTGGACACCATCATGTATCAGCACTTCACAAAGGTACCTTACATAAAGGTATAGTCAAAAAATGTTCTAGAAATTAGAATCTTTGGGAAGTGCTCAAGGAAACCTTCGTACATGGGAGCCCATGCTTCTAGGTTATGATAGATATCATATGGCCACAGAATTATCCTTGGTTGACCCAATAGACCCCAAAGAAAAATGAGAAGGTTACTATCATATTCTTCCCAATGGTGAGTCTTCTCTTGACTTATCATTATCTCCACTGTCTTTAATCGTGAATTATACTTCAAACAAACACCAAGATTATATAGGTAGTGCCCATAGATATACTCAGCAAGTGGATGAGCACATCCCTGTCTTATGATGACACGAGGTTGTATGTCGTTAGACATCTTGTATGATAGTGGCAAACCACCCTTCCAACGTTGGGTACACCTTACCCTATTGGATTCACCAAATATAACTACTAAATGAACTTTTCTATACTGCTTCGGGAGAACATCCACAGCTAGAGACCACCGTTCTATTTCCCCGTTACCCTCGCTCGACCCAGCTACACTCTTATTACCTGAAAGAAATTGTGAAGCAAAAGGGTGAGCACAACTAGCTCAGTAAAGAATATCATGACTAAAGATAATTAAATTATCAATAGCCTTCATCAATAATAAATCAGAGATTTAGAACATATGGTAAATGATAAAAAATTTCAACCATAGTCGCAGCGGAACATGCAATCCATTAGAAGAGTCAAATAGACTATAAAGTCTATTATCTTCTTCATGTTAAAAATCCATCAACAATGTTTTATCCCTGTAACATCAATCAACAATTCTGGTCCACAATCATATGAATAACTCATAATCATAATTGTGATTCTAAATTTTTCTTCGCACCCAGGACGAAGAATATTTTCATCACATGTCTTTACCTGAAACATCAAAGATCATGGTTATACCAAATCATAGTTCCTGTTTATAATCATACTAACAAATCCATCTTTGCACTACGGGCCAAAGATATTCATCAACAAACCATCTTTGCACTACGGGCCAAAGATATTCAACAACAGTTCATCTTTGCACTACAGGCCAAAGATATTCATCAACAGGCCATCTTTGCACTACATGCCAAAGATATTCATCAACAATTCATATTTGCACTACAGGCCAAATATATTCATATCTCAAAGAAATATATAATCATTTCAGAATTTATATAAACAATAATTATAACCATGTTGATCAATTCACCTTTGCACTTAAGCTTAAGATATTCAATTATAAATTCAATGGTCATGATCATACCAGTCACAATTCAACTTTGCACTACAGGCCAAAGAGAACCCTAGTCATGATCATACCAATAATCTACCCATCTTTACACTCCAGTGAAAGAGAATTTCAACATCAGGGTTATAAAAATGTTATATATGATGATAAAAATAATATGATCAACATATAGTTTTAATCTCAAGAGTAATATTCGTAACTCATGAATAGTAAATCGTGAATAGTAACTCATGAATAGTAACCCCGACACAAAAGATAGAAATTCTACAATAAAATTCATACCAATATTTCGGTATAATGATATTGAAAGAATAACATTACTTAAATTTATAAACAATTTATTTTAATTGTTTACACTTTACTAATTAATGCATTAAATCATCATAAAATGCCAACTCTTACAATTTCATCATCAATAACCAAAACCCTCATCAAAAATCTGCATATACCTCATATAGGATTCTCAAGCCATAAAATCCTATTTTCCAATTTTCTTTCTTCACAAAACATATTTAATTCATTTACTCATAACTAGACCATTTTTATGAAAAATACCAAATCAGTTCCAAAAATATTTCTTTTCTGGAATTTAGCATAATATAGTCCCATAGTGAACATATATTTTTCTCAGAATTTTTAAAAGTCATTTACTATTTTTCATATGGCCAAAATAGCCAAATATTTAGACATTTATCAAAAATTGTACTTTTGTCTAAAAATTCTGAAATTTACAGAGTATACTTCTATCATATACATGTACTCCCAATAAAAATTTCATCAATTTTGGAGTTAACCACAAGGAATTATAAGCTGTTACTTTTAAAATAGTCTTTTCTCATAAAATTCATAACTCTCAATTTATACATCCAAAAATCACCATTTTTGGATACAATCAAGAAAACTCATCAAAATATCATTTCAAATTTTTCCAGAATTTTTGAAGATCAGAAAAATTACGAAACTGAAAATCATAACAACCCTTAAAATCCCTTAATATCCCTTACAATCCCTTACCTCAAAAGAGCAGAACTTCTGACTGGATATCGGATATGATACTGAAGGAAACTTGCACTGATGAATAGCAACTCACCAAGTATCTAAAAACTCACAAAATATGCTTCATAATATAGAGAGAGAAAGAGAGAAAGCTTATGTTTCTGGTGTGATTTTCAATTCTAACTTAGCCCTCTATTTATAGAAAAATTTTGGTAGGTTTGACCTGCAACCTGATGGCTTTACCTGCTACTATTCCCACCCACCACATTTGAAATATAATTCAGCACATTTCTTCACCAACCATAAGTGGGGCCCACCAATTCTAGAATTTTCCACCAAAAATGATTTATAACCTGATTTCCAAATCAGCCACCTCTTAAAATTCATAACAAATCATACGTTCATTTTTAACGGTTCAAAATTTATGGACATATACTCAACTTATATATGTATAACATATCCAAAAATTACCACGATCCAACGGTCGGATTAAAAATTATAACCCCCGCAAAATATCTCAAAAACCCTGATTTTTAATACCTCCATTCCGACAAAAATACTGATAAAAACCTCAACATTAACTCCTTCATTTTTAACCACAAAAATATATCCCTCATTTATATCCACATAATATAAATATTTCCTTATCATATGAATCAATAATTAATTATTCACAAATAATATTACAGAATTACATTTATGACAACCAGGCCGTTCCCAGGAAAGAGGGGGCTTTCCAATAAGAATTTCTCCTTACTGGCGCGCAATTAGATGACCAAACCTCTCCTTAGACAGAACTTTCTAGACATTGACAATAATGTTATCTAATAATATTATTCAAATAATATGAATTATTGATCTGATAAAGGAAAATACTGTGCAGCAACAATTATTGAAACAACAATAATATAAAATATCAACGCAGCAATTATTGAATCAATAAAATAAAATATTGAACAGTAATTACTGTAACAATTATTGAGTAGTGCCTTCTTACGTAAGAATCAATAATTTCAAAAATACTATGCAATACCGTGTGCTACTGTGCAATAACGCGTATTACTGTATTTTAACCACCGGGTATTCCAACAGTGTTAACGGTAACAACTACGCCGTTATTTGTAAAAACTCAAATTTGTCGTTTTCTTCACCCGACAGTTATTCGTTATGGGGCCCACAAATGGCTGCGCCGTCGTACGAATATTCCCCGACAGAAAGAATATTCCACGACCAAACGAATATTCCCCGACAACAATGATTATTTTATAACCACTTGCTTATTTTGAAAAAAAATTATATTTCACTCATAACTTTAAACTTTTATCAATTTAACCATTTACTGAATAGTAATTATAAGAAAAATTGAATACTTTTATTTCATAAAATTCGGGGTCTTACAATCTCCCATCCTTATGAAATTTCGTCCCCGAAATTTACGTACCTGGTATTTCAAAGAGTTGAGAATACCTTGCTTTCATTTCAGATTCCATCTTCCCTATCATCATGATTTCTCCATTGCTCATCTCCTGTATTTCAGATATCATTCTAGAATACAGCTTCAAAATAAGGGTTAATTGAACAAATTAACATATCACATAATATCCCAATATTATGACTGACCAACAAATAAGCTTAGGTAGGACACACTAGCGAAGGATTTACTCATCTCTCCCCTCCTAGTTATATTTCCCGATCTTCGCCAGAGATCATATCCCTAAGCTCTGATACCACCTGTGACAATTGTCCCATCAGTGGACAGCACCTCACAGTGGTACCTATCAGTTTGCCACCGCAGAACGGCGTCCCCTACGGAGAGTCTGGCTTCGGTGAATCCCCCATCAACAGGAAGTCACCAGCGAGAGGCTCGGGGCTCTTTACTTATAGCTCTGATACCAACTGTGACAACCCCAAAATAGGTCCATTCCATCCAACCCATTCTGAGTCGTCAAATACATGGTACAGAAAACAACTACAACTTTATTACAACAATTTGCGTGCAAAATACAACAACACATATGCTGTGAGTTTGGATACAAATATATACCAACTGTGACGTTGGACACCATCATGTATCAGCACTTCACAAAGGTACCTTACATAAAGGTATAGTCAAAAAATATTCTAGAAATTAGAATCTTTGGGAAGTGCTCAAGGAAACCTTCGTACATGGGAGCCCATGCTTCTAGGTTTTGATAGATATCATATGGCCACAGAATTATCCTTGGTTGACCCAATAGACCCCAAAGAAAAATGAGAAGGTTACTATCATATTCTTCCCAATGGTGAGTCTTCTCTTGACTTATCATTATCTCCACTGTCTTTAATCGTGAATTATACTTCAAACAAATACCAAGATTATATAGGTAGTGCCCATAGATATACTCAGCAAGTGGATGAGCACATCCCTGTCTTATGATGACACGAGGTTGTATGTCGTTAGACATCTTGTATGATAGTGGCAAACCACCCTTCCAACGTTGGGTACACCTTACCCTATTGGATTCACCAAATATAACTACTAAATGAACTTTTCTATACTGCTTCGGGAGAACATCCACAGCTAGAGACCACTGTTCTAATTCCCCGTTACCCTCGCTCGACCCAGCTACACTCTTATTACCTGAAAGGAATTGTGAAGCAAAAGGGTGAGCACAACTAGCTCAGTAAAGAATATCATGACTAAAGATAATTAAATTATCAATAGCCTTCATCAATAATAAATCAGAGATTTAGAACATATGGTAAATGATAAAAAATTTCAACCATAGTCGCAGCGGAACATGCAATCCATTAGAAGAGTCAAATAGACTATAAAGTCTATTATCTTCTTCATGTTAAAAATCCATCAACAATGTTTTATCCCTGTAACTTCAATCAACAATTCTGGTCCACAATCATATGAATAACTCATAATCATAATTGTGATTCTAAATTTTTCTTCGCACCCAGGACGAAGAATATTTTCATCACATGTCTTTACCTGAAACATCAAAGATCATGGTTATACCAAATCACAGTTCCTATTTATAATCATACTAACAAATCCATCTTTGCACTACGGGCCAAAGATATTCATCGACAAACCATCTTTGCACTACGGGCCAAAGATATTCAACAACAGTTCATCTTTGCACTACAGGCCAAAGATATTCATCAACAGACCATCTTTGCACTACATGCCAAAGATATTCATCAACAATTCATATTTGCACTACAGGCCAAATATATTCATATCTCAAAGAAATATATAATCATTTCAGAATTTATATAAACAATAATTATAACCATGTTGATCAATTCACCTTTGCACTTAAGCTTAAGATATTCAATTATAAATTCAATGGTCATGATCATACCAGTCACAATTCAACTTTGCACTACGGGCCAAAGAGAACCCTAGTCATGATCATACCAATAATCTACCCATCTTTACACTCCAGTGAAAGAGAATTTCAACATCAGGGTTATAAAAATGTTATATATGATGATAAAAATAATATGATCAACATATAGTTTTAATCTCAAGAGTAATATTCGTAACTCATGAATAGTAAATCGTGAATAGTAACTCATGAATAGTAACCCCGACACAAAAGATAGAAATTCTACAATAAAATCCATACCAATATTTCGGTATAATGATATTGAAAGAATAACATTACTTAAATTTATAAACAATTTATTTTAATTGTTTACACTTTACTAATTAATGCATTAAATCATCATAAAATGCCAACTCTTACAATTTCATCATCAATAACCAAAACCCTCATCAAAAATCTGCATATACCTCATATAGGATTCTCAAGCCATAAAATCCTATTTTCCAATTTTCTTTCTTCACAAAACATATTTAATTCATTTACTCATAACTAGACCATTTTTATGAAAAATACCAAATCAGTTCTAAAAATATTTCTTTTCTGGGATTTAGCATAATATAGTCCTATAGTGAACATATATTTTTCACAGAATTTTTAAAAGTCATTTACTATTTTTCATATGGCCAAAATAGCTAAATATTTAGACATTTATCCAAAAATTGTACTTTTGTCTAAAAATTCTGAAATTTACAGAGTATACTTCTATCATATACATGTACTCCCAATAAAAATTTCATCAATTTTGGAGTTAACCACAAGGAATTATAAGCTGTTACTTTTAAAATAGTCTTTTCTCATAAAATTCATAACTCTCAATTTATACATCCAAAAATCACCATTTTTGGATACAATCAAGAAAACTCATCAAAATATCATTTCAAATTTTTCCAGAATTTTTGAAGATCAGAAAAATTACGAAACTGAAAATCATAACAACCCTTAAAATCCCTTAATATCCCTTACAATCCCTTACCTCAAAAGAGCAGAACTTCTGACTGGATATCGGATATGATACTGAAGGAAACTTGCACTGATGAATAGCAACTCACCAAGTATCTAAAAACTCACAAAATATGCTTCATAATATAGAGAGAGAAAGAGAGAAAGCTTATGTTTCTGGTGTGATTTTCAATTCTAACTTAGCCCTCTATTTATAGAAAAATTTTGGTAGGTTTGACCTGCAACCTGATGGCTTTACCTGCTATTATTCCCACCCACCAAATTTGAAATATAATTCAGCACATTTCTTCACCAACCATAAGTGGGGCCCACCAATTCTAGAATTTTCCACCAAAAATGATTTATAACCTGATTTCCGAATCAGCCACCTCTTAAAATTCATAACAAATCATACGTTCATTTTTAACGGTTCAAAATTTATGGACATATACTCAACTTATATATGTATAACATATCCAAAAATTACCACGATCCAACGGTCGGATTAAAAATTATAACCCCCGCAAAATAACTCAAAAATCCTGATTTTTAATACCTCCATTCCGACAAAAATACTGATAAAAACCTCAACATTAACTCCTTCATTTTTAACCACAAAAATATATCCCTCATTTATATCCACATAATATAAATATTTCCTTATCATATGAATCAATAATTAATTATTCACAAATAATATTACAGAATTACATTTATGACAACCAGACCGTTCCCAGGAAAGAGGGGGCTTTCCAATAAGAATTTCTCCTTACTGGCGCGCAATTAGATGACCAAACCTCTCCTTAGACAGAACTTTCTAGACATTGACAATAATGTTATCTAATAATATTATTCAAATAATATGAATTATTGATCTGATAAAGGAAAATACTGTGCAGCAACAATTATTGAAACAACAATAATATAAAATATCAACGCAGCAATTATTGAATCAATAAAATAAAATATTGAACAGTAATTACTGTAACAATTATTGAGTAGTGCCTTCTTACGTAAGAATCAATAATTTCAAAAATACTATGCAATACCGTGTGCTACTGTGCAATAACGCGTATTACTGTATTTTAACCACCGGGTATTCCAACAGTGTTAACGGTAACAACTACGCCGTTATTTATAAAAACTCAAATTTGTCGTTTTCCTTCACCCGACAGTTATTCGTTATGGGGCCCACAAATGGCTGCGCCGTCGTACGAATATTTCCCGACAGAAAGAATATTCCACGACCAAACGAATATTCTCCGACAACAATGATTATTTTATAACCACTTGCTTATTTTGAAAAAAAATCATATTTCACTCATAACTTTAAACTTTTATCAATTTAACCATTTACTGAATAGTAATTATAAGAAAAATTGAATACTTTTATTTCATAAAATTCGGGGTCTTACATCAGGGTTATAAAAATGTTATATATGATAATAAAAATAATATGATCAACATATAGATTTAATCTCAAGAGTAATATTCATAAATTAACTATAATTTGGTTAGAAAAAGAAAACCAATTTTATCTTCAATAGTAACTTATGAATAGTAACTCGTGAATAGTAACTCGTGAATAGTAACTCATGAATAGTAACCCTGACACAAAAAGATAAAAATTTCATAATAAAATACATACCAATATTTCGGTATAATGATATTGAAAGAATAATATTTCTTAAGCTTATAAACAATTTATTTTAATTGTTTACACTTTACTAAATAATGCATTTAATCATTCTAAAATGTCAAACTCATAAGATTTTATCACCAATAACCAAAACCCTCATCAAAAATCTGCATATACCTCATATAGGATTCTCAAGCTATAAAATCTTATTTTCTAATTTTCTTACTTCACAAAACATATTTAATTCATTTACTCATAACTAGACCATTTTCATAAAAAATACCAAATCAGTTCCAAAAATATTTTTTTCTGAAATTTAGCATAATATAGTCTCATAGTGAACATATATTTTTTTCAGAATATTTAAAAGTCATTTACTATTTTTCATATGGCCAAAATAGCCGAATATTTTGACATTTATCAAAAATTATACTTTTGTCCAAAAATTCTGAAATTTACAGAGTATACTTCTATCATATACATGTACTCCCAATAAAAATTTCGTCAATTTTTGGAGTTAACCACAAGGAATTATAAGCGATTACTTTTAAAATAGTCTTTTCACATAAAATTCATAACTCTCAATCTATACGTCCAAAAATCACTATTTTTGGACATAATAAAGAAAACTCATCAAAATATCATTTCAAATTTTTTCAGAATTTTTGAAGGTCAGAAAAATTACGAAACTGAAAAACATAACAACCCTTAAAATCCCTTACTATCCCTTACCTCAAAAGTGCAGTATTTCTGACTGGAATGCAAAGCCGAAGGAAACTTGCACTGAATAGCAACTCTCAAAATATCTAAATACTCACAAAATATGCTTCATAATATAGAGAGAGAAAGAGAGAAAACTTATGTTTTCTGGTGTGATTTTCAATTCTAACTTAGCTCTCTATTTATAGGAAAATGTTAGCACGCCGAAGCAGACTTAACCTGCAACCTGATGGCTTTACCTGCTACTATTTCCACCCACCACATTTGAATAAAAATCTCAGCACATTTCTTCACCAACCAAGAGTGTGGCCCACCAATTCTAGAATTTTCTACCAAAATGATTAACTCCGAAAATTCAACAATTTCTGAACCAGTCATCTCGTAAAATTCATAACAAATCATACGTTCATTTTTAACGGTTCAAAATTTGTGGACGTATAGTCAACTTATATATGTATAACATATTCAAATATTACCACGATCCAACGGTCGGATTAAAAATTATAACCCTCGCAAAATATCTCAAAAACTCTAATTTGATTTTCAATACCTCCGTTCCAACAAAAATACAGATAAAACACCTCAACATTAACTCCTTCAATTTTAACCACAAAAATATATCCCTCATTTATATCCACATAAAATAAATATTTCCTTATCATATGAATCAATAATTAATTATTCACAGATAATATTACAGAATCACATTTATGACAACCAGGCCGTTCCCAGGAAAGAGGGGGCTTTCCAATAAGAATTTTTCCTTACTGGCGCGCAATTAGGTGACCAAACCTCTCCTTAGACAGAACTTTTTAGACATTGTCAATAATGTTATCTAATAATATTATTCAAATAATATGAATTATTGATCTGATAATGGGAAATACTGTGCAGTGATAATTATTGAACAACAATAATATAAAATTTCAACGTAGCAATTATTGAATCAATAAAATAAAATATTGAACAGTAAATACTGTAACAATTATTGAGTAGTGCCTTCTTACGTAAGAATCAATAATTTCAAAAATACTATGCAATACCGTGTGCTACTGTGCAATAATGCGTATTACTGTATTTTAACCACCGGGTATTTCAACAGTGTTAACGGTAACAACTACGCCGTTATTTGTAAAAACTCAAATTTATCGTTTTCTTCATCCGACAGTTATTCTGTTATGGGGCCCATAAATGGCTGCGCCGTCGTATGAATATTCCCCAACAGAAAGAATATTCCACGACCAAACGAATATTCTCCGACAACAATGAATATTTTATAACCACTTGTGTATTTTGAAAAAAAATTCATATATCACCCTTAAATTTAACATTTATCAATTTAATCATTTACTGAATAGTAATTATAAAAAAAATTAAATACTTTTATTTCATAAAATTCGGGGTCTTACAATCTCCCCTCCTTATGAAATTTCATCCCCGAAATTTACGTACCTGGTATTTCAAAAAGTTGGGAATACCTTGCTCTCATTTCAGATTCCATCTTTCCTGTCATCATGATTTCTCCATTGCTCATCTCCTGTATTTCAGATATCATTCTAGAATACAGCTTCAAAAACAAAGGTTAATTTAATAAATTAACATATAACATAATATCCCGATATTATGACTGACCAACAAATAAGCTTAGGTAGGACACACTAGCGAAGGATTTACTCATCTCTCCCCTCCTAGTTGTATTCCCCGATCTCCGCCAGAGATCATATCCCTAAGCTCTGATACCAAATGTAACAACCCCAAAATAGGTCCATTCCATCCAACTTATTCTGAGTCGCCAAATACATGGTACCGAAAATAACTACAATTTTATTACAACAATTGTCGTGTAAAATACAACAACACATATGTTGTGAGTTTGGATATAAATATATACCAAATGTGACTCATGTTCCAACCGTGGACATCACCTCACAATGACACCTTACATAAAGGTATAGTCAAAAACTGTTTTAGAAATTAGAATATTTGGGAAGTGCTCAAGGAAACCTTTGTACATGGGAGGCCATGCGTCTAGGTTATGATAGATATCATATGGCCACAGAATTATCCTTGGTTGACCCAATAGATCCCAAAGAAAAATGAGAAGATTACTATCATATTCTTCCCAATGGTGAGTCTTCTCTTGACATATCATTATCTCTACTGTCTCTAATTGAGAATTATACTTCAAACAAACACCAAGATTATATAGGTAGTGCTCGTATATATACTCAGCAAGTGGATGAACACATCCTTATCTTATGATGACACGAGGTTGTATGTCGTTAGACATCTTGTATGATAGTGGCAAACCACCCTTCCAACGTTGGGTACACCTTACCCTATTGGATTCACCAAATAAAACTACTAAATGAACTTTTCTATACTGCTTCGGGAGAACATCCACAGCTAGAGACTACCGTTCTATTTTTCCGTTACCCTCGCTCGACCCAGCTACACTCTTATTACCTGAAAGGAATTGTGAAGCAAAAGGGTGAGCACAACTAGCTCAGTAAAGAATATCATGACTAAAGATAATTAAATTATCAATAGCCTTCATCAATAATAAATCATAGATTTAGAACATATGGTAAATGATAAAAATTTTAACCATAGTTACAGCGGAACGAGCAATCCATTAGAAGAGTCAAATAGATTATAAAGTCTATTATCTTCTCCATGTTAAAAATCCACCAACAATATTTTATCCCTGTAACATCAATCAACAATTCTGGTCCACAATCATATGAATAACTCATAATCATAACTGTAGTTCTAAATTCCTCTTCTCATCCAGGACGAAGATAATTTTCATCACCTGAAACATCAAAGATCATGGTTACACCAAATCACATTTCCTGTTCATAATCATACTAATAACTTCATCTTTGCACTACGGCCAAAGATATTCATTTTTATCACCAGTTGGTCATGTTTATCTCAACATCTGTTTATCTTTGCACTACTGGCCAAAGATATTCATCAACAATTCATCTTTGCGCTACAGGCCAAAGATATTCATCAATATTTCATCTTTGCACTACAGGCCAAAGATATTCCTCAACAGTTCATATTTGCACTACGGCCAAATATATTCATCAACAATTCATATTTGCACTACAGGCCAAATAAATTAATATCTCAAAGAAATATATAATCATTTATATAAACAATAGTTATAACCATGTTGATCATTTCACCTTTGTACTTAAGCTGAAGATATTCAATTATAAATTCAATGTTCATGATCATACTAGTCAATAATTCAACTTTACACTACTGGCCAAAGAGAACCCAAAGTCATGATCATACCAATAATCTACCCATCTTTACACTCAAGTGAAAGAGAATTTCAACATCAGGGTTATAAAAATGTTATATATGATAATAAAAATAATATGATCAACATATAGATTTAATCTCAAGAGTAATATTCATAAATTAACTATAATTTGGTTAGAAAAAGGAAACCAATTTTATCGTGAATAGTAATTTATGAATAGTAACTCGTGAATAGTAACTCGTAAATAGTAACTCATGAATAGTAACCCTGACATAAAAAGGTAGAAATTTTACAATAAAATACATACCAATATTTCGGTATAATGATATTGAAAGAATAATATTTCTTAAGCTTATAAACAATTTATTTTAATTGTTTACACTTTACTAAATAATGCATTTAATCATTCTAAAATACCAAACTCATAAGATTTTATCACCAATAACCAAAACCCTCATCAAAAATCTGCATATACCTCATATAGGATTCTCAAGCCATAAAATCCTATTTCCTAATTTTCTTACTTCACAAAATATATTTAATTCATTTACTCATAACTAGACCATTTTCATGATAAATACCAAATTAGTTCCAAAAATATTTCTTTTCTGAAATTTAGCATAATATAGTCCCATAGTGAATATATATTTTTCTCAGAATTTTTAAAAGTCATTTACTATTTTTCATATGGCCAAAATAGCCGAATATTTTGACATTTATCAAAAATTATACTTTTGTCCAAAAATTCTGAAATTTACAGAGTATACTTCTATCATATACATGTACTCCCAATAAAAATTTCATCAATTTTTGGAGTTAACCACAAGGAATTATAAGCGATTACTTTTAAAATAGTCTTTTCTCATAAAATTCATAACTCTCAATCTATACATCCGAAAATCACTATTTTTTGACATAATAAAGAAAACTCATCAAAATATCATTTTAAATTTTTTCAGAATTTTTGAACGTCGGAAAAATTACGAAACTGAAAAACATAACAACCCTTAAAATCCCTTACTATCCCTTACCTCAAAAGTGCAGTATTTCTGACTGGAATGCAAAGCCGAAGGAAACTTGCACTGAATAGTAACTCTCAAAATATCTAAATAGTCACAAAATATGCTTCATAATATAGAGAGAGAAAGAGAGAAAACTTATGTTTTCTGGTGTGATTTTCAATTCTAACTTAGCCCTCTATTTATAGGAAAATGTTAGCACGCCGAAGCAGACTTAACCTGCAACCTGATGGCTTTACCTGCTACTATTTCCACCCACCACATTTGAATAAAAATCTCAGCACATTTCTTCACCAACCAAGAGTGTGGCCCACCAATTCTAGAATTTTCTACCAAAATGATTAACTCCGAAAATTTAACAATTTCTGAACCAGTCATCTCGTAAAATTCATAACAAATCATACGTTCATTTTTAACGGTTCAAAATTTGTGGACATATACTCAACTTATATATGTATAACATATCCAAATATTACCACGATCCAACGGTCAGATTAAAAATTATAACCCTCGCAAAATATCTCAAAAACCCTAATTGGATTTTTAATACCTCCGTTCCAACAAAAATACAGATAAAACACCTCAACATTAACTCTTTCATTTTTAACCACAAAAATATATCCCTCATTTATATCCACATAAAATAAATATTTCCTTATCATATGAATCAATAATTAATTATTCACAGATAATATTACATAATCACATTTATGACAACCAGGTCGTTCCCAAGAAAGAGGGGGCTTTCCAATAAGAATTTTTCCTTACTGTCGCACAATTAGGTGACCAAACCTCTCCTTAGACAGAACTTTCTAGATATTGCCAATAATGTTATCTAATAATATTATTCAAATAATATGAATTATTGATCTGATAATGGGAAATACTGTGCATTGACAATTATTGAACAACAATAATATAAAATTTCAACGCAGCAATTATTGAATTAATAAAATAAAATATTGAACAGTAAATACTGTAACAATTATTGAGTAGTGCCTTCTTACGTAAGAATCAATAATTTCAAAAATACTATGCAATACCGTGTGCTAGTGTGCAATAATGCGTATTACTGTATTTTAACCACCGGGTATTTCAACAGTATTAACGGTAACAACTACGCCGTTATTTGTAAAAACTCAAATTTATCATTTTTTTCATCCGACAGTTATTTTGTTATGGGGCCCATAAATGGCTGCGCCGTCGTACGAATATTCCCCGACAGAAAGAATATTCCACGATCAAACGAATAGTCCCCGACAACAATGAATATTTTATAACCACTTGTGTATTTTAAAAAAAAATTCATATATCACCCTTAACTTTAACATTTATCAATTTAACCATTTACTGAATAGTAATTATAAGAAAAATTAAATACTTTTATTTCATAAAATTCGGGGTCTTATAGATATAAATGATGAATTTATTTATGTGGTTATAAATGAAGGAATTAATGTTGAGGTGTTTTATCAGTATTTTGTCGGATTGAAAGTATTAAAAGATCAAATCGGTGTTCTTAAAGCTATATTTCGTGAGTTATAATTTTGATCCGACCGTTAGATCGCTGTAATTTTTAGATATGTTATACATATATAAGTTGAGTATATATCCAAAAATTTTGAACCGTTAAAAATGAACATATGATTTGTTATAAATTTTAAAAGGTGTTGAAACGATGTTAAAAATCATCCGTTTGTGAATTTCGGATATTTTCGGTCTGGAATTTGGAAAAACTTTCTTCTACAAAGTTGTAAAGAATTGAATTTCCTATAAAAAATCGCAAGATTCGTATTTTTCTGATAGCCGGACTATTTTCTAGGAATTATTGAAATTTCAAAAAATAAAATAATTTTTATTAAATTATAGGGTGGGACCCACTTTGGTTGGTGTTAATACACATGGGCTGCTGAATTTTCTTGCTCCAAGTTGGCTGGCTAATCAGTTGGTGAAAGAGGCGTAGGAGAAGAAAAGAAAAATTAATATTTTATTAATTTAGTCTCCTTTGGCGTTCTAGCATTTTCCTATAAATAGGTGCTTATGTTAGAATTGAAAAACACACCAGAAATAAGTTTTCTTTCTCTCTAGATTATCAAGCATATTTGTGTGAGTATTTAGATACTTTAAGAGTTACTTTTCAGTGCAAGTTTCTTTCGACTTTTCATCCGATATTCCAGTCAGAAGTACTGTTTTTTGAGGTAAGGGATTTTAAGGGTTATTATGTTTTTCAGTTCGTACTTCTTTCGACCTTCAGAAAATTCTGAAAAAATTTAAAATGATATTTTGATGAGTTTTATTGATTGTGTCCAAAAATAGTGATTTTTAGATGTACAAATTAAGAGTTATGAATTTTATGAGAAAATACTATTTTAAAAGTAACCACTTATAACTCCTTGTGGTTAACTCCAAAATTGATGAAATTTTTATTGGAAGTATATCTATATTATATCAGTATACTCTGTAAATTTCGGAATTTTTGGATAAAAGTACAATTTATGATAAATATCTAAATATTCGGCGGTTTTGGCCATATGAAAAATAGTAAATGAATTTTAAAAATTTTGAGAAAAATATATGTTCACTATGGGACTATATTATGCTAAATTCCAGAAAAGAAATATTTTTAGAACTGATTTGGTATTTTTCATAAAAATGGACTAATTATGAATAAATAAATTAAATATGTTATGTAAAGGAAGAAAATTAGAAAATAAGATTTTATGGCTTGAGAATCCTATATGAGGTATATGCAGATTTTTGATGAGTGTTTTTGATTATTGGTGATGAAATCTTATGAGTTTGGCATTTTAGGATGATTAAATGCATTATTTAGTAAAGTGTAAACAATTAAAATAAATTGTTTATAAGCTTAAGAAATATTATTCTTTCAATATCATTATATCGAAATATTGGTATGAATTTTATTGTGGAATTTTTACCTTTTTCATGTCGAGTTATTATTCATGAATTACTATTCACGAGTTACTATTTACGAGTTACTATTTACGAGTTACTATTCATGAATTACTATTCACGAGTTACTATTCACGATAAAATTAGTTTCTTTTTCTGACCAAATTATAGTTGATTTATGAATATTACTCTTGAGATTAAATCTATATGTTGATTATATTGATTTTATTATCATATATAACATTTTTATAACCCTAATGATGCTATTCTCTTTCACTTGAGTGTAAAGATGGGTATATTATTGGTATGATCATGACTAGGGTTCTCTTTGGCCAGTAGTGAAAAAGTTAAATTATTGACTGGTATGATCATGACCATTGAATTTTTAATTGAATATCTTTAGCTTACGTGCAAAGGTGAAATGATCAACATGGTTATAATTATTGTTTATATAAATTCTGAAATGATTATATATTTCTTTGAGATATTAATATCTTCGGCCTGTAGTGCAAAGATGAATTATTGATGAATATTTTTGGCCTGTAGTGCAAAGATGAACTGTTGTTGAATATCTTTGGCCTGTAGTGCAAAGATGGTCTGTTGATGAATATTTTTGGCCTGTAGTGCAAAGATGAACTATTGTTGAATATCTTTGGCCTGTAGTGCAAAGATAAACTGGTGATGAATATCTTTGGCCGATAGTGCAAAGATGACCTATGGTTGAATATCTTTGGCCAGTAGTGTAAAGATGAATTGTTGATGAATATCTTTGACACGTAGTGCAAAGATGACATGTTATTGAATATCTTTGGCCGTAGTGCAAATATGAAGTTATTAGTATGATTATAAACAGAAAATGTAATTTGGTGTAACCATGATATTTGATGTTTTAGGTAAAGATAGGTGATGAAAATTATCTTCGTCCTGGATGAGAAGAGGAATTTAGAACTACAATTATGATTATGAGTTATTCATATGATTGTGGACCAGAATTGTTAATTGATGTTACAGGGATAAAACATTGTTGGTGGATTTTTAACATGGAGAAGATAATAGACTTTGTAGTCTATTTGACTCTTCTAATGGATTGCTCGTTCCGCTGCAACTATGGTTGACATTTTTATCATCTACCATATGTTCTAAATCTCTGATTTAATTCTGTTGAAGGCTATTGATAACTTATTTATCTTTAGTCATGATATTCTTTATTGGACTAGTTGTGCTCACCCTTCTGTTTCACAATTCCTTTCAGGTAATAAGAGTGTAGCTGGGTCGAGCGGGGGTAACAGAGGAATAGAACGGTGGTCATCATTTAGTAGTTATATTTGGTGAATCATCTAGGGTGAAGCGAACCCAACGTTGGAAGGGTGTTTTACCACTATCATACAAGATGTCTAATGACATACAACCTCGTGTCTTCTCGTTTTTTTTGGGGTATATTGGGTCAACCAAGGATAATTCTGTGGCCATATGATATCTATCACAACCTAGAAGCATGGTCTCCCATGTACGAAGGTTTTCTTGAGCACTTCCCAAAGATTCTAATTTCTAAAACAGTTTTTGACTATACCTTTATGTAAGGTGTCATTGTGAGGTGTTGTCCACGGTTGGGACATGAGTCACATTTGGTATATATTTGTATCCAAACTCACAGCATATGTGTTATTGTATTTTGCACGACAATTGTTGTAGTTATTTTCTGTACCATGTATTTGGCGATTCAGAATAGGTTGGATGGAATGGACCTATTTTGGGGTTGTCACATGCACAATTCAACAAGTCAACACCAAAAGCTTGAGGGCTTGACCGTCAGGGGATAGCTCCGGCGTGAGAGTCAGTATCGACGATCATAAAGTTAACAATGGAGGAAAATATGAACAGTGTATTGAGAGAGATAATAATTTGGATAAGTGATTTGTTGTTACCTGTTTTCCTTGCGTGATCTTTGCTCCATATATCCCTAGCTCGATTTTTCGTGCCAGCTACCACTACCTGATACAACCCTCTCCCATGCTAGTCATCTCAGCCGAAAGTGTGCAGCTCACCCACTACATTCTGCCAGTGTTTGCCACCGCCGGTCATCTGAGTCACATCCTCATTAATGTCATGCAAAAAGGTGGCAGATAACAGTCAACTGTTATCTTTTGTGATGATTACTGGTCAAAGATATAATAATTGACAATTTGCATAATGGACCAATCTAATGACTAAGCCCAATAATAAAGATGACCCATCTGATCGGATCCAACCGAAATGACCCAATAGAATAATCAAATAATTCAGCTCAATCTATTCGATCCAAAAGGTAAAATATGTCGGTCCAAGGGAAGAGCCCATTCGACCTGACCCAATACGAAAAGTATTATGACCCAACATTGCCCCCAGTCTTTTATTAAACAAGATGTTTAATGGAAGACTGTAAATAATATAAGTCCATAATGAAAGGGATTTATAATAAACAAAAGGGGGCTAAGAGGAATCTCACCGAGGCCCAACTGATAAGCAACATTCATTAATTCAAATAGAGCCGGAAGCCCAAATGGCACATACCCATCAGCACTAAGGACAAAAAATGAAGATCCAATGGACACCAGCCTACTCTGGTTAACCCATTAAACCCAAAACCGGATGCTACCTCTTCCCCTCCCACATCATTACCTCCAATTAATGCGCCGTCCTCGTGCACCGTGCATGTAAGACCCCAGCTTATTAATGAATAAAATTAAATTTTTTTCAAATATTATTGTGAATATTAAGGGGTTAATTTGATATAATACTTTGGTTATGGGTGAAATGTGCAAATTTTACAAAATAAGCAAGTGGTTATAAAATATTCATTTTGTCGGGGAATATTCGTTTGGTCGTGGAATTTTCTTGCTGTCGGGGAATATTCGTATGATGGCGCAGCCTTGTGTGGGCCCCATAACGAAAAGTGATTGGATGAAGAAAACGACAAGTATAAGTTGTTTATAAATAACGGCGTAGTTGTTACCGTTAATACTGTGACAACCCAAGAATTTAGATAATTATTAAAATCCTAAAATGATGGATTAAAGGTTATAAGATTAACCTAGACAGAAAATAAGTGTATGGAATTAACGTTTCTATGAATGAATTTTAAGGATTTCAAAATTTTTAAGAAGAACCTATATGGTTTCTTAATTGAATGAGAATAAAGAAATATGGGTTACAAAATTTCAAAACCCTAGAAATGAATTAATATGTACTTGAAGAAATATCGAGAATAAGGTATTACGATACCTGTAAATTCTATATGAACTGAATAGTCTAAGAAATGTTATATAAGTACATATGGAAATTTTATTAAGGAGATAAGATTTCACATGAAGAGATGTTGTAAGGTTAAACGAAGATGAGTATATGTATAGAAATATATATACTTAGTAAGGTGCTATATATATTCTAGCAAGAGGAATGATGAATTAAGTTAATGATATAAGGATCAAGATAAAACTATGTTAGTAATTAACATAGCTTGAACGTTAGCCTTGACTGGCAAATAAGAATTTGAATAAGTATAAAGTTGTTAGTTAATACGATTAACAATAAGAAGGGAGTAATTTAAAACTCAAAATTTAAGTTAGAGATAGAATTTTAAAGCATGGACTGCTCGGTTGCGTCCAGAACGT
The DNA here is from genome assembly GCA_016801055.1 of Panax notoginseng. Lineage (NCBI taxonomy): Eukaryota > Viridiplantae > Streptophyta > Magnoliopsida > Apiales > Araliaceae > Panax > Panax notoginseng. The sequence goes on along the minus strand of CM029018.1, from coordinate 70,346,637 downwards.
CAAGATTAGTCGAAATGGACAGCAAACGCAAAAGGTGTAAAGGTTGACTTTTGTTCAAAGTCAACAGTTGGCTTTTTATGGAGAAAAGTCAAAATTAGAGTGAGAAGTAAAATATGTTATGATATGATGTTATATGGATAATGATATAATATTTAATATTATACCAATGATGTAAAGTTAAAATATGAGATGAGATCCAATATGTAGATATGAATATTGGTATCAAAGTAGTTAGTAAATTAAATTCATATTTGAATAAATGATTGAATATATTAAATTATATATTTAGTATATAAATAAATTGTTTGAAAACAATTTATGGAGAGGAGGAGGAAATTAAATTTAAGTATACAATATGAATTGTATAACTTGAATAAGTTATTTAAATTATGTATGAGAATTAAATAACCTAGATGGTTATTGTTATTTGGTAGTTCTAGTATTTAAATATATACTAGTGACCTAATCTAAGAGATTTGTGGAGCATGTCATAATTTATTTAATGATTATGTGAGTAAGTGAATACGAATATTATGTGATGACAAATAAAAGAAATTAGCATGATCTTAATTATATATTAGGAATGAAGAATTAAATAACTTAAGGGTTATGGGATTAGAGAATTATGGTATATAAAATATATACAAATTTTAAGAGATTTATTTTATACATCTCGGTTAATTAATTTTATAACCTAATTAATGTAAATCTAATTGGGTTAAGGAAATTAAATGTGCTTGGGGTAAGAATTTGTATTTAAATTGAGTGCATGGAAACCCTAACTAAATGATTAGGGTAATATATAATTAAATGTAATGGAACATATTAATTTTTATGGCCCAAACATTTTAGCTAGGAAGTCCAAATATTTTATTTGGAAAAGCCAAAGGAATTAAGTTTTAAGCTCAAGCGAGCCATTTGTTAAGGAACATGTGAGATAATAATAATATTAATATTATATTAAGTCAAGAGATATACTTTTATTATCTCAAGTTTATTAATTTTATGACTTCATTAAAGTAAGTTTAATTTGGTTATAAAATTTAGTGTGTAAGGGTAATAACTTAAATTCTAAATATTTGGAATGGATACCCTAATTAAATATTTAAGGTGAGATAAGATGGAAAGGTAGTGGACTATGTAAATTACATAGCCCAAACATGTTAATTGTTTTAGCCCAAACATTTTAATTTTTGAAGTCCAAAGGAATTATTTGGGAGCCCAAAACTTAGCCCAATAGAAGAGGGACATTTTGGACATTAAGTATGCTAGATAAAGCAATAAAAATCAAAGCAAGACTTGGGCAAGATAAGGCCACTTGGCCGGATATACATGGAGAGAAAAAGAAGGGAGTGCATGTCATCATGCTAAGCCACAAGTTTGTAAAAGATAATTACAAACTTAGCTAGGTGTCATTTATTCTAAGGTGCCACATTACTTACTAATTCTCCATATATCAATATAATGATTAGAAAGAGAGAAAGCAAATGAGGAATGTTGGGAGATAATATAGATATATGCTATGTATATCTAATAACATAATAAAAATATCCAATGACCAAACCAATAACAACCATTCATTTCTCTCTCATCTTATGTCATAACTTGGCAAAACTAAGAAAGAAAGAGAAAGAACTAGAGAGAGGAAGAGAGAAAGAGGAGGTTCGGCAGCCATGTGGGAGATGGAGAGGAGAGAGAAAGTCCATCCATGGAAGAAGAAGAAGAAGAAGAAGAAGAAGAGCATGAAAATCGAAGGTATAAATACTTTTTGTTATGTAATTTTTAATTATTCCAAATCAAACTTTAAATCTATGTTTTTAAACTCAAAACCCTTAGATCTATGTGTTTATGAGTGTTTCATGTTTAGATTTACCCATATTGGGTGTTATTTTAGTTGGAAATCAAAAGTAAAGAAAAAGTGATTTTCTAGTTTATGAGCCTAAAAATTTCTAAGTACTTTAGATTTCCACCGTTTTTGATCTAAACCTTCTTTTTGCAATCCGTCAAAGAGAGGTGCTATATATGTAAGTTAGCTACTAAACCCAAGTGGTAGCACTCAAAACTGTTGAGTACACAAGTTGTAGTGACTGTTTTACCAAAAACAGTTTTGTGTCTAAAAAGGAAAAATAGACTGTTTTGGACAGTCAAAGAGTAGGGACAGTTTAGTCATTTTTCGGGCATGTAAAAATTCTGGAAAAATTTGGGAGTATACTATGATAAGTTATCTAACATCTCCATGTGGAATCACTGAAAAAGGAGTTGTATATTTCCGTATGGAAAATGTTTAACAAAGCACGAAAAACTGCAAAAAGGTCATTTTGCTTCTGCCCAAAATTTTAAAATGGCAGTTTCGGCCACTTAATTTGTGAGAAAAATTCTGGGCTTTTGGGACATGAAAATATATGGTATTAAGTACCTCCTGTCCAAAAATGAGCTCATTCCGAGTTAAAATGAGCAAGTTATGACCATTTCAATTTCTGTGATTTTCTGACGAAAATGGCTATAACCGGAGTTCTATAACTCCGATGGCCACGAAATTTAAACTGGAGTGTCACGTTAAGACGCATAAGATTGTGCCAAGAGATGAGAATTTCTGGAGTTAAGCACGAGGTAGCTAATTTCTTAAGGAATTAACTAAAAATGATTTTTTAAAAATACCAAAGGAAGTTGGAAAATTTTGGAAAAATACTTTTTGTGTATGAAATATGTGTATACATGTTTGTGCAAAGGATGGGAAAATAATAAATTGATTTGGTATTTTCGTGAAAAGGATATGGAATCCAGCTTGCTGGATTAGAAAATCTGATGAATCCAGTTTGTTGGATTGAAAAGAAGTTTACTGAATTGAAAATATGTTGAATCCAGCTTGCTGGATTGCAATCTAGTTGCTGGATTTGTAATTCAGTTTGTTGGATTGCAGTTTGGCTTGCTGGATTGGAAATTTGTTAAATCCAGGTTGCTGGATTCTGTATCCAGTCTGCTGGATTGGCAATTTGGTTGTTAAATTTAGAATCCAGGTTGTTGGATTAGTATTTGACTTATTAGAGTATAAAGAAGAACTTATAATGTATAAGATTAAGTGTTTAATCATAATAAATATGATACAGTGATTGAAGAATTATCCAAGAATGATAATAATACCGATGTGTTAGGATTTTATCTAATATTTGATTAAGTGTTAGATAATCTATTGACAAAGTAATTGTATTATGATACAAAGTAGAATATGCTGATTGAAAGACCAATCTTATTATTAATGATAGGTCTTATCAAAAGAAGTTAACTTAAACTGCGTAGCAGTAGTCAACGAATCAGGCAAGTTTTTCCTTAACTCAAACTTGAGTTATATGTTCAAATCATGTTAATGAATAATTGTTGTTGATTATTCACGTCTATATTGATTATTGATTCGCACGTTGTGCATATTGTAAATGTTCATCAGTTATGAAAGGCTGATCACCTTCATTACCATTTGGTTCAGTTAATCTGTTCATGTTTATGCTTGACCATTCATTTTTACTGACTTGGTCGTTCAGCTAAGAAAATTTGTTCATGCTCTTTCACAATGTTTATATTGTTGAAAGTTAGCTAGCTTATTGTTCAATTCTTTCAATCATGATATATCTTTATTGAATTTAAACTTGCTGGGCAAATTTGATGCTCACCCTTGCTGTATCATGATAAAAATTTTCAGATTAAGATGAAAGCTCGAGTAAAGATAAAGGCAAAGGCAAAGTCCAAGATTAAGCTATTATGCAGTTAGAACTATTAAATTTGTTAATGCAAATATTAATGTAAATCTTCTAAGATATTGAAGGTATGTATTAAGTTAAGGTTGTAGACCTTGGGGTTTATGTTGTAAAAGTTTAATGTATAAACAATTTATGTTTATATCTTCCGCAATAGTTATAGAAATAGTATACCAGATCCTTGGTGATTAGGACCGGAATCTGGGGATGCTACAGTTGGTATCAGAGCTGTAGGTTATAAACCTTAGGTAGGTGTACCTTAGGATATAACCGCGGAGAGATAATAAGTAATAAACTCGAATAGAGTTTAAGCGATAAGAGATGAATTTTTGGAAATTCATTATTAAGTAAAGAGAAAGATAATTAAGATTCAAAGAAGAATCTTGAAGAGCTATAAGGATAAGAATCCGGAGTTACCTGACTCCAGCAATAGAGATGAAAAGTGATAATAAATAGACTATGTCTATAAGATGAGAAATGTTAATAAAATCATAATATAATATGATTAAAGAGAAGAATAAGAAGATCGTAAAATAAAACGATCGTAAGTATAAGGAGAAATGATTACGAAATAAGATCACGACGTGATCAGATTAAATCGTTGAATAACATATGATATGTTAAGTGATTGGAATGATATAGCTTGATGCTATAAAGAGAATGTACTATGAAATGGTACTATGTAAACTCAGAAAAGAGTGGTAAATGTTAAGATACGGATTAAAGAAAATTCGTATTAAGAAAAGAGAAAGTAAGAATGATGAGGGATTTCAATTGAGGACTCATGTCAGCAGCTGAGTTGTATGATTCCTTGTATGGGCGGGGAATTTGTACTTGGTTTTAGAATCACTTAGCTTCCTGGTCGATATAGTGGTTAGGTTAACCAATTCTTTGTATGGGCGGGGAATTGTCCGCTTAGCTTCCTATATTGATTAGTGGCCTAGTTTGATTTGACAACCACTTAGTTTCTGGTATTGATAATCATTAAAACCTAATGTCGCGCTATTTGCTATATGCATGTTGATAAGGTGATTCTTTTCTCATGTGTATAACGAATAGATAGAGAATATAAGGTTAAGTACGAGTTCTTAAAACTCATAGTTATGGTACGTTCGTGACTCATAATTATATGAAATGTTTATGAACCCCTCAGCGAATGGACGCCAAAGGTCTGACTAGAACAAGTTCTTAAACTCATATGATTGTGAAAAGTTTCTGAACTCATAATGTATGGTAAGTTTGACGAACTGGTATAGTTATGTTGAGATTGGAGCATTGAAGATGATAGAATAGATAGATTTATTAAGAAATGGATCATTAGAGAAAGTGAAGTTGATGGTGGAAGCATAGGTATTCCAAATCTTCTAGCTATGCTAGACTTCAAAGTTTTTGACATCAAGCTAAATTCGCACTGATGTGCTTTTAAAAATGAATTTTTGTTATCCTCGACACATGGTGATAAGTGTGTAGGTGTGGACTTCGGGCCACTAACACATCGTTACATGTTGTGGCATGATGACACCAAAGATGATTTTCAAAGGTTTTTGAACAGTTTAAAGAAGAGTCTAGGCCAATTGATTCGGCTAGACGAAAATAATTTGAATTATCAAAATGTATTTTTATATCATTAATGCATCATGCAACCTGGTGCAGAGATGATAAAAATGATGGAGTTATCAATGCAGAATTACCTAGTGTGGTATGTGATCTAAAGATCGTCATCCCACTATGGAATGATGTAGTATGACAAAGTCACACAATGACGAAATCCTCAAACGGACTGTAAATGCAGTGCAGTATCATGACGTCATAAAATGATTTTAAGAATTTTAAAGAAAATTTATTGCCAACTAAATTTGGCTAGAAATGTTTCGATTGAAATTCGAATGATTGATATGCGTCTAAGCTATTTGATTCAGCTAGACAAATGTTTATGAAATTCAAAGTATTCTTTGAAAGCTTATGCCAAACCAAATTGTTTTGGTACGAAATCTTATGATAAGTCTGAGGTGAACAACCCTGAAAATGGGGATATACTAATGGGATAAAATATTCCAATCTAAGAACGCATATAGTCGTTCCGATTACTAAGGTACAACAGACTGATCATCTAAAGTACCCGCATCGGTAGTTACCTTCTTTGTGATTGTAAACATACCAAATATAAAATATTTCAGAGGTAGAGTACCTTTCTTTCTTAATTGAAAGAGGTAGCAGGTAGAAATACCCTAAACCTCAAAGTTCATGGTTTTTATGATCCCTCAGACAGATATGAAATTTTTAAACTCTTTAGAGTAATGTTGTGGTAGAAGGTGATGATGGATATGAAATATTATGAACTCGTTGTGTACGAGTAGAATCTGAGATGATTGAATAAAGGTTATTATGACAACCTAGTTTTAATGAATGTTTAGAAGATGTAAACTCCTAGTGAGTAGTTATGCTGAAATGTGATAATAGATGAGAAATCCTCAAAGGAGGAAATTGTAAAGGTTAAGTTAAAAACCTAGTTTTGATCAAGAGAATAAACAGAGATTAGTATGCTTTAACTTTGGGGACGAAATTCTTAGAAGAAGGGGTGAATGTGACAACCCGAGAATTTAGATAATTATTAAAATCCTAAAATGATGGATTAAAGGTTATAAGATTAACCTAGACAGAAAATAAGTGTATGGAATTGACGTTTCTGTGAAGGAATTTTAAGGATTTCAAAATTTTTAAGAAGAACCTATATGGTTTCTTAATTGAATGAGAATAAAGAAATATGGGTTACAAAATTTCAAAACCCTAGAAATGAATTAATATGTACTTGAAGAAATATCGAGAATAAGGTATTACGATACCTGTAAATTCTATATGAACTGAATAGTCTAAGAAATGTTATATAAGTACATATGGAAATTTTATTAAGGAGATAAAATTTCACATGAAGAGATGCTGTAAGGTTAAACGGAGATGAGTATATGTATAGAAATATATATACTTAGTAAGGTGCTATATATATTCTAGCAAGAGGAATGATGAATTAAGTTAATGATATAAGGATCAAGATAAAACTATGTTAGTAATTAACATAGCTTGAACGTTAGCCTTGACTGGCAAATAAGAATTTGAATAAGTATAAAGTTGTTAGTTAATACGATTAACAATAAGAAGGGAGTAATTTAAAACTCAAAATTTGAGTTAGAGATAGAATTTTGAAGCATGGACTGCTCGGTTGCGTCCGGAACGTCAAGATTAGTCGAAATGGACAGTAAACGCAAAAGGTGTAAAGGTTGACTTTTGTTCAAAGTCAACAGTTGGCCTTTTATGGAGAAAAGTCAAAATTAGAGTGAGAAGTAAAATATGTTATGATATGATGTTATATGGATAATGATATAATATTTAATATTATACCAATGATGTAAAGTTAAAATATGAGATGAGATCCAATATGTAGATATGAATATTGGTATCAAAGTAGTTAGTAAATTAAATTCATATTTGAATAAATGATTGAATATATTAAATTATATATTTAGTATATAAATAAATTGTTTGAAAATAATTTATGGAGAGGAGGAGGAAATTAAATTTAAGTATACAATATGAATTGTATAACTTGAATAAGTTATTTAAATTATGTATGAGAATTAAATAACCTAGATGGTTATTGTTATTTGGCGGTTCTAGTATTTAAATATATACTAGTGACCTAATCTAAGAGATTTGTGGAGCATGTCATAATTTATTTAATGATTATGTGAGTAAGTGAATACGAATATTATGTGATGACAAATAAAAGAAATTAGCATGATCCTAATTATATATTAGGAATGAAGAATTAAATAACTTAAGGGTTATGGGATGAGAGAATTATGGTATATAAAATATATACTAATTTTAAGAGATTTATTTTATACATCTCGGTTAATTAATTTTATAACCTAATTAATGTAAATCTAATTGGGTTAAGGAAATTAAATGTACTTGGGGTAAGAATTTGTATTTAAATTGAGTGCATGGAAACCCTAACTAAATGATTAGGGTAAGATATAATTAAATATAATGGAACATATTAATTTTTATGGCCCAAACATTTTAGCTAGGAAGTCCAAATATTTTATTTGAAAATGTCAAAGGAATTAAGTTTTAAGCTCAAGCGAGCCAATTGTTAAGGAACATGTGAGATAATAATAATATTAATATTATATTAAGTCAAGAGATATACTTTTATTATCTCAAGTTTATTAATTTTATGACTTCATTAAAGTAAGTTTAATTTGGTTATAAAATTTAGTGTGTAAGGGTAATAACTTAAATTCTAAATATTTGGAATGGATACCCTAATTAAATATTTAAGGTGAGATAAGATGGAAAGGTAGTGGACTATGTAAATTACATAGCCCAAACATGTTAATTGTTTTAGCCCAAACATTTTAATTTTTGAAGTCCAAAGGAATTATTTGGGAGCCCAAAACTTAGCCCAATAGAAGAGGGACATTTTGGACATTAAGTATGCTAGATAAAGCAATAAAAATCAAAGCAAGACTTGGGCAAGATAAGGCCACTTGGCCGGATATACATGGAGAGAAAAAGAAGGGAGTGCAAGTCATCATGCTAAGCCACAAGTTTGTAAAAGATAATTACAAACTTAGCTAGGTGTCATTTATTCTAAGGTGCCACATTACTTACTAATTCTCCATATATCAATATAATGATTAGAAAGAGAGAAAGCAAATGAGGAATGTTGGGAGATAATATAGATATATGCTATGTATATCTAATAACATAATAAAAATATCCAATGACCAAACCAATAGCAACCATTCATTTCTCTCTCATCTTATGTCATAACTTGGCAAAACTAAGAAAGAAAGAGAAAGAACTAGAGAGAGGAAGAGAGAAAGAGGAGGTTCGGCAGCCATGTGGGAGATGGAGAGGAGAGAGAAAGTCCATCCATGGAAGAAGAAGAAGAAGAAGAAGAAGTGCATGAAAATCGAAGGTATAAATACCTTTTGTTATGTAATTTTTGATTATTCCAAATCAAACTTTAAATCTATGTTTCTAAACTCAAAAACCTTAGATCTATGTGTTTATGAGTGTTTCATGTTTAGATTTACCCATATTGGGTGTTATTTTAGTTGGAAATCAAAAGTAAAGAAAAAGTGATTTTCTAGTTTATGAGCCTAAAAATTTCTAAGTACTTTAGATTTCCACCGTTTTTGATCTAAACCTTCTTTTTGCGATCCGTCAAAGAGAGGTGCTATATATGTAAGTTAGCTACTAAACTCAAGTGGTAGCACTCAAAAATGTTGAGTACACAAGTTGTAGTGACTGTTTTACCAAAAACAGTTTTGTGTCTAAAAAGGAAAAATAGACTGTTTTGGACAGTCAAAGAGTAGGGACAGTTTAGTAATTTTTCGGGCATGTAAAAATTCTGGAAAAATTTGGGAGTATACTATGATAAGTTATCTAACATCTCCAAGTGGAATCACTGAAAAAAGAGTTGTATATTTCCGTATGAAAAATGTTTAACAAAGCACGAAAAACTGCAAAAAGGCCATTTTGCTTCTGCCCAAAATTTTAAAATGGCAGTTTCGGCCACTTAATTTGTGAGAAAAATTCTGGCCTTTTGGGACATGAAAATATATGGTATTAAGTACCTCCTGTCCAAAAATGAGCTCATTCCGAGTTAAAATGAGCAAGTTATGACCATTTCAATTTCTGTGATTTTCTGACGAAAATGGCTATAACCGGAGTTCTATAACTCCGATGGCCACGAAATTTAAACTGGAGTGTCACGTTAAGACGCATAAGATTGTGCCAAGAGATGAGAATTTCTGGAGTTAAGCACGAGGTAGCTAATTTCTTAAGGAATTAACTAAAAATGATTTTTTAAAAATACCAAAGGAAGTTGGAAAATTTTGGAAAAATACTTTTTGTGTATGAAATATGTGTATACATGTTTGTGCAAAGGATGGGAAAATAATAAATTGATTTGGTATTTTCGTGAAAAGGATATGGAATCCAGCTTGCTGGATTAGAAAATCTGATGAATCCAGTTTGTTGGATTGAAAAGAAGTTTACTGAATTGAAAATATGTTGAATCCAGCTTGCTGGATTGCAATCTAGTTGCTGGATTTGTAATTCAGTTTGTTGGATTGCAGTTTGGCTTGCTGGATTGGAAATTTGTTAAATCCAGGTTGCTGGATTCTGTATCCAGTCTGCTGGATTGGCAATTTGGTTGTTAAATTTAGAATCCAGGTTGTTGGATTAGTATTTGACTTATTAGAGTATAAAGAAGAACTTATAATGTATAAGATTAAGTGTTTAATCATAATAAATATGATACAGTGATTGAAGAATTATCCAAGAATGATAATAATACCGATGTGTTAGGATTTTATCTAATATTTGATTAAGTGTTAGATAATCTATTGACAAAGTAATTGTATTATGATACAAAGTAGAATATGCTGATTGAAAGACCAATCTTATTATTAATGATAGGTCTTACCAAAAGAAGTTAACTTAAACTGTGTAGCAGTAGTCAACGAATCAGGCAAGTTTTTCCTTAACTCAAACTTGAGTTATATGTTCAAATCATGTTAATGAATAATTGTTGTTGATTATTCACGTCTATATTGATTATTGATTCGCACGTTGTGCATATTGTAAATGTTCATCAGTTATGAAAGGCTGATCACCTTCATTACCATTTGGTTCAGTTAATCTGTTCATGTTTATGCTTGACCATTCATTTTTACTGACTTGGTCGTTCAGCTAAGAAAATTTGTTCATGCTCTTTCACAATGTTTATATTGTTGAAAGTTAGCTAGCTTATTGTTCAATTCTTTCAATCATGATATATCTTTATTGAATTTAAACTTGCTGGGCAAATTTGATGCTCACCCTTGCTATATCATGATAAAAATTTTCAGATTAAGATGAAAGCTCGAGTAAAGATAAAGGCAAAGGCAAAGTCCAAGATTAAGCTATTATGCAGTTAGAACTATTAAATTTGCTAATGCAAATATTAATGTAAATCTTCTAAGATATTGAAGGTATGTATTAAGTTAAGGTTGTAGACCTTGGGGTTTATGTTGTAAAAGTTTAATGTATAAACAATTTATGTTTATATCTTCCGCAATAGTTATAGAAATAGTATACCAGATCCTTGGTGATTAGGACCGGGATCTGGGGATGCTACAGTTGGTATCAGAGCTGTAGGTTATAAACCTTAGGTAGGTGTACCTTAGGATATAACCGCGGAGAGATAATAAGTAATAAACTCGAATAGAGTTTAAGCGATAAGAGATGAATTTTTGGAAATTCATTATTAAGTAAAGAGAAAGATAATTAAGATTCAAAGAAGAATCTTGAAGAGCTATAAGGATAAGAATCCGGAGTTACCTGACTCCAGCAATAGAGATGAAAAGTGATAATAAATAGACTATGTCTATAAGATGAGAAATGTTAATAAAATCATAATATAATATGATTAAAGAGAAGAATAAGAAGATCGTAAAATAAAACGATCGTAAGTATAAGGAGAAATGATTACGAAATAAGATCACGACGTGATCAGATTAAATCGTTGAATAACATATGATATGTTAAGTGATTGGAATGATATAGCTTGACGCTATAAAGAGAATGTACTATGAAATGGTACTATGTAAACTCAGAAAAGAGTGGTAAATGTTAAGATACGGATTAAAGAAAATTCGTATTAAGAAAAGAGAAAGTAAGAATGATGAGGGATTTCAATTGAGGACTCATGTCAGCAGCTGAGTTGTATGATTCCTTGTATGGGCGGGGAATTTGTACTTGGTTTTAGAATCACTTAGCTTCCTGGTCGATATAGTGGTTAGGTTAACCAATTCTTTGTATGGACGGGGAATTGTCCGCTTAGCTTCCTATATTGATTAGTGGCCGAGTTTGATTTGGCAACCACTTAGTTTCTGGTATTGATAATCATTGAAACCTAATGTCGCGCTATTTGCTATATGCATGTTGATAAGGTGATTCTTTTCTCATGTGTATAACGAATAGATAGAGAATATAAGGTTAAGTACGAGTTCTTAAAACTCATAGTTATGGTACGTTCGTGACTCATAATTATATGAAATGTTTATGAACCCCTCAGCGAATGGACGCCAAAGGTCTGACTAGGACAAGTTCTTAAACTCATATGATTGTGAAAAGTTTCTGAACTCATAATGTATGGTAAGTTTGACGAACTGGTATAGTTATGTTGAGATTGGAGCATTGAAGATGATAGAATAGATAGATTTATTAAGAAATGGATCATTAGAGAAAGTGAAGTTGATGGTGGAAGCATAGGTATTCCAAATCTTCTAGCTATGCTAGACTTCAAAGTTTTTGACATCAAGCTAAATTCGCACTGATGTGCTTTTAAAAATGAATTTTTGTTATCCTCGACACATGGTGATAAGTGTGTAGGTGTGGACTTCGGGCCACTAACACATCGTTACATGTTGTGGCATGATGACACCAAAGATGATTTTCAAAGGTTTTTGAACAGTTTAAAGAAGAGTCTAGGCCAATTGATTCGGCTAGACGAAAATAATTTGAATTATCAAAATGTATTTTTATATCATTAATGCATCATGCAACCTGGTGCAGAGATGATAAAAATGATGGAGTTATCAATGCAGAATTACCTAGTGTGGTATGTGATCTAAAGATCGTCATCCCACTATGGAATGATGTAGTATGACAAAGTCACACAATGACGAAATCCTCAAACGGACTGTAAATGCAGTGCAGTATCATGACGTCATAAAATGATTTTAAGAATTTTAAAGAAAATTTATTGCCAACTAAATTTGGCTAGAAATGTTTCGATTGAAATTCGAATGATTGATATGCGTCTAAGCTATTTGATTCAGCTAGACAAATGTTTATGAAATTCAAAGTATTCTTTGAAAGCTATGCCAAACCAAATTGTTTTGGTACGAAATCTTATGATAAGTCTGAGGTGAACAACCCTGAAAATGGGGATATACTAATGGGATAAAATATTCCAATCTAAGAACGCATATAGTCGTTCCGATTACTAAGGTACAACAGACTGATCATCTAAAGTACCCGCATCGGTAGTTACCTTCTTTGTGATTGTAAACATACCAAATATAAAATATTTCAGAGGTAGAGTACCTTTCTTTCTTAATTGAAAGAGGTAGCAGGTAGAAATACCCTAAACCTCAAAGTTCATGGTTTTTATGATCCCTCAGACAGATATGAAATTTTTAAACTCTTTAGAGTAATGTTGTGGTAGAAGGTGATGATGGATATGAAATATTATGAACTCGTTGTGTACGAGTAGAATCTGAGATGATTGAATAAAGGTTATTATGACAACCTAGTTTTAATGAATGTTTAGAAGATGTAAACTCCTAGTGAGTAGTTATGCTGAAATGTGATAATAGATGAGAAATCCTCAAAGGAGGAAATTGTAAAGGTTAAGTTAAAAACCTAGTTTTGATCAAGAGAATAAGCAGAGATTAGTATGCTTTAACTTCGGGGACGAAATTCTTAGAAGAAGGGGTGAATGTGACAACCCGAGAATTTAGATAATTATTAAAATCCTAAAATGATGGATTAAAGGTTATAAGATTAACCTAGACAGAAAATAAGTGTATGGAATTGACGTTTCTGTGAAGGAATTTTAAGGATTTCAAAATTTTTAAGAAGAACCTATATGGTTTCTTAATTGAATGAGAATAAAGAAATATGGGTTACAAAATTTCAAAACCCTAGAAATGAATTAATATGTACTTGAAGAAATATCGAGAATAAGGTATTACGATACCTGTAAATTCTATATGAACTGAATAGTCTAAGAAATGTTATATAAGTACATATGGAAATTTTATTAAGGAGATAAAATTTCACATGAAGAGATGCTGTAAGGTTAAACGGAGATGAGTATATGTATAGAAATATATATACTTAGTAAGGTGCTATATATATTCTAGCAAGAGGAATGATGAATTAAGTTAATGATATAAGGATCAAGATAAAACTATGTTAGTAATTAACATAGCTTGAACGTTAGCCTTGACTGGCAAATAAGAATTTGAATAAGTATAAAGTTGTTAGTTAATACGATTAACAATAAGAAGGGAGTAATTTAAAACTCAAAATTTGAGTTAGAGATAGAATTTTGAAGCATGGACTGCTCGGTTGCGTCCGGAACGTCAAGATTAGTCGAAATGGACAGTAAACGCAAAAGGTGTAAAGGTTGACTTTTGTTCAAAGTCAACAGTTGGCCTTTTATGGAGAAAAGTCAAAATTAGAGTGAGAAGTAAAATATGTTATGATATGATGTTATATGGATAATGATATAATATTTAATATTATACCAATGATGTAAAGTTAAAATATGAGATGAGATCCAATATGTAGATATGAATATTGGTATCAAAGTAGTTAGTAAATTAAATTCATATTTGAATAAATGATTGAATATATTAAATTATATATTTAGTATATAAATAAATTGTTTGAAAATAATTTATGGAGAGGATGAGGAAATTAAATTTAAGTATACAATATGAATTGTATAACTTGAATAAGTTATTTAAATTATGTATGAGAATTAAATAACCTAGATGGTTATTGTTATTTGGCGGTTCTAGTATTTAAATATATACTAGTGACCTAATCTAAGAGATTTGTGGAGCATGTCATAATTTATTTAATGATTATGTGAGTAAGTGAATACGAATATTATGTGATGACAAATAAAAGAAATTAGCATGATCCTAATTATATATTAGGAATGAAGAATTAAATAACTTAAGGGTTATGGGATGAGAGGATTATGGTATATAAAATATATACTAATTTTAAGAGATTTATTTTATACATCTCGGTTAATTAATTTTATAACCTAATTAATGTAAATCTAATTGGGTTAAGGAAATTAAATGTACTTGGGGTAAGAATTTGTATTTAAATTGAGTGCATGGAAACCCTAACTAAATGATTATGGTAAGATATAATTAAATGTAATGGAACATATTAATTTTTATGGCCCAAACATTTTAGCTAGGAAGTCCAAATATTTTATTTGAAAAAGTCAAAGGAATTAAGTTTTAAGCTCAAGCGAGCCAATTGTTAAGGAACATGTGAGATAATAATAATATTAATATTATATTAAGTCAAGAGATATACTTTTATTATCTCAAGTTTATTAATTTTATGACTTCATTAAAGTAAGTTTAATTTGGTTATAAAATTTAGTGTGTAAGGGTAATAACTTAAATTCTAAATATTTGGAATGGATACCCTAATTAAATATTTAAGGTGAGATAAGATGGAAAGGTAGTGGACTATGTAAATTACATAGCCCAAACATGTTAATTGTTTTAGCCCAAACATTTTAATTTTTGAAGTCCAAAGGAATTATTTGGGAGCCCAAAACTTAGCCCAATAGAAGAGGGACATTTTGGACATTAAGTATGCTAGATAAAGCAATAAAAATCAAAACAAGACTTGGGCAAGATAAGGCCACTTGGCCGGATATACATGGAGAGAAAAAGAAGGGAGTGCATGTCATCATGCTAAGCCACAAGTTTGCAAAAGATAATTACAAACTTAGCTAGGTGTCATTTATTCTAAGGTGCCACATTACTTACTAATTCTCCATATATCAATATAATGATTAGAAAGAGAGAAAGCAAATGAGGAATGTTGGGAGATAATATAGATATATGCTATGTATATCTAATAACATAATAAAAATATCCAATGACCAAACCAATAACAACCATTCATTTCTCTCTCATCTTATGTCATAACTTGGCAAAACTAAGAAAGAAAGAGAAAGAACTAGAGAGAGGAAGAGAGAAAGAGGAGGTTTGGCAGCCATGTGGGAGATGGAGAGGAGAGAGAAAGTCCATCCATAGAAGAAGAAGAAGAAGAAGAAGAAGAAGAGCATGAAAATCGAAGGTATAAATACCTTTTGTTATGTAATTTTTGATTATTCCAAATCAAACTTTAAATCTATGTTTCTAAACTCAAAAACCTTAGATCTATGTGTTTATGAGTGTTTCATGTTTAGATTTACCCATATTGGGTGTTATTTTAGTTGGAAATCAAAAGTAAAGAAAAAGTGATTTTCTAGTTTATGAGCCTAAAAATTTCTAAGTACTTTAGATTTCCACCGTTTTTGATCTAAACCTTCTTTTTGCGATCCGTCAAAGAGAGGTGCTATATATGTAAGTTAGCTACTAAACCCAAGTGGTAGCACTCAAAAATGTTGAGTACACAAGTTGTAGTTACTGTTTTACCAAAAACAGTTTTGTGTCTAAAAAGGAAAAATAGACTGTTTTGGACAGTCAAAGAGTAGGGACAGTTTAGTCATTTTTCGGGCATGTAAAAATTCTGGAAAAATTTAGGAGTATACTATGATAAGTTATCTAACATCTCCAAGTGGAATCACTGAAAAAAGAGTTGTATATTTCCGTATGAAAAATGTTTAACAAAGCACGAAAAACTGCAAAAAGGCCATTTTGCTTCTGCCCAAAATTTTAAAATGGCAGTTTCGGCCACTTAATTTGTGAGAAAAATTTTGGCCTTTTGGGACATGAAAACATATGATATTAAGTAACTCCTGTCCAAAAATGAGCTCATTCCGAGTTAAAATGAGCAAGTTATGACCATTTCAATTTCTGTGATTTTCTGACGAAAATGGCTATAACCGGAGTTCTATAACTCCGATGGCCACGAAATTTAAACTGGAGTGTCACGTTAGGACGCATAAGATTGTGCCAAGAGATGGAAATTTCTGGAGTTAAGCACGAGGTAGCTAATTTCTTAAGGAATTAACTAAAAATGATTTTTTAAAAATACCAAAGGAAGTTGGAAAATTTTGAAAAAATACTTTTTGTGTATGAAATATGTGTATACATGTTTGTGCAAAGGATGGGAAAATAATAAATTGATTTGATATTTTCGTGAAAAGGATATGGAATCCAGCTTGCTGGATTAGAAAATCTGATGAATCCAGTTTGTTGGATTGAAAAGAAGTTTACTGAATTGAAAATATGTTGAATCCAGCTTGCTGGATTGCAATCTAGTTGCTAGATTTGTAATTCAGTTTGTTGGATTGCAGTCTGGCTTGCTGGATTGGAAATTTGTTAAATCCAGGTTGCTGGATTCTGTATCCAGTCTGCTGGATTGGCAATTTGGTTGTTAAATTTAGAATCCAGGTTGTTGGATTAGTATTTGACTTATTAGAGTATAAAGAAGAACTTATAATGTATAAGATTAAGTGTTTAATCATAATAAATATGATACAGTGATTGAAGAATTATCCAAGAATGATAATAATACCGATGTGTTAGGATTTTATCTAATATTTGATTAAGTGTTAGATAATCTATTGACAAAGTAATTGTATTATGATACAAAGTAGAATATGCTGATTGAAAGACCAATCTTATTATTAATGATAGGTCTTACCAAAAGAAGTTAACTTAAACTGCGTAGCAGTAGTCAACGAATCAGGCAAGTTTTTCCTTAACTCAAACTTGAGTTATATGTTCAAATCATGTTAATGAATAATTGTTGTTGATTATTCACGTCTATATTGATTATTGATTCGCACGTTGTGCATATTGTAAATGTTCATCAGTTATGAAAGGCTGATCACCTTCATTACCATTTGGTTCAGTTAATCTGTTCATGTTTATGCTTGACCATTCATTTTTACTGACTTGGTCGTTCAGCTAAGAAAATTTGTTCATGCTCTTTCACAATGTTTATATTGTTGAAAGTTAGCTAGCTTATTATTCAATTCTTTCAATCATGATATATCATTATTGAATTTAAACTTGCTGGGCAAATTTGATGCTCACCCTTGCTATATCATGATAAAAATTTTCAGATTAAGATGAAAGCTCGAGTAAAGATAAAGGCAAAGGCAAAGTCCAAGATTAAGCTATTATGCAGTTAGAACTATTAAATTTGCTAATGCAAATATTAATGTAAATCTTCTAAGATATTGAAGGTATGTATTAAGTTAAGGTTGTAGACCTTGGGGTTTATGTTGTAAAAGTTTAATGTATAAACAATTTATGTTTATATCTTCCGCAATAGTTATAGAAATAGTATACCAGATCCTTGGTGATTAGGACCGGGTTTTGGGGATGCTACAAATACTGTTGAAATACCCGGTGGTTAAAATACAATAGCACACGGTATTGCACCAATTATTAATTCTTACGTAAGAAGGCACTACTCAATAATTGTTACAGTAATTATTATTTAATATTTTATTTTATTGATTTAATAATTGTTGCGTTGATATTTTATATTATTGTTGTTTCAATAATTGTTGCTGCACAGTATTTTTCTTTATCAGATCAATAATTCATATTATTTGAATAATATTATTAGATAACATTATTGACAATGTCTAAAAAGTTCTGTCTAAGGAGAGGTTTGGTCATCTAATTACGCGCCAGTAAGGAGAAATCCTTATTAGAAAGCCTCCTCTTTCTTGGGAACGGCCTGATTGTCATAAATGTGATTCTGTAATATTATTTGTGAATAATTAATTATTGATTCATATGATAAGAAAATATTTATTTTATGTGGATATAAACGAGGGATATATTTTTGTGGTTAAAAATGAAGGAGTTATGTTGAGGTTTTTATCAGTATTTTTGTCGGAATGGAGGTATTAAAAATCAGGGTTTTTGAGATATTTTGCGGGGGTTATAATTTTTAATCCAACCGTTGGATCGTGGTAATTTTTGGATATGTTATACATATATAAGTTGAGTATATGTTCCCAAATTTTGAACCGTTAAAAATGAACGTATGATTTATTATGAATTTTACGAGATGACTGATTCAAAAATTATTGAATTTTCGGAGTTAATCATTTTGGTAGAAAATTATAGAATTGGTGGGCCCCACTCTTGGTTGGTGAAGAAATGTGCTGAGATTTTTATTCAAATGTGGTGGGTGGGAATAGTAACAGGTAAAGCCATCAGGTTGCAGGTTAAGTCTGCTTCGGCGTGCTAACATTTTCCTATAAATAGAGGGCTAAGTTAGAATTGAAAATCACACCAGAAATAAGTTTTCTCTCTTTCTCTCTCTAGATTACTGAGTGTATTTTGTGAGTATTTAGATATTTTGAGAGTTTCTATTCATCAGAGCAAGTTTCTTTCAGCCTTATACCGGTATTCCGACCAGAAGTACTGATATTTTGAGGTAAGGGATATTATTTTCTTCTTAAATGATATTATTTTCTTCAATATCATTATGCTGAAATATTAACATGAGTTTTTACCAAATTTAGAACTTTTTGTGTCGGGGTTACTATTCACGTATACGTTACTATTCACGTATACGACACTATTCACGAATACGACACTATTCACCGAAAAATAAAATTTTCCCTTTTTGTCCAAGATGTCTATTATGGTTACTATCTTTGATTGTATCCATGTTTTGATCTTTATTTTTGAATTCTGCTTCACAATTGATTATTATAAAGTATTATTGATCTTGGATAAACTGTTATACGAATCCCTACTATTTGTCCTTCTGTCTCACTGGATTCATTCTCTTTAAGATATTTTTCATCATCCTCAGTCCTAAATGATGATATTACTGAATATCTTTAGCCTGTAGTGCAAAGATGTATGATTACTTGATGAATATCTTTGGCCTGTAGTGCAAAGATGAACAAGTGTTGAGATGAACATGACTGACAGGTGATACAAATGAATATCTTTGGCCTGTAGTGCAAAGATGAATATTTGGATAAAGATGACTATTATAGGGATAAAATATTGATGATGGACTTTTAAATCTTAGAAGATAGTAGAATTCATTCTCTACTTGACTCTTCTAATGGTTTGTTGTTTCCACTGCAGTTGTTGATCCAAAACTTGTTGTCGATTATATTCTATCAGATTTTTCCATGTTGAATACTAATGATAATTTGTTGTATATTATCTTAGTCATAAAATTCTTTACTGGGCTAGTTGAGCTCACCCTTTTCCTTTTTGTTTCATTTTTCTTCTCAGGAGTTAAGAACATAGCAGGATCTAGTCGGGGTATGGAGTGATGGTTCTAGAAAGATGTTTTAGCAGTCCTCACTATTTTTGTAAAATAATATTTGAATAATTGTATTGAGGACTTATTTGAGTGTGGATATTGTCTAGAAGATAATATTTGTATTTAAACTCACAGTATGTGTTGTCTTATTTTGCACGACAATTGTATTATTGAAGTTGTAGTTTGCTTTCTGTACCATGTATTTGGCGACTCAGAATGGATGTTGTATACCTATTTTGGGGGTGTCACAGTGCAACCGTCAGTATAAAAGGTAATTTTCCCCCAAATTGACAACTATACCTATCAATTCAAATTTCAGACGCCCTTTCGAGCTCTAGACTTCCTTCTTTCTCAGATTTCTTACTCTTCTTTGCAAACTATCAACAATGGCGTCTTCTAGTTCTGCTAACGCCACTCCAATCCATGCCATTCCTCTTACCACTATTCCTCCTACACCCAGTCCTAGCAAGGCCACTTCGGGACTAAACCCTAACCCCACTGGTACCTCAAGCAAAAGCACGCCGAAAAAGCCTCTTCCCAACCCTTCCATCTTCTTGCAGAGTGCAATACAGTTCACCCATGCCAACACTGTATCAACTCTGACTGAGAAGGATGTTCAAAAAGCTTACGAACGGTACCAAGTTCCGGTGACCCACCAATTTCGTCTTCCCACTGCCACTGAGAGGATGTACCAATGCCCGGATGGCTGGACGGCCATGCCTCTGACATTTCTGGAAAAAGGGGTTCGATTTCCCTTACACGTCTTCTTGGTTACACTCCTGGGGTTCGTTGGCGTCGAATTCGCCCAACTGGTCCCAAACTCCTGCATCCACATCTTAGCGTTTGTCTCCTTCTGTCACGAAGTGGGCGTTGCCCCCACTCTCGACTTATTCTTCTCAATATACAGTGTCACCAAGTCCAGAGAGAAGGGGTTCAAAGTTCTGAGCAAAATAGCTACAAAACCTGGAGAGAACTTTGAGAGACGGTCTCTAATCAACACTCCCTCCAGCAACCGAGGATGACATGAGCAATGGCTCTTCGTCAAAGGGACAGAAATTGTCTCTCTGCCAGACTGGACTACGTTGGACAAAGTATCTGCCGACTTTGGGGATATTGCCGAAGAGCGTGTGAAAGAGATGATTGAACTCCTGGACAACTTCCCGAAGAAGGAGTGGAGTTACAATCTTCTTACCAAACAAGCTTGGTTATATGACCATAAATGTAAGTCTTAAAATTTTACCGAAATAAAATTTCTGAGCTTATTATTGTAAACAGATCTAACAAAATGTATTTTTCTATTGTAGTGTCTTTAATTAAACCTTCATCGATGGATCGAAGAGACTTGGAAAAGTTTCTCTCGGGCAAAGCTCCATCACCCCCTACTACTGAAACCCCCCAGAAAGAGGTTCTGGCTTCTGAAGCCCCAGATGCCGAAGATCTTCCTATAGAACCCGAAGTTGCCAAAGAGACTCTCCGAACGCGCAAGAAAAAGAGACTTGTTCGAAAGCCAAGAGGTATCTCCCAAGAATCTCAGCCGATCTCTACCTCCAGCTTGATCGATATGCCTACAAACGAACGGATGCAAGCTCTTCCTATCAAGAAAAGGCGGGATAAGGTAATTCCTCTGTCTGCACTGGCTCAGTGGAAATTCAAGTTTCCAAAGAGGAACATGAAGAACAACCTGAGACTTCAATTCCTTCTCGGAAAAGAAAACAACCTTCGGATGATCAACCGCCACCACCCAAAGGGTCTACCCCAGATCAACCAAATTCATCATCTATCCCTTCACCAACTCGGGAACTAACTCCTGTTCGTTCTCCATCCCTTGAGAACATATATATGGATCCTTCACCATCACCTCCCCATGAAGAACGTACACCCTTCTTTTCAAGGCCTTCTGTCGATGAATTTCAAAACGATGCGATGGGGTCTCCAACTTTATGGCCCCAATTCAATGCCAATTTCTCTTTCCAACTCTTCAACTTTTTTGTCAAGGAGACTGATGAACATCGGTTCAGCAAGAGTTCAATCATGGACCTTATCAAGGAAGGCATGAGTTATCACGCCAGGGTAAATATTTATCTGTCTGTTCATTTGAATTTATATGTATCTCTTTGAAGACTAACGGATTGTCTGTAAACATCTACAGGCGAATGCTATCTTCGGGCGTCTTCTCCCACGCTACCAAGAAGCTGAAGTCGAAGAGGATGCAGCTCATCGAGAGAACATCATTCTGAAGTTAGCTTTGACTAAGGAAAGAGGTGACCTCGGCACTGCCCTCTTTAACAATGAAAACCTCCAAAGGGATCTAACTCAAAGAATGGAGGAGTTGAAGATCTGCAAAGAGGAACTGAAGCAGACGAAGGCCAGTTAGCAAGAGATGACGAGTTTGAACGTCGATCTTGACAATCAGAACCACGCTCTGAGGCTCAGAAATGAAGAACTTTGTATAGCCAATCAGAGCTTGGCGATACAAGTTGACAATCTTCAAGAGAAGGCTCGCGATGACAAAGAGAGAAATTTGAACATACGTCTCGAGCTTCAGGATAAGCTGAAAGCCTTGGAGGATTTAGGTCCCCCCTTGATCGAAAAGCTTCGCCAGCAAATCCAGGATGAATACCAAAAGTCAAATGAGCTGAATAAGAAGGTAGTTTAGATGTTTTCTGATGGTTATTATGAATGCCGAAGAAAGGATAAGATAAAACTTGTCACGGCCAAAGTTAACCCTACCATTCTCGATTCCTCTGAAGACGAAGCATCAGCCTGAAGATGAATCTCTATCTTTTTAGCTTATAGGATTTCTATAAAAAAAAATATATTAATGAAATACCAGTCTTTTTCCTTATTACTCCTTTGTTATTAATTTCTGTCAATACTTTAATATCACCCAACTTGAAAAATGTACAAGCTCTTTATGAACTTAACTTAAACTGTTAATGAATAACTAAACAAGTTATATAACAGATAAAATGAAGTTAAATAATGAGGCAATTCGAACTCAACACTTAGAAAAATTTAGGTAATAAAGTAAAAGAATACTTAGTCGTTACCGAAGTGCGAGATAGATCTGCTTCATAGGAAATTTGTTTACCCCGAAGGGCCTAACAAAACCACAGGATAACATTTTCCTACCACGAAGGGCCTGACAAAGTCTAAACAACGACAGTTGTCTACCACGAAGGGCCTGACAACTTCTAAAGGATGTTATTTGCCTACCACGAAGGGCCTGACAAACCCATAATGGCGACAATTACCTACCACGAAGGGCCTGACAACGTCTAAAGGATGTCGTTTGCCTACCACGAAGGGCCTGACAAACCCATAATGACGACAATTGCCTACCACGAAGGGCCTGAAAACGTCTAAAGGATGGCATTTGCCTACCATGAAGGGCCTGATAAACCCATAATGACGATAATTGCCTACCACGAAGGGCATGATAACGTCTAAAGGATGACATTTGCCTACCACGAAGGGCCTGACAAACCCATAAGGACCACCTGCTAATAAGGCTACCATCGAATGGTCAGCGAGTCCACCCAAACCTCCTTATATCAATGACGTTTGCCTACCACGAAGGGCCTGATAAACTTATAAGGACCACCTGCCAATAAGGCTACCATCGAATGGTCAGCGAATCCACCCGAACCTCCTTACGCCAATGAAGTGAACAACAACGAAGCCAAGACTTGTTGAGAAAAAGAGAACTTTTATTGATGAGGATTTAAATATTTACAGACTTCTGGTGTACTGACACTGTATCTACTGAAAATATTTTCGAAACCTGCCAGCATGCCAAGTATTTTTAATTTCTGATCCATCTAATGTCCTCAACCGATAAGTTTTCGGCTTCAGTACTTCTATGACTTCATACGGTCCTTCCCAGTTCGACATCAGCTTTCCCAAATTCTGAGGTGTAGATGCTTCGACTTCTCTGAGAACAAAATCTCCCACTTCAAATCTACGAAGCTTTACCCCCTTATTATAATGCTTAGCCACTCTTCGCTGATAGGCTGCCAATCTGACCAAGGCCGTTTCTCTGACCTCTTCAAGCAAATCAAGATTAATCTTCATCCCTTCTTCATTGTTGATCTCTTTGAATTGACTGACCCGAAGACTTAGAGATCCAATTTCAACTGGGACTAAGACATCAGTACCATAAGCTAGTCTGAAAGATGAATCCCCCGTTGTGGTCCTCGGAGTAGTCCGATAAGCCCATATCACACTGAGGAGCTCCTCTGGCCATCTTCCCTTAGCTTCATCCAGTCTACGCTTGATTCCATTCAGCAACATTCTGTTTGTAAGACCCCAACTTATTATTAATGAAATTAAATTTTCTCTATTTATTATTTTGAAATAGTAAGGGTTGATTTGATTAATGTGGTTAGTTATGGGTAAAATGCGCAAATATTTTAAATAAGCAAGTGATTATAAAATATTTATTTTTATCGGAGAATATTCGTTTGGTCGTGGAATATTCTTGCTGTCGGGGATTATTCGTACGACAGCGCAGCCTTGTGTGGGCCCCATAACAAAAAGCAATTGGATGAAGAAAACGACAAGTATAAGTTGTTTATAAATAATGGCGTAGTTGTTACCGTTAATACTGTTAGAATACCCGGTGGTTTAAACACAGTAGCACACGGTATTGCACCAATTATTGATTCTTACGTAAGAATACACTACTCAATAATTGTTACAGTAATTACTGTTCAATATTATATTTTATTGATTCAATAATTGCTACGTTGATATTTTATATTACTGTTGTTTCAATAATTGTCACTACACAGTAATTTCATTATCGGATCAATAATTCATATTATTTGATAATATTATTAGATAGCAATATTTGTAATGTCTAGAAAGTTCGGTCTAAGGAGAGGTTTGGTCATCTAATTGCGCGCCAGTAAGGAGAAATCCTTATTGGAAAGCCCCCTCTTTCCTGGGAACGGTCTGGTTGCCAGTATTGTGAGTCTGTAATATTATTTGTAAATAATTAATTATTGATTTATATGATGAGAAAAATATTCATTGTATGTGGATATAGATGGAGAAAATTTTAAAGTGACAATTGTTGAAAAATTGATATTTTATCTTTTTTTGATAAAATAATTCATTTAAATATATTATTATATTTTAATAATATAATAATAGTGATATTTTTACAATGAATGTGTGATATATGAGTAATGAGGAGGAAGAGTATTTCTGTTACTAAAAATATTTAAAACATGTTTTTCATGTTTGTGGACCCCATTTCTTGACTGAAATTTGATTATAGCTTGTAAAATCGTCCGTTTGTGGATTTCGATCAATTTCTGTTTGGAATTTAGAAAAATTTTCTTCTATAAAGTTGTAGTTAATGAAATTTCCTATATAAAAAACATGAGGTTCAAATTTTTTTGATAAAAGGGCTATTTATTATGAATTATTGAAGTTTCGTAGTTTCGAAATAATTAATTTTTGAAAGTTTTAATTATTTTTAATTACAAAAACGCTTTTTTGGTTTTTGTCATTATTTTGTGGCTGAATTCAGATGGTCAAGGTGGGCTAAGGAAAATGTTATAAATATATTAATATTTTATTAAATTTTCTGCTTTGGTGTTCTAAGCATTTTTCTATAAATAGGGTGCTTAGGTTAGAATTAAAAATCACACCAGAAACTAAAGTTTTTTTCTCTCTTTCTCTCTCGATATATTGAGCGTATTCTTGTGAGTATTTTGATACTTTGAGTGTTGTAATACGGTGCAAGTTTCCTTCAGTACTATATTCAGTATTCTAGCCAGAAGTACTATTCTTTCGAGGTAAGGGATGTTATTTTTTTTATAAATGATATTATTTCTTTCAATATCATTATGCCGAAATATTGATCTGAATTTTTTATCAAATTTAGAACTTTTTGTGTCGGAGTTACTATTCACGTATACGGCACTATTCACGTATACGACACTATTCACCGAAAAATTAAATTTTTGTTTTTGTTCAAGATATCTATTATGGATACCAGCTTTCATTGTATCCATATTTTGATCATTCTTAAATTTTACTCCACTATGGTTATGTATGAAGTATTTTTGAACTTGGATTGTTCAAAGTACGAATCCTTAATATTTGTTCTTTTGTTTCACTTGATTCATTTTTCTTTAAAATATTTTTCATCGTCCTCAGTCCTAAATGATGATATTACTGAATATCTTTAGCTTGTAGTGCAAAGATGAATAATTTTCTGATGAATATCTTTGGCCGTAGTGCAAAGATGAATAGGTGTTTAGATGAACATGACCAACTGATGAATATCTTTGGCCTGTAGTGTAAAGATGAATATTTGATTCAAGATGTATATTGATTGATGTTACAGGAATAAAATACTGATGATGAACTTTTAAATTCATAGATGATAGTAGATTTCATCCTTTACTTAACTCTTCTAATGAATTATTATTTTCGCTGCGAATATTGATTTAAAATTTGTTGTCTATTGTATTCTATTAGATTTTTCCATGTTGAAGACTAAATATAATTTGTTCTATATTATCTTAGTTATAATATTCTTTACTTGGCTAGTTGAGCTCACCCTTTTTCTTTTTGTTCCATTTTTCTTCTCAGGAGGCGAGAATGTAGCGAGTACTAGTCGGGGGATGGAATGATGGTTCTAAAAGTTGTTTTAGTAGTCCTCACCATTTTTTATAAAATAATAATTGTAATGAAGACTTATTTGGGTGTGAATATTGTCTAGAAGATAATTTTTATATTTTAACTCACAGTTTAAGTGTTGTCGTATTTTGCACGACAATTGTATTAATAAAGTTGTAGTTGTTTCTATACCATGTATTTGACAACTCAGAATGGGTGATGTATACCTATTTTGGGAGTGTCACAGTTGGTATCAGAGCTTAGGAATATGATCTCTGGCGGAGATCGGGGAATAGAACTAGGAGGAGAGAGACGAGTAAATCATTCGCTAGTGTGTCCTACCTGAGCTTATTTGTTGGTCGATCATAATATAGGGGTATTATGTGATTTGTTAATTTGTTTAATTAACCCTTGTTTTATGGCAGTATTTAAGAATGGCAACCGAGAATGTTAACAGTAGAGTAAATGAGACTGTGGAGACACCATTAATCACCAACGAGGAGAACGTGCAACAAGCCGGCAATGTTCCTCCTGTAAACAACACCACTGAGCAGACGATGAACGATGAGATGTTTAGAAGCTTTTTGCGGTTTATGCAAAACCAGACGAGGGAGACTCCTATTCAAAATACAGGTAGAAATAATGGCAATGCACAGCTGGTCACAGCCAAACAGTTCAAAGAGTTGGAACCACCAGAATTTTGAGGAAAGCCGGATCCGATTAAGGCAGAAACGTGGGTCAAGTAAATTACCAAGATATTCGATGTCTTGGGATGCATGGAGGAACAGAAGGTTCCATTCGCCACCTTTATGTTCCGTAATGAGGCAGATTACTGGTGGGAATCTGTGAAGCGTACCCATCCAGCCGCACTCAGCATGTCTTGGGAGACATTTCAGAAATTGTTCAATGATAAGTACTTTCTTGAAAGTATTCGTCATATGAAGGAGGTAGAGTTTATTAGACTGGAGCAGAATAACATGATGGTGTCCCAGTACGAGGCGAAGTTCGTGGAGTTATTCAGGTTTCCACCTCATTTGGTGGAGAATGAGGAACGTATGACACGGATGTTTCTGAGAGGTTTGAAACCCGACATACGTCAGTATCTCATTTCTCATAAATTTTCTCTATATTCAGATGTTGTCAACAGGGCTCAATTATTAGAGCGAGATAACGAGTACGTTCAATCGAGGGACCACAACTGGGGTCATACCGGTGACAGCAGTCATCGGAGCAACGATAACCAGCGGGGAAAGAAGAACACGGACAAAAGCAGTAACCACTCTGGTGGTAATCGTGGCCATGAAAATAGAAGAAGCGAGTCGGGGGGAGATTTTAAAAAGAGGAGATTCAACAATGATAATGTGAAGACGTCAGCACCAGCAACAACTGTTTCTAAGGGCATAGAACGACCACCGATCGTATGCTATAAATATGGAAAAGAAGGACATATCAGCCCAAACTGCCCATAACAGTTCAAGGTATGTTATAATTATGGAAAGGAAGGACATATCGCTCGAGATTGTACAATAGCAAAACCAAGTCCAGCGGGGATGGGGACTCAGAAGGCTGTCCTAGAAAAGTCAAAGTTAATGGTTCCTGGAAGAGCGTTTGTCGTGACTGGTCAGAATGCGAGGAACCCAAACGAGGTGATTACGGGTAAGCT
This sequence comes from Panax notoginseng, assembly GCA_016801055.1. Taxonomy (NCBI): domain Eukaryota; kingdom Viridiplantae; phylum Streptophyta; class Magnoliopsida; order Apiales; family Araliaceae; genus Panax; species Panax notoginseng. The sequence continues at coordinate 70,318,500 of CM029018.1, read as the reverse complement.
AATCATAAATTCTTGCGAAGTTTATACCTTACTAGATAACGGTACTACCCATTCATTTATCTCTCCTGCTTGTGCTCAACGTTTAAACTTGACTATGGAGAAATTAGACTTTGATTTATCTGTGGAAACTCCGTTAGGAGAAACTTTCATTACATCCACTGTTTATAAATCGTGTTTAATCCAAGTTGGTACCATAACCTTACCTATTGACCTTATCTCTTTAAAGATACTTGCTTTTGATGTGATTTTAGGGATTGATTGGTAAACTACTCATCGTGCCAAAATTGATTATTTTCGTAAGGTTGTTAGTTTTCATTTTCCTAACCAACCTGTTGCTCGAATTCAAGCAACTAAACAACTAAAATCAATCACTGTCATATCAATTCATAAAGCTATTCGTTTATTGAAAAATAGATGTCAAGCTTTCTTAGCCCATGTTATGGATTTAAATAAGACACATCCGATTTGAATAATATTCCTGATATTAGTGACTTTCCTGATGTATTTCCTGAAGAACTTCCCAGTCTACCCCCAAAACGTGAAGTTGAATTCTTTATTGATCTTGAACCTGGTACAAAGCCCATTTCTAAAACCCCATATCGAATGGCTCCTATTGAACTTCAGGAGTTAAAGGTCCAACTACAGGAGTTATTGGACATCGGTTTCATTCGTCCTAGTACATCTCCTTGGGGTGCTCCTATTTTATTCGTAAAGAAGAAAGACGAGAGTATGCGACTTTGTATTGACTACCGGGAATTGAACCATGTCACTATAAAGAATAGGTTTCCGCTACCTCGAATTGATGACCTGTTTGACCAATTGCAAGGAGCACAATTCTTTTCAAAGATCGATCTTTGTTCTGGATATCATCAGCTGAAGATTAGAACTGAGGATATCCCAAAGACTGTCTTTAGAACTTGGTACGGGCATTATGAATTCTTAGTCATGTCTTTTGGATTGACTAATGCTCATGCGGCTTTCATGGATATGATGAACCGAGTATTCAAGGAATATTTGGATTAGTTCGTTGTTGTCTTTATTGATGACATCCTCATATATTCCAAAAGTCGTGAAGATCATGAGCACCATTTGAAGCTGGTACTCCAAAGGCTTCGTGAAAACAAGTTATATGCCAAGTTGAAGAAATGCGAGTTCTGGCTTGAGGAAGTAGCATTCCTAGGGCACGTGGTGTCAAAACATGGAGTATCTGTTGACCCGAAAAATATTGAAGTAATATAAAGTTGGGAGCAACCGAAGTCGGTGACCGAAGTACGTAGCTTTCTGGGCTTAGCTGGTTATTATCAGAGATTCGTGGAAGGGTTTTCTCGAATCGCTACTCAGTTAACTCTGTTGACTCGGAAAGATACAAAATTCGTATGGAGCGAGGAATACAAAAAGATTTTTTAAGAGCTCAAGAGGAGACTCATTTCGGCACCTGTTCTGACAATACCATCAGGTTCGTATGGATTTGTTAGCTACAGCGATGCTTTGGGCAAAGGGTTAGGATGTGTTCTCATGTAACATGAGAAAGTCATAGCCTATACCTCGCGACAACTTAAAGAATATGAGAGGAATTATCCTACTCATGATCTAGAGTTGGCAGCAGTCGTTTACGTGCTAAAGATCTGGAGGCATTATCTATATGGGGAGAAAGTGGAGATATATTCAGACCATAAATGCCTCAAATATTTCTTTACCCAAAAAGAACTCAACATGCGGCAATGACGTTGGCTCGAGCTGTTGAAAGACTACGACCATACCATTCAATACCATCTTGGAAAAACGAACATGGTAGCTTACGCATTGAGTAGAAGATCATATGCGGGGTACGAGTGCAATGTTATTAACACAAAGGCCCATTTTGTATGACTTACAAAGGATGGAGATAGAGCTAAAGGCTCCAAGTACCCACGTGATGATATCAAGCATACGAGTAGAACCGACTTTAATCGATAAAGTTAAAGCTGCTCAAGCTACGGACATAGAGCTGATGCGTATGAAGAAGAAAGTACAAGATGGTGCTATTCCAGAAGCAAGAATCGATGAAGAAGGAATACTTCGAGTCCACTCCAGACTTTGTGTTCCTAACGATTCTGATTTGAAGTACAAGATCATGATAGAGGCACACAATACACCATTTGCAATCCATCTGGAAGTACCAAAATGTATCGTAATCTTCGATATACATTTTGGTGGAACAATATGAAGAGAGGGACTGCAAAGTTTATCTCGAGGTGTTTAACTTGTCAACGTGTAAAGGCGGAGCATCAAGTGCCTAAGGGTCCATTGCAATCACTTGAGATTCCGAAATGGAAGTGGGAACATATTACCATGGATTTCGTTACGGGTCTTCCTACGGTTTCTCAAGGTATAAATTCTATTTGGGTTATTGTTGATATATTAACCAAGTCTGCACATTTCTTGCTGATACGGGAGACTTATTCCCTTGAACGTCTTGCTAGTATGTACGTGAATGAGATATTGAGGTTGCATGGTATGTCAGTATCCATAGTTTCGGATCGTGACCCAAGATTCACTTCACGATTTTGGGTTAGCTTGCAGAAAGCTATGGGCACGGATTTACGATTCAGTTCGGCATACCATCCTCAAACGGACGGACAATCAGAGAGGACTATTCAAACTCTTGAAGATCTATTAAGACTCTATGTCTTAGACTTCAAAGGAAGTTGGGATAAGTATTTACCATTGGTGGAGTTCTCTTACAAAAACAGTTATCAGGAAAGTATAGGGGTGGCTCCATTCGAAGCATTATATGGACGAAAGTGTCGCTCTCCAATATGTTGGGATGAGGTAGGTGAAGCAATATTGTTGGGACCCGAGTTGGTACGTATTACTATAGAAAAGATCCAAATAATTCGACAACGTATACAAACGGCACAGGATCGACAAAAGAATTATGCGGATCTTCATCGAAAAGACGTGGAATTTAGTATTGGGGATCATGTATTATTGCGTGTTGCTCCATGGAAGGGAGTTACAAGATTTGGGAAGAGAGGAAAGCTCAATCCACGATTTATTGGTCCATTTCAGATTCTTGACCGAGTAGGAAATGTGGCCTATAGACTCGCGTTACCTCCAAGTATGTCTCGTACTCATAATATTTTTCATATATCCGTGCTTCGTAAATATGTGAAAGACCCGAACCACGTTATTGAGTTAGAACCGGACGAGATAGCCGAAGACTTAACGTATGAAGAGGTACCTGTCAAGATCTTTGATAGAAAAGAGCATGTTCTATGCACAAAGGTCATACCACAAGTTAAAGTTTTGTGGAGGAACCATGCTATTGAGGAAATGACCTGGGAGTTGGAAACTGAAATGAAAGCAAGGTATCCTCACCTTTTCGAAACACCAGGTACGTACGTTAAATTTGAGGACAAAATTTTATAAGGAGGGGAGGTTATAAGACCCCAACTTATTATTAATGAAATTAAATTTTCTCTATTTATTATTTTGAAATAGTAAGGGTTGATTTGATTAATGTGATTAGTTATGGGTAAAATGCGCAAATATTTTAAATAAGCAAGTGATTATAAAATATTTATTTTTATCAGAGAATATTCGTTTAATCGTGGAATATTCTTACTGTCGGGGAATATTCGTACGACGGCACAGCCTTGTGTGGGCCCCATAACGAAAAGCGATTGAATGAAGAAAACGACAAGTATAAGTTGTTTATAAATAATGGCGTAGTTGTTACCGTTAATACTATTGGAATACCCAGTGGTTAAAACACAGCACACGGTATTGCACTAATTATTGATTCTTACGTAAGAAGTCACTACTCAATAATTGTTACTGTAATTACTGTTCAATATTATATTTTATTGATTCAATAATTGCTACATTGATATTTTATATTACTGTTGTTTCAATAATTGTCACTACACAGTAATTTTATTATCGGATCAATAATTCATATTATTTAAATAATATTATTAGATAACAATATTGGCACTGTCTAGAAAGTTAGGTCTAAGGAAAGCTTTGGTCATCTAATTGCGCGCTAGTAAGGAGAAATCCTTATTGGAAAGCCCCCTCTTTTCTGGGAACGGTTTGGTTGCCAGTATTGTGAGTCTGTAATATTATTTGTAAATAATTAATTTTTGATTTTTATTATGAGAAAAATATTCATTGTATGTGGATATAGATGGAGAAAATTTTAAAGTGACAATTGTTAAAAAATTGATATTTTATCTTTTTCTGATAAAATAATTTATTTAAATATATTATTATATTTTAATAATATAATAATAGTGATGATTTTACAATGAATGTGGGATATATGAGTAATGAGGAGGAAGAATATTTTTGTTACTAAAAATATTTAAAACATGTTTTTCATGTTTGTAGACTCCATTTCTTGACTGAAATTTGATTATAGCTTGTAAAATCGCCCGTTTGTAGATTTCGGTCAATTTTTATTTGGAATTTGGAAAAACTTTCTTCTGTAAAGTTGTAGATAATGAAATTTCCTATAAAAATGACATGTGGTTCAAATTTTTCTGATAAAAGGACTATTTATTATGAATTATTGAAGTTCCGTAGTTCTGAAATAATTAGTTTTTGAAAGTTTTAACTATTTTTAATTACAAAAACGTTTTTTTGGTTTTTGTCATTATTTTGTGACTGAATTCAGATGGTCAAGGTGGGCTAAGGAAAATTTTATAAATATATTAATATTTTATTAAATTTTTTACTTTGGTGTTCTAAGTATTTTCCTATAAATAGGGTGCTTAGGTTAGAATTGAAAATCACACCAGAAACTAAAGTTTTTTTCTCTCTTTCTCTCTCGATATATTGAGCGTATTCTTGTGAGTATTTTGATACTTTGAGTATTGTAATACGGTGCAAGTTCCCTTCAGCAATATATTCAGTATTCCAGTCAGATGTACTATTCTTTCGAGGTAAGGGATGTTATTTTTTTTTATAAATGATATTATTTCTTTCAATATCATTATGCCGAAATATTGATCTGATTTTTTTTTATCAAATTTGGAACTTTTTGTGTCGGGATTACTATTCACGTATACGGCACTATTCACGTATACGACACTATTCACGAATACGACACTATTCACCGAAAAATTAAATTTTTATTTTTGTCCAAGATATCTATTATGGATATCAGTTTTGATTGTATCTATGTTTTGATCATTCTTGAATTTTACTCCACTATGGTTATTTATGAACTATTTTTGAACTTGGATTGTTTAAAGTACGAATCCTTAATATTTGTTCTTTTGTTTCACTGGATTCGTTTTTCTTTAAAATATTTTTCATCATCCTCAGTCCTAAATGATGATATTATTGAATATCTTTGGTCTGTAGTGCAAAGATGAATGATTTTCTGATGAATATCTTTGGCCGTAGTGCAAAGATGAACATGTGTTTAGATGAACATGACTAACTGATGAATATCTTTGGCTTGTAGTGCAAAGATGAATATTTGATTCAAGATGTATATTGATTGATGTTACAGGGATAAAATACTGATAATGCACTTTTAAATTCATAGATGATAGTAGATTTCATCCTCTACTTAACTCTTCTAATGAATTATTATTTCCGCTGCGAATATTGATTTAAAATTTATTGTCTATTATATTCTATTAGATTTTTCCCTGTTGAAGACTAACGATAATTTGTTCTATATTATCTTAGTCATAATATTCTTTACTGGGCTAGTTGAGCTCACCCTTTTCCTTTTTGTTCTATTTTTCTTCTCAGGAGCCGAGAATGTAGCGAGTACTAGTCGGGGGATAGAATGATGGTTCTAGAAGTTGTTTTAGTAGTCCTCACCGTTTTTTATAAAATAATAATTGTAATGAGAACTTATTTGGGTGTGGATATTATCTAGAAGACAATTTTTGTATTTAAACTCACAGTTTAAGTGTTGTCGTATTTTGCACGACAATTGTATTAATAAAGTTGTAGTTGTTTCTGTACCATGTATTTGACAACTCAGAATGGGTGATGTATACCTATTTTGGGGGCGTCACACTGTTGGTCACTTCGACTTGCCCGTTCGACTGAGAATGAGCTACTGAAGTCTTTTTGTGCTGAACTCCCAACTCCTTCAAAAATGCTTCAAATTTTGATCTCACAAACTAACGTCCGTTGTCCGATATCACCACCTTAGGAATTCCGAAACGAAACACTACTGACTCCTTCATGAATTTCAAGCATTTCTGTTCCGTTATTAACCTAAGTGGCTTCGCTTTTACCCATTTAGTCATATAATCGATGACAACTATAACTAAACTAACCTGACCTTTATCTTTCGGCAATGGACCCAGTATATCAACCCCCCAGACAGCAAAGGGTATAGGAGATAAGATCGAGTATAGCTCTTCTGGTGGCTGATGTGGGATCGGACTGTTGAGTTGACACTTCTCGCACTTCTTGACATATTTCGTTGCTTCCTTGAAGATGGTAGGCCAGTAGTACCCCTGACAAAGTACTTTGTAGGCTAATGACTTAGCAGCCATATGATCGCTATAGATGCCTTCGTGAACTTCTCGGAGAGCATATTCAGCTTCGGACGGAGTCAAACATTTTAGCAATGGAGACGAGAATGCCCTTCTAAAAAGATCTCCATCTATCAGAACGAAGTTAGCACTCTTATATTTGATTTTCTTGGCCAGCATCTGATCCGAAGGAAGGACGCCATCTGCCAGATACTCAAGATATGGAGTCAACCAGCAGTTGGTACGATCAATGCACATTACCGATTCGTGTTGAACACTAGGATGTTTCAAAATTTCTAAGTAAACGGATCCATCAAAAATATTAGCATCCGTAGTAGCCAGCTTCGAGAGTGCATCGGCAATGGAATTATCGCTACGATCAATTCCCTGAAACTCGTAGGGCTGGAAATACTGAAGCCGATCTTTCAATTCTGCCAAGTATTTGACCATCCTTGGACCTCGAGCTTCATACTTCCCTGAGGCTTGCTTGACGACCAACTGGGAATCACTGAAGATGACTATTCTTTGCACTTCGAGACTCTTAGCCAATCGTAACCCTGCCAATACCACCTCATACTCTGCCTCATTGTTCGTTGCTTTGAACCCGAATCTGATGGCCTGCTGCACTTTGAATCCCTCTGGACTTGTCAAAATGATCCCTGCTCCACTGATGTCCAAAGTAGAAGACCCATCCGCATACAGCGTCCACGAGCTCTGCTTCTGTTGAAGAACTGCAACTGCTCTGTCATATCCCTCAGCTTTTGCTACAGCTTCATCCGCTTCAAAAAATGAACACTCGATCACAAAATCAACCAAGGCCTGCCCCTTGATGGAAGTTCGAGGATAATATTCAATAAAAAATTGGGACAACTCCATCGTCCATGCAGCTAATCTCCCCGAAACCTCAGGTTTGCCCATAATTTTCTTCAAAGGCTGATCTGTGTATACAACTAACAACCTACCCTGGAAATATTGCCTAAGTTTTCGACTAGCAATCATCAATGCAAAGGCAAATTTTTCAATGTTTGGGTACCTTGTTTCAGCATCCCGAAGGACATGGCTTACGTAGTAAACTGGATGCTTTTTACCCCCAACTTCTCGCACCAAAACTGCTCCTACTGCCAACGAACTAGCTGTCAAGTACAAATACTGAGGCTCAGCAGGAGCGGGCTTCACCAACAAAGGCGCCGAAGACAAATAGGACTTTATGCTCTGAAAGGCATCTTCACACTCCGAAGTCCATTAGAACGTCTTCGCATTCTTTGGCCTTTTCAAAGTATCAAAAAATGGCAAACACCTTTCTGTCGACCTGGATATGAACCTCCTCAAAGTTGCAATCCTTCCAGTCAGACGCTGAACATCCTTAAATGACTGAGGAGTCTTCATATTCATAATTGCTTGAATCTTCTCTGGGTTGGCTTCAATTCCTCTCTGACTGACAAGATAACCTAGAAACTTGCCAGCCCCTAATCCGAAGGTGCACTTAGTAGGATTCAGCCTCAAGTTGTGATGACGAATTGTTTGAAAGAATTCTTCTAAATCATCTAAGTGCTTCTGCACCTGCATGTTTTTGACAATCATATCATCGACGTATACCTCCATGCTCTTGCCCAATTGATATCTGAAGACGTAGTTCATCATCATCTGGTATGTAGCCCCGACATTGATTAGGCCAAAGGTCATTTTCTTGTAGGCATATACCGAACGATGCGTAATGAATGCCGTCTTCGATATATCCTCTTTGCACATGAAAATTTGATGATATCCAGAGAATGCATCCATGAAGCTCAATAAAGCATACCCCGAAGTCGCATCGATGAGCTGGTCGATGTGGGGCAGTGGGTAGAAATCCTTAGGACAAGCCTTGTTCAGATCTGTATAGTCGATACAGACTCGCCATTTGCCATTCTACTTCTGGACCAGCACCACATTTGCCATCCACCGCGGGTAGTCGATTTCAAAGATGAAGTCAGCAGCCAGTATCTTTGCAATCTCTTCATCGATGATTCGTTGGCGCTCAGGCGCAAAGATCCTTCTCTTCTGTCGAACTGGCTTCTTTGACGGGTCCACTTCTAATCGGTGCTCAGCAATCTTCCTGCTCACCCCTGGCATATCTTGAGGTTCCCACGCAAAGATGTCAACATAGCAGCGTAGGAGTTCCATGAGGTTCGTCCGAAGAGGTTCTGGCAGACCCGAACCTATTTTTACTGTCTTGTGACTCTTGCCAGGAATGAGCTCAATCTCTTCTGTTTCCCCAGCTGGCATGACTAATGGATCTGAACTGCTCTCGGTGAAGGGCTCAATCTCGATCGCTATAGTCTATTTTTGCTTCGATACCGTACCCCTACTCCCGAAGTGATCACAGTATTTCGATAACATCTTCTAGCCAGATCCAGATCCCCTTTCACCTCTCCAACTCCATGAGCTGTAGGAAATTTGATTTTAAAATGAGAGATCGAAGTCACAACTTGTAAAGCAGTTAAAGTAGGCCGCCCTAGAATGACATTATAAGCAGAATCTACATGCACAACATAAAATTTGTAAGTTATTTCTACCTGTTGGGGAGCCGTTCCAAAGATGACCGATAGCTCAATAGTCCCCACCACCTTGACTAGGTCATTGCTGAAGCCATACAAAGGAGCCTCCTGTCCGATCTCTATCTTCTGCCCATCCAGATGCATCCTATGATAAGTGTGGGCATACAGAATATCCACAGAAGACCCATTATCGATCATCATTCGCTTCATATCCACCGAACCCACTTGTGCAGTCACTACCAATGATCCCTCATGCGGTTCGATAATTTTCGAAGGGTAATCCTCATCAGTAAAGGAGATTACCGTACCCGGATAAGGTCTGTCAGTCTTCGGGAGGGTACCCGCCACCGACATGATCGAATCTAGATAACTTCGGCGCTTCTTTCCAACAAGCTTGCCAGATGTGCCTCTGATGATGATATCTACCACATGCCTTGCAGGTTTTCGAGGAGCTGACAATGCTTGCTGAACTGGCTGAGCTGCCTGAACAGGCTCTCTATCTCGTTGCTGTGCTTGTTGAGTCGTTCTTGCAGCCACATAGTGAACTAAGGCTCCACCTTGAACTTTCCTTTCGATAAAGTCCTTCAGACTAGCACAATCATTTGTATCATGACCCGACGCTTGGTGATAGTCACAATATTTACGAGAATTACCTTTTCCGTGCTTAATGTTATCACGAGGTGGTTCGAAGATAGGTTGATTTTTGATTTAGTCGAGGATGACCGCCCTATCAGTATTGAATGCAGTGTACGTCCTATTAACTCTTTGGGCAAGAGCGAACGAACGACCTCCCCCCTGTCTCCAGTTATTATTATACTTCTTCGACCCGCCATCATAACAGTCTTTATTCCCTTTATTCTTCTTTTGGTTCCCATCTGTTCTGTCCCGATCTATCTCCTTAAGCCGATCTGAAGAAGGACGTTTGAGACTACTCATGGCCTCCTCTACCACGATATAGCCTTCTGCTTTGTCGAAGGCTTCAGCGAGACTCTTCGGGTGGTGAAACATCAACTTCTTCACCAACTTTTCTGATTTGACTATGTCTAACCCATTCTGAAACAGTCCAACGGCTTGTAGATCGTTCAGGTCTGTCACTTGGCTGACTGCTTCACAGAATCATTTTACATATTAGCCCAAAGACTCATTCGAATATTGTCGAACCTGAGCCAATGAGCCGGTTGGTTTTCCTCTCCTTATGTTGCTCCCGAAGGGAGCATGGAACTTACTGCACATGTCTGCCCAAGATGATATTGAATCCGAAGGCAAAGTCCCCATCCACTACCTGGCATCCTTTCGGAGTGTTGTGACAAAGGTATGACACTTAGCAGCATCGCTAAAGTCATAATAGTCCATTAGTCGGTCAAACGCCTGATTGTGGTCATAGGGATCCCCAGATCCATCGTAGCTTTCTATGTGGGGCAATTTCTTGGTGGGGTCAGCTTTTTCTTTAAGAATCTCCACGGAAAAAGGAGATGCCTTCTTTCCCGAAGTATCCTTTGTTTGCTGGACTTCGGCAAGCTGCTTCCGAAGTTCCTTCAATTCCTTAAACAGACATTCTACTCCTTCTGGTTGAGATGATGCTTCTTTTTTCGGCGACTCTTTCCTCTTCTGAGTAGACCAGCCTTTTGCCATAGAGCCCCCAACTTTCAAGGGACTTTTCCGATGATAAGCGTCCACAGGGTGGAGTACCCTCAGTGGACTCTTAGGAGTGTGAGCTCTGGATCTGCTTCGTCCCTGAACTCGGCCGCTGCGGTGAGAATGCGCAAGGCAAATCGCCTTCTTTGTATTCTCGGGAATATACTCCCTGGATTGGCCTCTCTGTTTGCTTCGACCCTGCTCCTTCGAACCGATAGGGTGAGGTACCCTCTTCGATCTTTGAGGAGTAGGGCTTCTTGATCTTCTTAGATTTTGAGGGTGGCCCCGAGATTCATGACCCGAATGGGCAGGTTCTTTCCCACTCTGATGCCCCCGTTTTCAGACTTAACATAACTGGACGCTTCGTCTCTTATCTCTGCCATCCGAGACATCTGCTCAGCTATATCTTGTCGTTGCTTCAAAAGTACCTCCATGGCCCTATCTGTTTCGTCTGCCATCTTGGCCAGCTTGGAGGCCTTATCATCCTGATCGTCTCGGTATCGAGTTCTAGGCGAAGTGCCTTCTACCCATTTCTGACCATGACCAGATCCTTTCTCAGCCGTGAAAACCAGCCTTCGCTTAACGTTACCCACGGCCTTCGAACGAGAATCCTCTGATGGATGTTTGGAAGCTGTGCTAGCATGAGCACTTACCGCAGGTCCCAAACGATCTTTGACGGATACTCGTGGTGCAGATTGTGATTGAAAAATGTTCAAGACACTAAAACTCAGCCCTCCTTCTAGCGCCAATGTTAACGCCAAGATCTTTCCTCACGTCCCAATCACCAAGACGTGTCCGATATCTTGCACAATTTAACAAGTCAACACCAAAAGCTTGACGGCTTGACCGTCAGGGAATAGCTCCGGCGTGAGAGTCAGTATCGGCGATCACAAGGTTAACAATGGAGGAAAATATGTCTAGTGTATTTAGAGAGATAATAATTTGGATAAGTGATTTGTTGTTACCTGTTTTCCTTGTGTGATCTTTGCTCCATATATCATCAGCCCAGTTTTTCATGCCACCCACCACTACCTGACACAGCCCTCTCCTATGCTAGTCATCTCAGCCGAAAGTGTGCAGCTCACCCACTACATTCTGTCACTGTTTGCCACCGCTGGTCATCTGAGTCTCATCCTCATTAATGTCATGCAGAAAGGTGGCAGATAACTGTAAGACCCCAACTTTTATAAATAAAGATGAATTTTCTATAGATATCATTTTGAATATTATGGAGTTAATTTGATATAATGTTATAGTTGTGGGTAATATTTATAAATTTTGCAAAGTATGCAAGTTGTTATATAATATTCGATTGGTCGGGGAATATTCGTTTTAACAGGGAATATTCGTACAACGACACAATCATTGGTGGACCGCACAACGGAATTATTGTCGGATTGAGAAAACGACAAAAATATTTTATTAAAAATAACGGCGGAAGTTTTACCATTGTTACTGTTGAACTACTCGGTAGTAAAAGTACAGTAATACGTGTGGTTGCATAGTAGCACACGGTATTGATTATTAATGCTTATGTAAGAAGTCACTCAGTTTGATTCCATTATTGTCAGTTAATAATATGAATTATTTAGCGATAATGACATTTTGTTTTATTCGTATTATTAACGTAATAAATAGAAACATCTTTTTATATAAAACAAAATACTTTATTAAAGTTATTCTATAAATAGAATATATTATATTTTATTTAAAAGATTTTTCTTTAAATATGGACCGTTAGATTAAAGTAATCAATCTGGACCGTTCATGGAATAGTTACTATGCATTCTATTTTTCTATAAATAGCAGCTCATTCCTTCATTATTTCTTACGAATTCACTGAACTCTAGAGAGAGAAACTATAGAGAGAGAAGAAGAGTATTCTGCTACTTAACTACTTCCTTACTTCAGCTCTTCTTTAAAACGGTAAGGGGTGTTATTCTTTCTTATTCATAAAGAGAACTGTTGTTACTCCATTTATTATTATTCTGTTGGAATAACCTGTATACGCGGTCTACCCTATACTTGGTGACATTCTTCTATTATTCTGTTGGAACATCCTGTCTGTGTGTTTTACACCGGACCTGGTTCCGTTTTTATTATTATTCTGTTGGAACATCCTGTCTGTGTGTTTTACACCGGACCTGGTTCCGTCTTGTTATTATTCTGTTGCAACATCCTGTCTGTGTGTTTTACACCGGACCTGGTTCCGTCTTTATTATTATTCTATCGGAATATCTTGTCTGTGTGTTTTACACCGGACCTGGTTCCATTATTTATTATACTGTTCTTTATTATTCTGTCGGAATAACCTGTCTGTGCGTTTACGCCGGACCTGGTTCCATTATTTATTATTCTGTCGGAATATCCTGTCTGTGCGTTTACGCCGGACCTGGTTCCATTATTTATTATTCTGTTGAAATAACCTGTCTGTGCGGTCTATCGCATGCATGGTGATTTCTTTTGTTATTCCACTCTTTATTATACTCAGTTTGTAACGCCCCCAAAATAGGTCCATTCCAACCAACCCATTTTGAGTCGCCAAATACATGGTACAGATAACAACTACAATTTTATTACAACAATTGTCGTACAAAATACAACAACACATATGCTATGAGTTTAGGTACAAATATATATCAACTGTGACTCATGTCCCAACCTTAGATATCACGTCACAATGACACCTTACATAAAGGTATAGTCAAAAACTGTTTTAGAAATTAGAATCTTTGGGAAGTGCTCAAGGAAACTCTCGTACATGGGAGGCCATGCTTCTAGGTTATGATAGATATCATATGGCCACAGAATTATCCTTGGTTGACCCAATAGACCCCAAAGAAAAATGAGAAGATTACTATCATATTCTTCCCAATGGTGAGTCTTCTCTCGACTTATCGTTATCTCAACTATCTCTAATTGAGAATTATACTTCAAAGAAACACCAAGATTATATAGGTAGTGCTCGTAGATATACTCAGCAAGTGGATGTGTACAACCATGTCTTATGATGACTCGAGGTTGTGTGTCGTTAGACATCTTGTATGATAGTGGCAAAACACCCTTCCAACGTTGGGTTCGCTTCACCCTAGATAATTTACCAAATATAACTACTAAATGAACTTTTCTATACTGCTTCGGGAGAACCTCCACAGCTAGAGACCACCGTTCTATTTTCCTGTTACCCTCGCTCGACCCAGCTACACTCTTATTACCTGAAAGGAATTGTGAAGCAAAAGGGTGAGCACAACTAGCTCAGTAAAGAATATCATGACTAAAGATAAATTATCAATAGTCTTCAACAGTAATAAATCAGAGATTTAGAACATATGGTAGATGATAAAACTTTTCAACCATAGTTGCAGCGGAACGAGCAATCCATTAGAAGAGTCACATAGACCATAAAGTCTATTATCTTCTCCATGTTAAAAGTCCACCAACAATGTTTTATCCCTATAACATCAATCAACAGTTCCTGTCCACAATCATATAAATAACTCATAATCATAATTGTAGTTCTAAATTTCTCTTCGCATTCAGGACGAAGATAATTTTCATCACCTGTCTTTACCTGAAACATCAAAGATCATGATTATACCAAATCACAATTCCTGTTCATAACCATACTAATAAATTCATCTTTGCACTACAGGCTAAAGATATTCATCAACAAACCATCTTTGCACTACGGGCCAAAGATATTCAATATCAGTTCATCTTCGCACTACAGGCCAAAGATATTCATCACTAATTTATCTTTGCACTACAGGCCAAAGATATTCATCAACAGTTCATCTTTGCACTACAGGCCAAAGATATTCATCAATAATTCATCTTTGCACTACAGGCCAAAGATATTCTTCAACAGTTCATATTTGTACTACAGGCCAAATATATTCACATCTCAAAGAAATATATAATTATTTCAGAATTTATATAAACAATAATTATAACCATGTTAATCAATTCATCTTTACACTTAAGCTAAAGATATTCAATTATAAATTCAATGGTCATGATCATACCAGTTAACAATTCATCTTTGCACTACATGCTAAAGATATTCCTCAGTCACGATCATACCAATAATTTACCCATCTTTACACTCAAGTGAAAGAGAAATTCAACATCAGGGTTATAAAAATGTTATATATGATAATAAAAATAATATGATCAACATATAGTTTTAATCTCAAGAGTAATATTCATAAATCAACTATAATTTGGTTAGAAAAAGAAACCAATTTTGTCATGAATAGTAACTCATGAATAGTAACCCGTGAATAGTAACTCGTGAATAGTAACTCATGAATAGTAACTCATGAATCGTAACTCATGAATAGTAACTCGTGAATAGTAACTCATGAATAGTAACTCGTGAATAGTAACTCATGAATAGTAACTCATGAATAGTAACTCGTGAATAGTAACTCGTGAATAGTAATCCCGACATGAAAAGTTCCAAATTTGATAAAAAGTTCAGATCAATACTTCGGCATAATGATATTGAAGAAAATAATATCATTTAAGAAGAAATAACATCCCTTACAACAATATCCCTTACTATCCCTTACCTCAAAAGAGCAGTACTTCTGACTCGAATAACGCTGAATAAACTTGCACCGTATAGCAACACTCAAGATATCAAAATACTCATAAGAATACGCTCAATATATCGAGAGAGAAATAGAGAGAAAACTTCAGTTTCTGGTGTGATTTTCAATTCTAACCTAAGCACCCTATTTATAGAAAAATGCTTAGAACACCAAAGCAGAAAATTGAATATAATAATAATATAATTACAAAATATTCAAGCCCACCTCTATATACTAGAATTCAGCCATAAACACATGCTAACCTTCTAGAAAAAGTAAGAAAAAACGTTTTTCTTAATAAAAATAATTAAAACTTCCAAAAATCAATAATTTCGGAACTTCAGAACTTCAATAATTCATAATAAATAGTCCTTTTATCAGAAAATTCGAATCTCGCGAGTTTTTATAGGAAATTCAATTCTCTACAACTTTACAGAAGAAAGTTTTTTCAAATTCCAAACAGAAATTGACCGAAATCCACAAACGGGTGATTTTACAGTCAATAATAAATTTTCGGTCAAGAATTGTGTCCACCAACACACAAAACATGTGTTAATCATTTAATCCAACAAAAATATTCTTCCTCCTCATTTATTCATATACCCCACATTCATTATAAAAATATCACCATTAATATATTATTAAAATAATATATTTAAATGAATTATTTTATCAGAAAAAGATAAAATATTTATTTACAACAATTGTCACATTAAAAATTTTCTCCATCTATATCCACATAAAATCAATATTTTCCTCATCATATAAATTAATAATTAATTATACACAAATAATATTACAGAACCACAGTACTGGCAACCAGACCGTTCCCAGGAAAGAGGGGGCTTTCCAATAAGGATCTCTTCCTTACTGGCGCGCAATTAGATGGCCAAACCTCTCCTTAGACAGAACTTTCTAGACATTGCCAATAATGTTATCCAATAATATTATTCAGATAATATGAATTATTGCTCCGACAATAGAAAATACTGTGTAGTGACAATTATTAAAACAACAGTAATATAAAATATCAACGCAGCAATTATTGAATCAATAAAATAAAATACTGAACAGTAATTACTGTAACAATTATTGAGTAATGCCTTCTTACGTAAAAATCAATAATTAGTGCAATACCGTGTGCTACTGTGCAACAACGCGTATTACTGTGTTTTAACCACCGGGTATTCCAACAGTGTTAACGGTAACAACTACGCCGTTAATTATAAACAACTTACTCTTGTCGTTTTCTTCATCCGACCGTTTTCAGTTATGGGACCCACAAATAGCTGCGCCGTCGTACGAATATTCCACGACCAAACGAATATTCCCCGACAACAATGATTATTTTATAACCACTTGCTTATTTTGAAAAATTTTCACATTTCACCCATAACTTTAAACTTTTATCAATTTAACCATTTACTGAATAGTAATCATAAGAAAAATTGAATACTTTTATTTCATAAAATTCGGGGTCTTACACAGTTGGTTAAGTTTTGACTTCTATACTCCATGAAATTTATGGAATATCTTTGACATTTGCGTTTCATCTAGTATCTATTCATGAAAATATTCTCCTGATCATTCTTGAATTTTACTCCACAAAGTAGTATCATATTGACAATTTGGACGTTGTTAATTCTTGGATAAATTAATTCTTGAACTTGTTTTATTGAATTCTTATATCATTGTCATCATCCTCATGTTTATATTATGTTGAAAGTCATCTGTGGCCTGTAGTGCATAGATGGACTTGGTATGATTATGACCAGGGATTATTCGGTGTAATCATGACCGTAACGTTACAAATGATGTGATAAAAGTCCTCATTGGCCCGTAGTGCATTGATGGACAGTTGTTGGCATGATCATGACCATTAATGAATATACGAATATCCTTGGCCGTAGTGCAGGGGTGATTCGATGATATGGATTATTTTATTAAGCTGAGTCTCAGCGATCACAGTGTTGGAAAATCTTTTAAATCATAAAAGATAGTAGAGTTTATTTCCTACTTGACTCTTTTAATGGATTGCTTGTTCCGCTGCAGTTAAACTTGATGTCTATTATATTTTATTAGTTTAACATTGTTGAAGGCTAATGATAATTTATTCTGCATTATCTTAGTCATAATATTTCTTACTGGGCTAGTTGAGCTCACCCTTTCTTTCACTGTTCTCTTCAGGAAATGAGAACGTAGCTGGGGCAAGTCGGGGAACGGAGTGATGGTCCGAATGATAGTATTAGTTAGTAGTCCTCACTATTCTATGTAATGGTGTGTTAATAAATGTAACGAGGACTCCTTTTGAGTATGAATACTCTCTAGAAGATAATATTTGTATTCAAACTCACAGTTTATGTTTTGTCGTATTATACACGACAGTTGTATTAGTAAGTTGTATTTGTATTCTGTACTATGTATCTGACGACCCAAGATGGGTGATGTATACCTAATTTTGGGGGCATCACAGTTGGTATCAGAGCTTAGGGATATGATCCCTGGCTAAGATGTGAGAATAGAACTAGGAGGGGAGAGACGGGGAATTCCTTCGCTAGTATGACCTACCTAAGTTTATTTGCATGGTATTTAATTGGTCGGTTATAATATAAGGATAAAATATGATATATCAATTAATTTTTATTTTGTGGCAGTATCTGAAAATGGCATCTGAGAATGTTGAGAATAGCAATGGAGCACAGGCGACTGTTGATTCACCTCATATCAATAATCAGGATAATGTGCATCAGGAAGGTGACAATCCTCATGCAAACAACAACACTGACCAAATGATGAATGATCAAATGTTCAGAGGCTTTATGCAATTCATGCAACAACAGGTGAAAGTGGCTCCTGTCCACAACGTAGGTGGAAATACTGGAAACTCTCTGGCGGTCACCGCTAAACAGTTCAAGGAGCTGGGACCACCAGAGTTTAAGGGAGAGCCAAAACCACTTATAGCGGAAACATGGATAAAGTAGATTACCAAGATATTTGATGTCTTGGGATGCTCCGAGGAGCAAAAGGTTCCCTTTGCCGCCTTTATGTTGCGAGGAGAGGCAGATTACTGGTGGGAATCGATTAAGCGTACTCAACCTGCCGCACTGAAGATGACCTGGGAGAAGTTCCAAGAGCTGTTTAACGACAAATACTTTCCCGAGAGTATTCGTCACATGAAGGAGGTGGAGTTCATCAAATTGGAGCAGAATAATATGACCGTGTCGCAGTACGAGGCAAAATTTGCGGAGTTATCCCGGTTTGCGTCCCACCTGGTGGATAATGAAGAAAGAATGACGCGGATGTTTTTAAGAGGTTTGAAGCCGGAGATACGTCAACATCTTGTTTCTCATAAACTGTGTTTGTATTCAGATGTTGTAAATAGGGCTCAGTTGGTGGAGCGCGATAACGAGACAACGCAACCAAAAGAGAGCAGCCGGCAAAATGATAATACCAGTGAGAGCAGTCATCGAAGCGGTGACAACAAGCGTGGAGGGAATCAACAGGCCAGAAATGGTAACCACTTCGGTGGTAATCAGGGCCAAAACAATAAGAATGGGCATTTCAAGAAGAGGAGATTCAACAATGATGGAAAGACGTCAGCACCAGCACCTGTCGTTAAGGAAGGAGAACGACCACCTATCATATGTTTCAAATGCGGAGGGGAGGGGCACATCAGTCCAAACTGCGCGATGCCGTCCAAAGCATGTTATAATTGTGGAAGAGAAGGTCATTTAGCCCGATTTTGTCGTTTACCGAAGACAAATTTAGCTAGGATGGAGGCACCAAAGGCCGTCCCAGAAAAGTCAAAACCGGTTATGCAAGGGAGAGCGTTTGTTGTGAACTCCCAGAAAGCAAGGAACCCGAATGAGGTCATCACGGGTAAGCTTATCATAAACTCTAACGAAGTCTATACTTTATTTGATACCGGTTCTACCCATTCTTTTATTTCTCCTACTTGCGCTCATCGATTAAATTTGATTCCGGGGAAATTAGACTTTGACTTAGCTGTTGAAACTCCATTGGGAGAAACCTTCATTACATCCACGGTTTATAAGTCTTGTTTGGTTCAAGTTGGTACCCACACATTACCTGTCGATCTGATTTCATTAAAAATACTTGCATTTGACGTGATTCTAGGGATTGATTGGTTAACTACTCATCATGCAAAAATTGATTGTTTTCGTAAGGTTGTTAGCTTTCATATTCCTAATCGACCTATTATGCGAATTCAAGCAACCAAACCATTAAAATCAATCGCTGTCATCTCAAGCCATAAAGCTATTCGTTTATTGAAAAACGGATGTCAAGCTTTCTTAGCTCATGTCACGGATCTAAACAAAAATACGTCAGCCTTGAATGATATTTCTGTTGTTAATAAATTTCCTGACGTATTTCCCAAAGAACTTCCTGGCCTACCCCCAGAGCGTGAAATTAAATTTTGTATCGACCTTGAACCCGGTACAAAACCCATTTCCAAAGCCCCATATCGAATGGCTCCTATTGAACTTCAGGAGTTAAAGACCCAACTGCAGGAATTGTTAGACATTGGTTTTATTCGTCCTAGTACTTCTCCTTGGGGTGCTCCTGTTCTGTTCGTGAAGAAGAAAGATGGGAGTATGCGACTTTGTATTGATTATCGGGAGTTGAATCATGTCACCATCAAAAATAGGTACCCATTACCACGTATTGATGACCTGTTTGACCAGTTGCAAGGAGCACAATTCTTTTCAAAGATCGATCTTCGTTCTGGATATCATCAGCTGAAGGTTAGAACTGAGGATATTCCAAAGACTGCCTTCAGAACTCGGTATGGGCATTATGAATTCTTAGTTATGTCTTTTGGATTGACTAATGCTCCTGCTGCCTTCATGGATATGATGAACAGGGTATTCAAGGAATATTTGGATCACTTTGTGGTCGTCTTTATCGATGACATCCTTGTTTATTCCAAAAGCCGTGAAGATCATGAGCAACACTTGAGGTTAGTACTCCAAAAGCTTCGTGAATACAAACTTTATGCCAAGTTGAAGAAATGCGAGTTCTGGCTGGAAGAGGTAGCATTCCTTGGGCACGTAGTATCAAGTCGTGGAATATCGGTTAACCCGACAAAGATTGAAGCTATTCAAAGCTGGGAGCAACCTAAATCAGTGACCGAGGTACGTAGCTTTCTTGGTTTAGCTGGTTATTATCGGAGATTCGTGGAAGGATTTTCTCGAATCGCTACTCCATTAACTCAGCTGACTCGAAAAGATACAAAGTTTGGTTGGAGCGAAGAGTGTGAGCAGAGTTTTCAAGAACTCAAGAGGAGACTCATTTCAGCACCTGTTCTAACAATACCATCTGGCTCGGAGGGATTTGTCATCTACAGTGATGCTTCGAGCAATGGGTTGGGATGCGTTCTCATGCAACATGGAAAAGTCATAGCCTATGCATCAAGACAACTCAAGGAATATGAGAGGAATTATCCTACTCATGATCTAGAGTTGGCAGCTGTTGTCTTTGCACTTAAAATTTGGAGGCATTACTTGTATGGGGAGAAGGTGGAGATCTTTACGGATCATAAAAGCCTTAAATATTTCTTCACTCAAAAGGAACTCAACATGCGACAACGACGTTGGCTTGAACTGTTGAAAGATTATGATCATACCATTCAATACCATCCTGGAAAAGCGAACGTGGTAGCTGACGCATTGAGTAGAAGATCATATGCGGGTACAAGTGCAATATTAACAACGCAAAGGCCCATTTTGTGTGACTTGCAAAGGATGGAGATAGAGTTAAAGACTCCAGGGACCCATGTGATGATGTCGAATATACGAGTAGAACCAACTTTAATCGATAAGGTTAAAGCTGCTCAAGCTACAGACCTGGAGCTGATGCGTATGAGGAAGAAAGTGCAAGAAGGTGCTATGCCGGAAGCAAGAATCGATGAAGAAGGAATACTTCGAGTCAACTCCAGACTTTGTGTTCCTAACAACCCTGATTTAAAGTATGAAATCATGATGGA
This sequence comes from Panax notoginseng, assembly GCA_016801055.1. NCBI lineage: Eukaryota > Viridiplantae > Streptophyta > Magnoliopsida > Apiales > Araliaceae > Panax > Panax notoginseng. The sequence goes on along the minus strand of CM029018.1, from coordinate 70,297,235 downwards.
GGCGCACAATACACCGTTTGCAATCCATCCTGGAAGTACCAAAATGTATCATGATCTTCGTCATACATTTTGGTGGAGCAATATGAAGAGAGAGATAGCGTTGTTTATCTCAAGGTGTCTAACTTGTCAACGAGTCAAAGCGGAGCATCAAGTACCAAAAGGTCCATTGCAACCACTTGAAATTTCAGAATGGAAGTGGGAGCACATTACCATGGATTTCGTTACCGGTCTTCCTAGGGTTTCTCAAGGTATTGATGCGATTTGGGTCATTGTTGATAGATTGACCAAGTCTGCTCATTTCTTACCGATACGAGAAACTTATACACTTGAACGTCTTGCTCGTATGTACATAAACGAGATTGTAAGACTGCATGGTATGCCAGTATCCATAGTTTCTGACCGAGACCCAAGATTCACTTCACGATTTTGGGTTAGTTTACAAAAAGCTATGGGCACGGAGTTACGATTTAGTTCAGCATATCATCCTCAGACGGACGGACAATCAGAGAGGACTATTCAAACTCTTGAAGATCTATTAAGACTCTGTGTCTTTGACTTCAAGGGAAGTTGGGACAAGTTCTTACCATTGGTGGAATTTTCCTACAACAACAGTTATCAAGCAAGTATTGGCATGGCTCCATTCGAAGCATTGTATGGAAGAAAATATCGTTCTCCAGTATGCTGGGATGAGGTGGGTGAAGCAACGTTGTTGGGACCAGAGTTGGTTCGTATGACTACAGAAAAGATTCAAACGATTCGACAACGTATAAAAACCTCACAAGATCGACAAAAGAGTTATGCTGATCTTCATCGAAAGGACGTGGAATTTGATGTAGGAGATCATGTGTTCTTACGTGTTGCTCCATGGAAAGGAGTTACGAGATTTGGAAAGAGAGGAAAGCTCAATCCTCGATTCATCGGTCCATTTTTAATCCTCGATCGAGTAGGAACTGTGGCTTATAGACTCGCTTTACCGCCAAGTATGTCTCGTGTTCATAACGTTTTTCACATATCCATGTTACGCAAATATGTGGAAGACCCGAACCACATTATTGAGTTAGAACCGGACGAAATAGCGGAGGATTTGACGTATGAACAAGTTCCTGTTCAAATCTTGGATAAGAAGGAACATATTCTACGCTCCAAGGTTATACCTCAAGTCAAAGTTTTGTGGAGAAACCACGATGTTGAGGAAATGACTTGGGAGTTAGAATCTGAAATGAAATCAAGGTATCCTTACCTCTTCGACATACCAGGTACGTACCCTAATTTCGAGGGCGAAATTTCATAAGAAGGGGAGGTTGTAAGACCCCAACTTTTATAAATAAAGATGAATTTTCTATAGATATCATTTTGAATATTATGGAGTTAATTTGATATAATGTTATAGTTGTGGGTAATATTTATAAATTTTACAAAGTACGCAAGTTGTTATATAATATTCGATTGGTCGGGGAATATTCGTTTTAACAGGGAATATTCGTACAACGACACAATCATTGGTGGACCCCACAACGGAATTATTGTCGGATTGAGAAAACGACAAAAATATTTTATTAAAAATAACGGCGGAAGTTTTACCATTGTTACTGTTGAACTACTCGGTAGTAAAAGTACAGTAATACGTGTGGTTGCATAGTAGCACACGGTATTGATTATTAATGCTTATGTAAGAAGTCACTCAGTTTGATTCCATTATTGTCAGTTAATAATATGAATTATTTAGCGATAATGACGTTTTGTTTTATTCGTATTATTAACGTAATAAAATAGAAACATCTTTTTATATAAAACAAAATACTTTATTAAAGTTATTCTATAAATAGAATATATTATATTTTATTTAAAAGATTTTTTTTTAAATATGGACCGTCAGATTAAAGTAATCAATCTGGACCGTTCATGGATTAGTTACTATGCATTCTATTTTTCTATAAATAGCAGCTCATTCCTTCATTATTTCTTACGAATTCACTGAACTCTGGAGAGAGAAACTATAGAGAGAAACTATAGAGAGAGAAGAAGAGTATTCTGCTACTTAACTACTTCTTTACTTCAGCTCTTCTTTAAAACGGTAAGGGGTGTTATTCTTTCTTATTCATGAAGAGAACTGTTGTTACTCCATTTATTATTATTTTGTTGGAATAACCTGTATACGCGGTCTACCCTATACTTGGTGACATTCTTCTATTATTCTGTTGGAACATCCTGTCTGTGTGTTTTACACCGGACCTGGTTCCGTTTTTATTATTATTCTGTTGGAACATCCTGTCTGTGTGTTTTACACCGGACCTGGTTCCGTCTTGTTATTATTCTGTTAGAACATCCTGTCTGTGTGTTTTACACCGGACCTGGTTCCGTCTTTATTATTATTCTATCGGAATATCCTGTCTGTATGTTTTACACCGGACCTGGTTCCATTATTTATTATACTGTTCTTTATTATTCTGTCGGAATAACCTGTCTGTGCGTTTACACCGGACCTGGTTCCATTATTTATTATTCTGTCGAAATATCCTGTCTGTGCGTTTACGCCGGACCTGGTTCCATTATTTATTATTCTGTTGGAATAACCTGTCTGTGCGGTCTATCGCATGCATGGTGATTTCTTTTGTTATTCCACTCTTTATTATACTCAGTTGGTTAAGTTTTGACTTCTATACTCCATGAAATTTATGGAATATCTTTGACATTTGCGTTTCATCTAGTATCTATTCATGAAAATATTCTCCTGATCATTCTTGAATTTTACTCCACAAAGTAGTATCATGTTGACAATTTGGACGTTGTTAATTCTTGGATAAATTAATTCTTGAACTTGTTTTATTGAATTCTTATATCATTGTCATCATCCTCATGTTTATATTATGTTGAAAGTCATCTGTGGCCTGTAGTGCATAGATGGACTTGGTATGATTATGACCAGGGATTATTCGGTGTAATCATGACCGTAATGTTACAAATGATGTGGTAAAAGTCCTCATTGGCCCGTAGTGCATTGATGGACAGTTGTTGGCATGATCATGACCATTAATGAATATACGAATATCCTTGGCCGTAGTGCAGGGGTGATTCGATGATGTGGATTATTTTATTAAGCTGAGTCTCAGCGATCACAGTGTTGAAAAATCTTTTAAATCATAAAAGATAGTAGAGTTTATTTCCTACTTGACTCTTTTAATGGATTGCTTGTTCCGCTGCAGTTAAACTTGATGTCTATTATATTTTATCAGTTTAACATTGTTGAAGGCTAATGATAGTTTATTCTGCATTATCTTAGTCATAATATTTCTTACTGGGCTAGTTGAGCTCACCCTTTCTTTCACTGTTCTCTTCAGGAAATGAGAACGTAGCTGGGGCAAGTCGGGGAACGGAGTGATGGTCCGAATGATAGTATTAGTTAGTAGTCCTCACTATTCTATGTAATGGTGTGTTAATAAATGTAACGAGGACTCCTTTTGAGTATGAATACTCTCTAGAAGATAATATTTGTATTCAAACTCACAGTTTATGTTTTGTCGTATTATACACGACAGTTGTATTAGTAAGTTGTATTTGTATTCTGTACTATGTATCTGACGACCCAAGATGGGTGATGTATACCTAATTTTGGGGGCGTCACATAACAGTCAACTGTTATCTTTTGTGATGATTACCGGTCAAAGATATAATAAGTGACAATTTGCATAATGGACCAATCCAATGACTAAGCCTAATAATAAAGATGACCCATCTGACCGGATCCAACCGAAATGACCCAATAGAATAATCAAATAATTCAGCTCAATCTATTCGGTCAAAAGGTAAAATATGTCGGTCCAAGGGAGGAGCCCATTCGGCCTAGCCCAATACGAAAAGTATTATGGCCCAACAAGAATAACTTAAAATAATCTTCTGTTATGTTTGTTTTTTTCAAGATTAATTAAAGGATTGGATAAAAAAATATCGTTTAGATTTTATGCCATTACTAATAATAACATATTTTAAACTTATTTATACATTAAAAAATAATAAACAATTAATTATAAACTTTTAAATATTATTAAAATAAGTTATAGCGAGTAGATAGTTGATAGAGATATTAAACTTCAATCTATTTTTTTACATAAGGAGTCTTTTACAGCATACATAATCTTTCTTCTTCTACTCCTATATTTATAAACATTTTAATTTGATAGTGACAACATGTTAATAATATTATAAATGTATATTTGAAAATATTATGTCAAGTTTATATTAACGAATCTTTCTAGAACAGGAAGTTTAACAAATAAAACTTTTTATTATAAAATAGATGATATATTTATTAGGACCCCGAAGTCAAGACAATTTAAATGTTATAACTATAATTTATAGTAATTTATAATTTATAATTTATAATTTATAATTTATAATTTATAACTATCCAAACACCCTGAAGGACTCGTCTTTCCAGCATACTGACACTGGTTCCTCTTTTGGCATTTACTCATTGTTCACTTCTCCGAGGTATTTAAGGGTGGTACTTGAGCGAATAACAGTGAATCATGCGTGATATCATGGTTATTTAAAAAAAAGTTGAGATTAATTATGTCTAAAAAAAATTTAGTCTAAAATAATAACAATTATAATATTTAGTTGAATATAATATTAAATAATCTCTCGTATTAAGTTATTTTATAATTTATAGATTAATAGTCTCAAGTCTAAATCTAAAAACAAATAAGACGCATGAAATTAATAATTATATCACAAATATAATTTTTACAAACAAACATAGTCATATTATTTTAATAACTAATCTATTAAACTATTACTACTATCTATCTATAATTAGAAAATGACGAATCATTGGCTAAATTAAATGGGTCGATTTACCGAGTCATATTGTTGAGTTAAATGAGTTGAGTTACCAGAGTCAAATAGGTAACTGATTCCTATTTTTTAACAATCTCGAATTTAAATGGTTTGTACTTACTTCAATTGATTTCTGATATTTGTGTTGTCACTATCCAAATAACTTAACAAGTTGATTTTATATGAAAATCTATTAGATTAACATTAGCCTAACATAATACCATTCCATTTTAATACGTAAAAACTTGACATTATATATTACTAAAATCTTCATAATCAAAAAGTGGGCCTTCAAAAAAATATATTATTAAAACCTTGACCTCCTCACAATTATTTTCGAATAAATTATATTCTCTCCGTCAGTCTTTGATTTTCTCACATATATGATACATGCTACATTGTTTTTTGTCTTTAATTTTATTTTAGTTGTATTATTATTAGAATATTGTTTTTCATTTGCTATGCTAATAATTTTAAGACAATTTTTAATTTCACTCTTCATTTACATGAGATTTTATACCACGATCTCCTTTTCAACATATAAGATTAATAAATATTTTTACAAATTTTATATGAACTATGTCCACGTTTTGATTCCTTTAATTTTTTAGAGATCATGGATTTAAGGGCGATTTTGGAAAAAATCAACTTTATGTCGATTGGGGTTCAAAAATTTAATTTTAAAGTGGGCCAATTAGATAGGGATCCGGATCTTCTATGAGAATTTCTCTGTGAGGATCTTATGAGAGTTTTGTTGTGGGGTTGATAACACATTAAAAAAGAGATCTAATGACTCACAAGTCACAACTCTTTTTTTGTTTGTGTATCAAAACGACGTCGTTTTGATATGAATTTTTTTTACAAGTTGACAGAAAATTGAAAGCCACCAAACGCCGTTTACTTTTACCAAACAAACGAAGTAAAGTAAAAAGAGTACGTTTAAAATAGTATTTGAGTTGTGATGATGATTGTCTCCGTTGAGCTGTGGATTAAGAGAGATAAAATAAAATAATTATTAATAATAAAAAAGATATAAAGGAATATGTAAATAATAATAATTGATAGGTCTAAAATATTTTCTTGGTTGACCCATACGGCCTAATGGTTAGAGTAAATAATAATAATATTTTCAATGGTGAGAGTAAACTCTTTTTATGGAACAGATAAATACAAATAATAATAATAATAATAATAAATAATATAAATAAACAAACAAAAACAATAATAAAAAAAATATAACTAAAGCCACATTGAAAACATTAACGATAATTATAACCGATATATTTATTCATTTTTTTGAGCCAAGTTTGTAGTTATCCTAATATTAATAGCAAGCTAAGTTATTAAATATAAAAAAAATCATATACAGAATTATCAAGAATTTAAAATAATTATATGTAAAAATAAACGACGTTTGGTGGCTTCTAAATTTTTGTCAACTTGTAAAAAAAAATTCATATCAAAACGACGTCGTTTTGATATACAAATAAAAAAAAAGAGTTGTGAGCCATTAGATCTCCTTTTTAATGTGTTGTCAACCCCATAGTATAACCCTCACAAGATCCTCACAGAGAAATCCTCGTAGAGGATCCGGATCCAATAGATAGAGTCATCAATTGGTAAAAATTTAAATGAATGTACCAACTTATCCAGATTTTAAAGTTTTGACAATCTAGATGACCCATCGTGTGACTCCGTAAAATTGATCCGCAATCGAGATTCATAAAATTTGAGTGCTTGTTTAAGCAAGGGGAATATGTTAGGCACCCCTTGGCTTCCGTGAGACACGGTTACGGCTTTTCTAATGTTTTCCTCACAAAAGTAAATGAATTGTCTCGAGTGTCGTAATGTGTGTGTTTATGTTATATGCCTAAGTAAGTAGTGCCATAAGAAAATTAGGGTATCGTCTCTTAAAGCCAATTTTAATTTCGTAATTTGAATGTTGATATCTAGGGTGACATCTCCTAGATTTGAGTCGAATCATAAAACATAGGATGTCGTTTCCTATGTCATTCAAGTTGAAAGTTAGGGTATCGTCTCCTAGATCTAAGTTGAATCGTAAAACATAAAGTCTTGTCTCCTATGTCATTTAAGTCAAAATTAAGGGTATCGTCTCCTAGTGGTTGAGATGAAAATATAATCTAGGATTTCGTCTCCTAAACAATATAATTAAATCGTCTAAGGTTTCGTCTCCCAGGGTCATCAAAATTTTGGTGGGTGCATTATTGTGAAAGCAACTTTTGAGCATCTTTGAACCTATGCATGAAGAATTTGATTCGAAGAAAAGTTTAATTTTAGTTTCGTTCAACAAGAAATTTAAGGTGTTATTTAGGAAAAACATTGTTTTGTAAACTATTCGTCAAATAGGAATCAAGACTCTATATTACTTGTAATTTTAGTCTAGAAGTAATCTAATAACCTAGTTTGATTCAATTTTAAAAAATCTTTGCAATTTCATTTGAAAATCAGTCTCGTATGTAGAAAGATAAAATTAAGTATTGAAAATAGGGTTGGAGTCACCCGTGGGCATGTAAGTCATCTAAATAACTTCAAGCATCTCAAAATGATAAAATCCATTATCAATAGGCATTAAGCCTAATTTTCGTGGGATGAAAACCCTCGATACCATTTGTCGACATCGGAATTTTTATTTGTCATTTTTCTATTCTTGTCTTTTGGTGTTCTCATGTTAGGTGAGATTTGTTTGAAAAAATAAGTTATGAAAAGGTCCGACATATATATGTCGACGATTGGACTGTAAGAGTTGCCAAAATGGTTGCACCAACTCAACCGAGAAAAGGTTTGCACATTGACCTAGTGATGTGACACTATTTGACTGGTCTGTGAAACCGAGATTCATTAGGGTCCGAGGGCTTGATTATGCGGAGGGAAGGTGTTAGGCACCCCCTGACATCCGTGTTACCACGGTGACCGCCACTTTTCAATTAAACTGTTATCTGAATTTTGTATAAAAGTTCAATTTTAACAAGATATAGCAGTGACGTTTTGTAAAAGATGTTTTCCAAACCCTTGTGCTCAATAGTAATTGAGGCCTTTGATACTTCCATTTTATTATGTGTTCGGCTTAGTTGCTTATATTTTTTGAGATGCGAAGCATCTTCGAGAAAATAAGATACATAGCAATGCCGAACTCCTTGTGGGCATGAGAGTCATCTAAGGACATTAAAACACCGTGAATAATTTACAAGCCATGTACAACTAAAAATATCCATCACGGGAACCGAATCTAGATTCAGTAGACTAAATCTGTGATCACATGATTCCTAGGCTCACATGATGTAGTAATTCGTATGAAAGCTGTAAACAGTTATATATATATATATATATATATATATATATATATGAACGATCTACCGCCTCGAAGTAAACTCCAGGCATTACGAAATGTAAATAAAGCTGTAAAAGGCCACGAAATAAACTCTAGGCCTGACAGAAATGTAAATAAAGAGGTAAAAGGCCACGAAGTAAACTCCAGGCCAGATAGAAATGTAAATATATATATATATATATATATATATATATATATATATATACGTATAAAAGCGGTAAATGCACCAGATGTAAATCCAAGCTCAATCAAACAGAGTTTGATGACAGGATATATTTATATAAGTATTTATATATATAAATAAAAGCAATAAACGCCCCGAATATTATATTCAGGCTCAATCCAGATAACTCGATAATATATATATATATATATATATATATATATATATATATATATATATAGAAATAAACCACAGACCGACGGTCCGGGCATACACACACGCGACTGTCAACGTGAATAATAGTGTGGGAAAGAAGTGAAGAAAAGGCTTTAAATAAAGCAAGAAGGCTTACAGTGGACTGCCAAAGAAGATTTCAATAACTTTAAATGGATGAACACTCGGTTCCCACCAGTAAAAAGTAGCTAAATATAAGCTCACAAGTGTTTGAAATGAGAAAACACTCAATTTATAGTGTGTACAGAGCAAATTGGACAGGAATTCCTCGCCGTTTTCTTATTAAAATGAATCCCCAAGCCCTCTATTTATAGAGGGGGGAGTCGCAGGTGTACCTGCGGCAGCCGCAGATGCACTTGCGGCTGCTCGGGGTGCCCCGGGCTCCGTGGGTCCCGCCTTCTCGAAGTACGTACACACATGTAACATGTTGTCCGCTTGAACTTTAAGAACTTCAATTCGGGCATCCGGTCGAGGTGTATAAGACCTTTTACGGCATGTTATTTTCGAGAGCTACACAATGACATGGGATAAGAGGTTGTACAAAGTCGAAAAGATGGGACCATGCCCAGGTCTTCAAGCTTCAAATTCTATCTGGTGTGCTGTCTCGTGTAGTTGTCACTCCGGATTGCAGCTATTGGTTCTTGTAGGACACTTCTATGTAATATGTATATTGAGATGTTGTTGAGATGACGCGATGGGGGATCGAGGTGGCAAAATGATGATTTTGCCCCTCACCGGGGTAATCTCCGGTTATGGCCTGATTTAGCAGTTGTTGCTCAGGATTATCTCCGAGATTGGGCTGATGTAAGTGTTGAACGTCCTCAGGGTTGTCTCTGAGGTATATCTAACCTCTCGGGGTTGTCTCTAGGTTTTGGGACTGAGTGCCTTGGGGCTATCACCGAGTGTTGAAGCTAATTGTTGGGATTTAAAACAAGTATTTTCGGGGTTATCTCCGGAACTGCAACTGCACTCCTCGAGGTTATCTCTGAGGTTTAGTCTAAAACTCCCGGGGTTATCTCCGGGACTGGAACTGAATATCTCGGGGTTATCTCCGAGATGGCAAACTTCTTCGGTGTTATCTCCGGAACTGGAACTGTATTCCTTGGGGTTGTCTTCGAGGTTGAAACTGAAGATCCTGGGGTTATCTCCAGGACTGCAACTATATATCTCGGGGTTGTCTCCGAGATGAAAAACTGATTATCCTGGGGTTATCTCTAGGACTGTGCTGATTTGACATCCAGGGTTATCTCTGGAAGACGATTTCGCCCTCTTGCAAAGTTAGTAATAGGAATGCAAAATTTTGAGTGTCTAAAGATGACCCTCTTTATTATATTCATGCAGTGTAATGGCATGGATAGGATAAAGAATACTAGACACTTGAAATGCGACAAGATATTTATGATGCAATGTACTGCAGCATGATTCAAATGTTGATGTATGTGGTTTGTTGGACTGTATTCCAATGGGATGTGATGACTGTTTGCTCCCATAACTTGTGATGGGGACTGGAGTTATCACAGATATCCCTGATGAATTGCTTGGATGTGTGCTCTAAAGTTCTCAGGAACTTCCAGGATGTTGACATTGGGGTTATCACCAAAGTCCTTAATCCTTGGTACAGACTTCCCATTGAGGATGTACCTCTCATGTACGAGAGACCTGTGGGGATGTATTCTGTCTGTTGAAGACATGTATAACAAATTCCATCATCGGTCCTCCCCAATGAGGATGTTCTTCCCTGGTTTGTATTGCCAGATCTTTCTAGTGTTCTGTTGGAGCTACTGCCATAGTTTATGTTTGTCAGGGTTTCCTAACCCTTGCTAAAATGTACATCAACGGATGAAATCCCTACTGAGGATAACGTCGAGGCTTTTTGACCTTCGTTGACGTGTGCATCAACGGCTGAAATCATCGGATGGCTTCCGATGCTTCGATGGATTTTCCTGCCATCAGCTGAGTGTTGTCAAGGTTGCTTGACCTTCGTCGACATATGCATCAACGGCTGAATTATATGAAGTTCCCGCTAGGGAGAAGTGTTTTGGAGTTACGACCCCAAACTGACAGCATCGGACCTTCGTGAGGTATTGCCGAATGTAGTTTGCAACAGTTGTGATCATTGGTATAGTAAGCATGTGTCCGAGCGAATACCAATGAGTGACATGTAGACCTGTAGTTTGGTTCATGAAAACCAGGATTTCAGGCTTTTCTGCTCAATCGCGTAGCATTTTTTTCCTGATTTGGCTTTTTCAGCTTGTGAGATCTCCTTTGCAACTCGAACTGGACCGAGTCGGAGGGGTGGGCCCAACCTAGGGGAGCCGTAGGTACACCTGTGGCCAACTATGGGTGGTTTTAAGCTGCCTGTTGCTTTCACAAGTCATTTTTAAATTGCGCCACACAGAGAATTCGAGAGCTCTTCTTCAGATCTGCTGAGTTCGGGTGTCTTTCTGCAAAATCTGTCACCATACAAGTGGTTTACACTTTCCTGGTAACGTATGCATGTCTTCTTTTCCAGTTTTTATCCGTTGAAAAATGACTTATTATATGAAATGCGTCTAAACACATAGTAGTGAATATTCATGCTTATATGTCTTGATAAAAAATATTCAACATAATAAATGTTAGTATTAAACTATGCTGAACACAATGATGTGAAAAAATTTAACTTTTCAAACAGTCAAATTGGTACCTTTGTATGCTATTTCTTATTCTTTTTGAGGACAAATGAGAAAAGGTAAGAAAGCAAAGTAATCCTGGTAATTAGGCTACCCTTACGGATTGTGACTTTGATATGTTCATGCATTATAGGATGTGTATGACTATAGGTAGGTGTGCTACTGAATGGCCACCTAGTCATACCTATTTGCATGTGGATAGTCCTGTTTACAAAGGAGACTCTGACAAAAATTTTCCAAAAGTCTAGGCATTGGGTAGACATGCATTTTTAACTCTACTGTAGGCGTATGTTAAAGTAATGCATGCATGCATATAGTCATAAAATGCATAAAAATGCTCCAGGTTAGAATTTACCACATCCTTTCTGAGGTGATTTGGAGACTTGTGTCCATATATTATGGATCCGGATCAGTCGAGTAGTTCTCGCAAGACCACTTCAGGTGTGCGGAGGAGGGCTTCTGAAGTGCCTCGACCCCGTTCAGTTAGACAGCCTCGTCGTTTGGCGAAGGCGATGATTCGTCCTATTCGGGTTGGTGTACCAGATGTCGAGGACGAGGAGGAGGATGTTCCGATTCTGGCTCCTGCTCCTGCAGCTCAGGTTCCCCATAGGGATCTTCCAGGCATTCAGGTGGCTATTCCAGATCTTCTAGGTGATTTAAGTCGCCACCCCTCAGTTTACTTGCATTCAAACGAGGTAAAAGTTGGGTTTGATCTTCCTTTTTCCTATTGATGAGGCGTAAGGATTTTGATTATTGATTTGCATTTGATGTAGGTTCCTGGCTTTACGCAGCCTCGAGGGAACTGGTTCAGCATACACTCTCTGTATCAGGCTCTACATCCAGATTATCGAGGTATTATTCATGGTTGGGGCTTTGGGGTATTCTTTTCTATTCTTCCCCGCCGTTGTCCCTGGGGTTATCTCAGGACATTATCTGAGCGCTGGTTTCACCCGACTCAATCTCTCTATTTGTTGGATTGTGAGGTGACGATGATATCGATGGATTTGTAATTTATCACCGGTATGGAGTTTGGAGGGGCGCCAATGTCATGTACGGCGAACATTACCCCGACTGCCGTTAAATCCTTGCTAGGAGTTCCGGTTGAGGCGCTCAAGGGCAGGACTGTTTGTACATGCCCTTTAAGCATAGATGCTATGAGTGGGCTGTTGAGTGAGCCCATGCTCGCTGATGTGAGAGTCAGGGATTGCATTCTTCGGCGATTGTTCCTGATTATTATCAGGGGTTGTTTCATAGCAGACAACTCTTCTACGGTGTCATTTGCTTTGAGCAGCGCCACTCGGGAGGTGGACCGTATTGGAGAGTATGATTGGGGCTCCTACACCTTTGTATATTTTCTCAGGGGAATGCGCATGCGTTCACATGGCTTGACAGAGGCTTGGCTAGGATTTTACCTGTTTTTGCTGATGAGTATTTCTCTTTTGATTTCTCATGTACAAGTTAAGCGTGTTCACTGACAGCAGATGTTTGATTTTGTATTGGCCGTTTTGGGCCTAAGAGAGGCTCCCATGTTTGCGTCATATGCGTGTGTTAGGTTTAGAGACCTACGCACGAGGACGACGATGGCATCACTCCATTCTGGCGGAGGTTTCTATATCTGAGGGTTTCACCTATTGTCTCTTACAGTTGGAGTTGTTGACATCTGATATCATCACTTGGGTTCCCTACTCTGGGGAACACTTGACCATTGGATTTGAGGATGGATTCTCGACTGGTGTCGAGCACGTGATATCCACCCGTAGGATTCCTCTCTTCAGAGGTGGAGGATGTGAGCTCTATTTAGGAGAGCGTGCTATTAAGAGCACCACATGAGAGATTCATGTAGCGATCTTGCCTCCTGCCAGGCATTATTGGCATGTGTTGTAGTCACCCGTCAGTGATATCCTGATAGTGGGCGTTGACGACTACACTTTGTTAGAGGGTTCACTTACCCAAGAGGCATTATACCGCTGGTGGTCCTCTCATACCATCGGAGCCCAGACTCGCGCCACTCAGTTCATGGGGGATATGGTTCCTGGATCCGTGATGATGACAGATTGAATGACCTGTGTCTGAGATTCGACTCATTTGACACAGATTGACAGCTTGACCCGACATTTGGACCAGACACATTTTTTCATGCGGCACTTGGGCAGAGATCCTTCAGAGGCAGATACTTTTTATCCTTCCAGCTCAGGTGTTGGCCCCTCAGGTAACCTATATGGCTTTGACGATGCAGATCCTTCACTGTATAGGCTTGACATCCTCATTGATGGAGATCTAGTGACTCAGGAGGAGATACATCAAGTGGACATGATTGATGATGTAGATATTGACACCATTGTCTTCTTCTGATGTATATTCTCATTATATCTTTTGATAGGCCTCTGTTAGATACTGGGTGGCTGTGCCCCATTCTCGCTATATCTTTTGATAGGCCTCTGTTAGTAGTAGGGCGTCTGTGCCCCATTTCCCTATATTTTCAGCTGTATAAAGATGATGTAATAGACGATGATGTACTTAGGAATGTATATACTGTTATTCCCTACATCATATTACCATCTATTATTTATCATGCATGTATCATGTTATGCATATGTATGTATATCCATTGATATTCAGCATTGACCCCTGGATGATCTTATGATACGGCCCACGCAGATGTCTTCTTCGACAGTCAGCCGTATTGATCACACCCCACCAATATTGGTAGCATCCCGTCTGAGATCTTGGTATGATAGTATGTCACCTCCAGATAGGGTGACTGTAGATCAGCTATTATAGCATTCCATGACCCTCATGATGTTTTAGGTTCCCTTGGGCTTTGTAGATGGCATGCTAGAGCATTGGGTACTGGAGAGGCAAGTTTTCTGGTTTGGGACCCAGGAGTTGACTCCTACATTAGAGGAGTATGAGCGGTTGACGGCCTTGCCCTTAGACATACCTTGCGCTCGGATGACTATTAGTGATATGAGCCAGCAATTCATGACCCTCACCGGGTTGCGGTGTAGAGTAGTACATGATGAGATTACATCCAGTCATGTAGTGTCCTAGTGTTTCTTGATAGACAGATTTGGCTCATTGGACAGCTACGCACGACATTCCGGGGATTTTATGTGACGCCCCCAAAATTAAGTATACATCACCCATCTTGGGTCGTCAGATACATAGTACAGAATACAAATACAACTGATTAATACATCTGTCGTGTACAATACGACAAAACATAAACTGTGAGTTTGAATACAAATATTATCTTCTAGAGAGTATTCATACTCAAAAGGAGTCCTCATTACATTTATTAACACACCATTACATAGAATAGTGAGGACTACTAACTAATACTATCATTCGGACCATCACTCCGTACCCCGACTTGTCCTAGCTACGTTCTCATTTCCTGAAGAGAACAGTGAAAGAAAGGGTGAGCTCAACTAGCCCAGTAAGAAATATTATGACTAAGATAATGCAGAATAAATTATCATTAGCCTTCAACAATGTTAAACTGATAAAATATAATAGACATCAAGTTTAACTGTAGCGGAACAAGCAATCCATTAAAAGAGTCAAGTAGAAAATAAACTCTACTATCCTTTATGATTTAAAAAGTTTTTCAACACTGTAATCGCTGAGACTCAGCTTAATAAAATAATCCACATCATCGAATCACCCCTGCACTACGGCCAAGGATATTCGTGTATTCATTAATGGTCATGATCATGCCAACAACTGTCCATCAATGCACTACGGGCCAATGAGGACTTTTACCACATCATTTGTAACATTACGGTCATGATTATACCGAATAATCCCTGGGCATAATCATACCAAGTCCATCTATGCACTACATGCCACAGATGACTTTCAACATTTTATAAACATGAGGATGATGACAATGATATAAGAATTCAATAAAACAAGTTCAAGAATTAATTTATCCAGGAATTAACAACGTCCAAATTGTCAACATGATACTGCATTGTGGAGTAAAATTCAAGAATGCTTAGAAGAATATTTTCTTGAAAAGATACTGGATGAAACGCAACTATCAAGGATATTCCACAAATTTCATGGAGTATAGAAGTCAAAACTTAACCAACTGAGTATAATAAAGAATGGAATAACAAAAGAAATCACCATGCATGCGATAGACCGCACAGACAGGTTATTCCAACAGAATAATAAATAATGGAACCAGGTCCGGCGTAAAACACACAGACAGGATGCTCCAACAGAATAATAATAAAAACGGAACCAGGTCCGGTGTAAAACACACAGACAGGATGTTCCAACAGAATAATAAACGGAACCAGGTCCGGTGTAAAACACACAGACAGGATGTTCCAACAGAATAATAAACGGAACCAGGTCCGGTGTAAAACACACAGACAGGATGTTCCAACAGAATAATAGAAGAATGTCACCAAGTATAGGGTAGACCGCGTATACTGGTTATTCCAACAGAATAATAACGAATGGAATAACAGAAGTTCTCTTCATGAATATAAAAGAAATAATATTCCCTACCTTAAAAGAACTGGATATTGGAAAAGTGATGTAGCAGAATACTTTTAGTCTCTCTCTCTCTCTTATTCTCTCTATACTTTCTCTCTCTATAGCTTGAATGAATTCGTGAAAAATAATGAAGCCCTAGGCCTCTATTTATAGAAAAACTGAGGGTGGCTCTTGGTCTTAACGAAGGGTCAAATGACTCTTGGTCTTAACGAAGGGTCAAATGACTCTTGGTAATTTTGAAGGGACAACTACTATTGACGAAAGTAATTACTATTGACCAAGGTAAATACTATTGACGAAGGTAATTACTATTGACCAAGGTAAATACTATTGACCAAGGTAAATACTATTGACGAAGGTAATTACTATTGACCAAGGTAAATACTATTGACGAAGGTAATTACTATTGATCAAGGTAAATACTATTGACGACGGTAATTACTATTGACGACGGTAATTACTATTGACGACGGTAATTACTATTGACGAAGAGACTCTTAGATGATGACATATGGCCCCCCATAAAATAACCAAACTTACCACAACGTCTCAATAATATAACATATTATACAGATGATACTATGACAATAATTTAAGAGATATGATGCAGTAATTACTGTAGCAATAATTGAGTATAGCTGAGTGACTTCTCACGTAAGCATCAATAATCAATACCGTGTGCTACTATGCAACCACGCGTATTACTGTACTTTTACTACCGAGTAGTTCAACAGTTTTAACGATTTTAACGGTAACACCTCAGCTGTTATTTTTATAGAAAGATAATTCTGTCGTTTTCTCAATCCGACAATAATTCCGTTGTGGGGTCCACCAATGATTGTGCCGTCGTACGAATATTCCCCGACAAAAAGAATATTCCCCGACCAAACGAATATTTTATAACAACTTGCTTACTTTGCAAAATTTATAAATATTACCCACAACTATAACATTATATCAAATTAACTCCATAATATTCAAAAATGATATTTATAGAAAATTCATCTTTATTTATAAAAGTTGGGGTCTTACAACCTCCCCTTCTTATGAAATTTCGCCCTCGAAATTAGGGTACGTACCTGGTATGTCGAAGAGGTAAGGATACCTTGATTTCATTTCTGATTCTAACTCCCAAGTCATTTCCTCAACATCGTGGTTTCTCCACAAAACTTTAACTTGAGGTATAACCTTGGAGCGTAGAATATGTTCCTTCTTATCCAAGATTTGAACAGGAACTTCTTCATACGTCAAATCCTCCGCTATTTCGTCCGGTTCTAACTCAATAATGTGGTTCGGGTCTTCCACATATTTGCGTAACATGGATATGTGGAAAACGTTATGAACACGAGACATACTTGGCGGTAAAGCGAGTCTATAAGCCACAGTTCCTACTCGATCGAGGATTAAAAATGGACCGATGAATCGAGGATTTAGCTTTCCTCTCTTTCCAAATCTCGTAACTCCTTTCCATGGAGCAACACGTAAGAACACATGATCTCCTACATCAAATTCCACGTCCTTTCGATGAAGATCAGCATAACTCTTTTGTCGATCTTGTGAGGTTTTTATACGTTGTCGGATCGTTTGAATCTTTTCTGTAGTCATACGTACCAACTCCGGTCCCAACAACGTTGCTTCGCCCACCTCATCCCAGCATACTGGAGAACGACATTTTCTTCCATACAATGCTTCGAATGGAGCCATGCCAATACTTGCTTGATAACTGTTGTTGTAGGAAAACTCCACCAATGGTAAGAACTTGTCCCAACTTCCTTTGAAGTCAAAGACACAGAGTCTTAATAGATCTTCAAGAGTTTGAATAGTCCTCTCTGATTGTCCGTCCGTCTGAGGATGATATGCTGAACTAAATCGTAACTCCGTGCCCATAGCTTTTTGTAAACTAACCCAAAATCGTGAAGTGAATCTTGGGTCTCGGTCAGAAACTATGGATACTGGCATACCATGCAGTCTTACAATCTCGTTTATGTACATACGAGCAAGACGTTCAAGTGTATAAGTTTCTCGTATCGGTAAGAAATGAGCAGACTTGGTCAATCTATCAACAATGACCCAAATCGCATCAATACCTTGAGAAACCCTAGGAAGACCGGTAACGAAATCCATGGTAATGTGCTCCCACTTCCATTCTGGAATTTCAAGTGGTTGCAATGGACCTTTTGGTACTTGATGCTCCGCTTTGACTCGTTGACAAGTTAGACACCTTGAGATAAACAACGCTATCTCTCTCTTCATATTGCTCCACCAAAATGTATGACGAAGATCATGATACATTTTGGTACTTCCAGGATGGATTGCAAACGGTGTGTTGTGCGCCTCCATCATGATTTCATACTTTAAATCAGGGTTGTTAGGAACACAAAGTCTGGAGTTGACTCGAAGTATTCCTTCTTCATCGATTCTTGCTTCCGATATAGCACCTTCTTGCACTTTCTTCTTCATACGCATCAGCTCCAGGTCTGTAGCTTGAGCAGCTTTAACTTTATCGATTAAAGTCGGTTCTACTCGTATATTCGCCATCATCACATGGGTCCCTGGAGTCTTTAACTCTATCTCCATCCTTTGCAAATCACACAAAATGGGTCTTTGTGTTGACAATATCGCACTCGTACTTGCATATGATCTTCTACTCAATGCGTCAGCTACCACGTTCGCTTTTCCAGGATGGTATTGAATGGTATGATCATAATCTTTCAACAGTTCAAGCCAACGTCGTTGTCGCATGTTGAGTTCCTTTTGAGTGAAGAAATATTTGAGGCTTTTATGATCCGTAAAGATCTCCACCTTCTCCCCATACAAGTAATGCCTCCAAATTTTAAGTGCAAAGACAACAGCTGCCAACTCTAGATCATGAGTAGGATAATTCCTCTCATATTCCTTGAGTTGTCTTGATGCATAGGCTATGACTTTTCCATGTTGCATGAGAACACATCCCAACCCTTTGCTCGAAGCATCACTGTAGATGACAAATCCCTCCGAGCCAGATGGTATTGTTAGAACAGGTGCTGAAATGAGTCTCCTCTTGAGTTCTTGAAAACTCTGCTCACATTCTTCGCTCCAACCGAACTTTGTATCTTTTCGAGTCAGCTGAGTTAATGGAGTAGCGATTCGAGAAAATCCTTCCACGAATCTCCGATAATAACCAGCTAAACCAAGAAAGCTACGTACTTCGGTCACTGATTTAGGTTGCTCCCAGCTTTGAATAGCTTCAATCTTTGCCGGGTCAACCGATATTCCACGACTTGATACTACGTGCCCAAGGAATGCTACCTCTTCCAGCCAGAACTCGCATTTCTTCAACTTGGCATAAAGTTTGTATTCACGAAGCTTTTGGAGTACCAGCCTCAAGTGTTGCTCATGATCTTCACGGCTTTTGGAATAAACAAGGATGTCATCGATAAAGACGACCACAAAGTGATCCAAATATTCCTTAAATACCCTGTTCATCATATCCATGAAGGCAGCAGGAGCATTAGTCAATCCAAAAGACATAACTAAGAATTCATAATGCCCATACCGAGTTCTGAAGGCAGTCTTTGGAATATCCTCAGTTCTAACCTTCAGCTGATGATATCCAGAACGAAGATCGATCTTTGAAAAGAATTGTGCTCCTTGCAACTGGTCAAACAGGTCATCAATACGTGGCAATGGGTACCTATTTTTGATGGTGACATGATTCAACTCCCGATAATCAATACAAAGTCGCATACTCCCATCTTTCTTCTTCACGAATAGAACAGGAGCACCCCAAGGAGAAGTACTAGGACGAATAAAACCAATGTCTAACAATTCCTGCAGTTGGGTCTTTAACTCCTGAAGTTCAATAGGAGCCATTCGATATGGGGCTTTGGAAATGGGTTTTGTACCGGGTTCAAGGTCGATACAAAATTCAATTTCACGCTCTGGGGGTAGGCCAGGAAGTTCTTCGGGAAATACGTCAGGAAATTTATTAACAACAGAAATATCATTCAAAGCTGACGTATTTTTGTTTAGATCTGTGACATGAGCTAAGAAAGCTTGACATCCGTTTTTCAATAAACGAATAGCTTTATGGCTTGAGATGACAGCGATTGATTTTAATGGTTTGGTTGCTTGAATTCGCATAATAGGTCGATTAGGAATATGAAAGCTAACAACCTTACGAAAACAATCAATTTTTGCATAATGAGTAGTTAACCAATCAATCCCTAGAATCACGTCAAATGCAAGTATTTTTAATGAAATCAGATCGATAGGTAATGTGTGGGTACCAACTTGAACCAAACAAGACTTATAACCAGTGGAGGTAATGAAGGTTTCTCCCAACGGAGTTTCCACAGATAAGTCAAAGTCTAATTTCTCCGGAATCAAATTTAATCGATGAGCGCAAGTAGGAGAAATAAAAGAATGGGTTGAACCGGTATCAAATAAAGTATAAACTTCTTTAGAGTTTATGATAAGCTTACCCGTGATGACCTCATTCGGGTTCCTTGCTCTCTGGGAGTTCACAACAAACGCTCTCCCTTGCACAACCGGTTTTGACTTTTCTGGGACGGCTTTTGGTGCCTCCATCCTAGCTGAATTTGTTTTTGGTAAACGACAAAATCGGGCTAAATGACCTTCTCTTCCACAATTATAACATGCTTTGGACGGCATCGCGCAGTTTGGACTGATGTGCCCCTCCCCTCCGCATTTGAAACATATGATAGGTGGTCGTTCTCCTTCCTTAACGACAGGTGCTGGTGCTGACGTCTTTCCATCATTGTTGAATCTCCTCTTCTTGAAATGTCCATTCTTATTGTTTTGGCCCTGATTACCACCGAAGTGGTTACCATTTCTGGCCTGTTGATTCCCTCCACGCTTGTTGTCACCGCTTCGATGACTGCTCTCACTGGTATTATCATTTTGCCGGCTGCTCTCTTTTGGTTGCGTTGTCTCGTTATCGCGCTCCACCAACTGAGCCCTATTTACAACATCTGAATACAAACACAGTTTATGAGAAACAAGATGTTGACGTATCTCCGGCTTCAAACCTCTTAAAAACATCCGCGTCATTCTTTCTTCATTATCCACCAGGTGGGACGCAAACCGGGATAACTCCGCAAATTTTGCCTCGTACTGCGACACGGTCATATTATTCTGCTCCAATTTGATGAACTCCACCTCCTTCATGTGACGAATACTCTCGGGAAAGTATTTGTCGTTAAACAGATCTTGAAACTTCTCCCAAGACATCTTCAGTGCGGCAGGTTGAGTACGCTTTATCGATTCCCACCAGTAATCTGCCTCTCCTCGCAACATAAAGGCGGCAAAGGGAACCTTTTGCTCCTCGGAGCAACCCAAGACATCAAATATCTTGGTGATCTGCTTTATCCATGTTTCAGCTACAAGTGGTTTGGGTTCTCCCTTAAACTCCGGTGGTCCCAGCTCCTTAAACTGTTTAGCGGTGACCGCCTGAGAGTTTCCAGTATTTCCACCTACGTTGTGGACAGGAGCCGCTTTCACCTGTTGTTGCATGAATTGCATAAAGCCTCTGAACATTTGATCATTCATCATTTGGTCAGTGTTGTTGTTTGCATGAGGATTGACACCTTCCTGATGCACATTATCCTGATTATTGATATGTGGTGAATCAACAGTCGTCTGTGCTCCATTGCTATTCTCAACATTCTCAGATGCCATTTTCAGATACTGCCACAAAATAAAAATTAATTGATATGTCATATATTATCCTTATATTATGACCGACCAATTAAATACCATGCAAATAAACTTAGGTATGTCATACTAGCGAAGGAATTCCCCGTCTCTCCCCTCCTAGTTCTATTCTCACATCTTAGCCAGGGATCATATCCCTAAGCTCTGATACCAACTGTGACGCCCCCAAAATTAGGTATACATCACCCATCTTGGGTCGTCAGATACATAGTACAGAATACAAATACAACTGATTAATACATCTGTCGTGTACAATACGACAAAACATAAACTGTGAGTTTGAATACAAATATTATCTTCTAGAGAGTATTCATACTCAAAAGGAGTCCTCATTACATTTATTAACACACCATTACATAGAATAGTGAGGACTACTAACTAATACTATCATTCGGACCATCACTCCGTACCCCGACTTGTCCCAGCTACGTTCTCATTTCCTGAAGAGAACAGTGAAAGAAAGGGTGAGCTCAACTAGCCCAGTAAGAAATATTATGACTAAGATAATGCAGAATAAATTATCATTAGCCTTCAACAATGTTAAACTGATAAAATATAATAGACATCAAGTTTAACTGTAGCGGAACAAGCAATCCATTAAAAGAGTCAAGTAGAAAATAAACTCTACTATCTTTTATGATTTAAAAAGTTTTTCAACACTGTGATCGCTGAGACTCAGCTTAATAAAATAATCCACATCATCGAATCACCCCTGCACTACGGCCAAGGATATTCGTGTATTCATTAATGGTCATGATCATGCCAACAACTGTCCATCAATGCACTACGGGCCAATGAGGACTTTTACCACATCATTTGTAACATTACGGTCATGATTATACCGAATAATCCCTGGTCATAATCATACCAAGTCCATCTATGCACTACATGCCACAGATGACTTTCAACATTTTATAAACATGAGGATGATGACAATGATATAAGAATTCAATAAAACAAGTTCAAGAATTAATTTATCCAGGAATTAACAACGTCCAAATTGTCAACATGATACTGCATTGTGGAGTAAAATTCAAGAATGCTTAGAAGAATATTTTCTTGAAAAGATACTGGATGAAACGCAACTATCAAGGATATTCCACAAATTTCATGGAGTATAGAAGTCAAAACTTAACCAACTGAGTATAATAAAGAATGGAATAACAAAAGAAATCACCATGCATGCGATAGACCGCACAGACAGGTTATTCCAACAGAATAATAAATAATGGAACCAGGTCCGGCGTAAACGCACAGACAGGATATTCCGACAGAATAATAATAAAAATGGAACCAGGTCCGGTGTAAAACACACAGACAGGATGTTCCAACAGAATAATAAACGGAACCAGGTCCGGTGTAAAACACACAGACAGGATGTTCCAACAGAATAATAAACGGAACCAGGTCCGGTGTAAAACACACAGACAGGATGTTCCAACAGAATAATAGAAGAATGTCACCAAGTATAGGGTAGACCGCGTATACTGGTTATTCCAACAGAATAATAACGAATGGAATAACAGAAGTTCTCTTCATGAATATAAAAGAAATAATATTCCCTACCTTAAAAGAACTGGATATTGGAAAAGTGATGTAGCAGAATACTTTTAGTCTCTCTCTCTCTTATTCTCTCTATACTTTCTCTCTCTATAGCTTGAATGAATTCGTGAAAAATAATGAAGCCCTAGGCCTCTATTTATAGAAAAACTGAGGGTGGCTCTTGGTCTTAACGAAGGGTCAAATGACTCTTGGTCTTAACGAAGGGTCAAATGACTCTTGGTAATTTTGAAGGGACAACTACTATTGACGAAAGTAATTACTATTGACCAAGGTAAATACTATTGACGAAGGTAATTACTATTGACCAAGGTAAATACTATTGACCAAGGTAAATACTATTGACGAAGGTAATTACTATTGACCAAGGTAAATACTATTGACGAAGGTAATTACTATTGATCAAGGTAAATACTATTGACGACGGTAATTACTATTGACGACGGTAATTACTATTGACGACGGTAATTACTATTGACGAAGAGACTCTTAGATGATGACATATGGCCCCCCCATAAAATAACCAAACTTACCACAACGTCTCAATAATATAACATATTATACAGATGATACTATGACAATAATTTAAGAGATATGATGCAGCAATTACTGTAGCAATAATTGAGTATAGCTGAGTGACTTCTCACGTAAGCATCAATAATCAATACCGTGTGCTACTATGCAACCACGCGTATTACTGTACTTTTACTACCAAGTAGTTCAACAGTTTTAACGATTTTAACGGTAACACCTCGGCTGTTATTTTTATAGAAAGATAATTCTGTCGTTTTCTCAATCCGACAATAATTCCGTTGTGGGGTCCACCAATAATTGTGCCGTCGTACGAATATTCCCCGACAAAAAGAATATTCCCCGACCAAACGAATATTTTATAACAACTTGCTTACTTTGCAAAATTTATAAATATTACCCACAACTATAACATTATATCAAATTAACTTCATAATATTCAAAAATGATATTTATAAAAAATTCATCTTTATTTATAAAAGTTGGGGTCTTACATTTTACCACACTAGAGGATTAGTGGCAAGTGGCCAGAGTAGATGTACTCGTGATGTATGTAGTGGCGTATGTATACATGTCACGGTATATGGATGAGCTGGACATCAGTGTTATCATGGCAATGAGAGCTCTCAGGGAGGGTCATACCATTGTTCCGATGATTGTGGCAGAGACGTTAAGATCAGCCACGTTTTACCACACCTACCCTGCATGTGTATTTATAGGCAGCTCGGTTATGTTGTATGTGTGGTTCATGTCACACTTGAGACCGATTGGCATGTTTCGACGACATGGGTACTGTTTTTACCATGAGATAGCTATGTCTTAATCTTTTTAGCTAGCAGAGAGTATAGATGCTATATCCTGGTCGGTGTTCTTGGCAGGGATCGGGGATCCATTTGGCATTCTGCCATGTACATGGCTCAATTCACCCTACAACTTTATTACTCATGCTCCTGGCATGGATTATATCCCCCTGGCTAGTTTGAGGGGCATGACTACCTACCACCCACTGGCAGTGATGTCGTAGTTTGACCAGTTCCAAGACTTCCATCCTTTTGAGGGGGCATTAGCTCAGCGTGTGGCTTCTCGCCATTTATCAACAGAGGACAGATCCCGGGTGTATGCCTGTTGGGATCAGCGTGAGAGAGCTAATTTTTCTGTTAGCCATCCGGGCTGTTCAACAGAGTATTCTGCGTGGACGGGGACAAAGACTTTATCGGCTACGGTAGTATCCACAGTGTCGGGGATTCAGTATGTCAGTGAGGAGCCCACGGAGGCTGTTTATTTCCCCACCGAGGAGGAGGAGGAGCTATTTGCTGGTTCGACAATAGCTCTTGTTGACTCTCCCAGTACTTTTGCAGCTGTAACTCCCCCTTCAGAGTATTTAATGCAGAGTTTTCTTTTGATGACCTTCGAGAGAGATTAGGCTAAGGAATTGATGTTGACAGCTCTTTATGGGAGAGATATCGCTCTATCAGAGAGAGAGCTAGTATAGATATCGCTATTATTGAGCGAGATGAGGCCAGATCAGTCAGAGATGCAGTGATAGTTGAGCGGGATAGCGCCATATCTGCCCAGGATGTAGCCATTACAGACAGTACCACAGTGAAGTCCCTTACTACTAACATTATTGTAGAGATGAGCATGTATATTGATGAGTATAGTGTCACTATGCAGATGGTTGTAGATCTGTTAGCTCGAGTAGAGACCCTTGTAAAGGAGATCATAGCGGTACCTCCTTCTTCTGAGAGGGATGCCATGTTGGACTTGATAGCTCGCATATACACTGATTTGTAGATGGGCTTGTCTTTTCCTGCACAGACTAGATTAGCCATTTTGTCATGTATAATTCATATTGTATATATCAAACATCATTATATATAGCAGGAAAACATATTTTGATCACTTCCCTTTTAGCTATGCCTTGTTGCTTGTTTGATATTTGCCTATTTCTTCAGGGATTGTGATCTTGATGTATTCTGAACTCTCCCATGATGGATGGACATTGAGATATCTCAGGAACTTTCAAAATGGATCGTTGATCTGTATATATTCCCTACCATCTTTGGAGTCTTGGGACTAGTTTCTGTATGTAGATGTGGAGAGGAGTGTGGCTTTCCTCTGTGAGGTTGACCGAACCACAGATGGTTTTTAGTACTCCTTTGTATGGGGGAACCCAGTTAGTTCCATCTCTTATGGATTGGTGTTTCTCTTTGAGGAATCAACCGCAGCTTAGATGGTTGCCGATTCTCCCATTTATGTGAGAAGGTCAGGTAGTTCCATTCCTTTGGTCTGAAGCCGATGATATGTGGTGGATTGAAGGATGATCCCAGTACCGTTGACAAGTTTTTGTGTTTTGGTAGGGGGTGAGACCGAACCATGAATGGCTTCCTACGTACTCCTATTGAAGAGGAGATCAGGTCTGCGTAGTTCCAACCTGGTGTAAGAGGTTCAACACTGTATGTAGCAAAGGTCCCCAACTTATTAATAAATGAAATTAAATTTCCTCTATTTATTATTTTGAAATAGAAAGGGTTGATTTAATTAATGTGGTTAGTTATGGGTAAAATGCGCAAATATTTCAAATAAGCAAATGGTTATAAAATATTCATTTTTGGTCGGTGAATATTCGTTTGGTCGTGGAATATTCTTGCTGCCGGGGAATATTCGTATGACGGCACAGCCTTGTGTGGGCCCCATAATGGAAAGCGATTGGATGAAGAAAACGACAAGTATAAGTTGTTTATAATTAATGGCGTAGTTGTTACCGTTAATACTGTTAGAATACCCGGTGATTAAAGTACAGTAGGACACGGTATTGCACCAATTATTGATTCTTACGTAAGAAGGCACTACTCAATAATTGTTACAGTAGTTACTGTTCAATATTTTATTTTATTGATTCAATAATTGCTGCGTTGATATTTTATATTATTGTTGTTTCAATAATTGTTGCTGCACAGTATTTTTCATTATCAGATCAATAATTCATATTATTTGAATAATATTATTAGATAGCATTATTCGCAATGTCTAGAAAGTTCTGTCTAAGGAGAGATTTGGTCATCTAATTGCGCACTAGTAAGGAGAAATCCTTATTGGAAAGCCCCCTCTTTCTTGGAAATGGCTTGGTTGTCATAAATGTGATTCTGTAATATTAATTGTGAATAATTAATTATTGATTCATATGATAAGGAAATATTTATTTTATGTGAATATAAATGTTGGATATATTTTGTGGTTAAAAATGAAAGAGTTAATGTTGAGGTGTTTTATCAGTATTTTTATCGGAATGGAGGTATTAAAAATCAATCAGGATTTTTTGAGATATATTGCGGGTTGTGATTTTTGGATATGTTATACATATATAAGTTGAGTATATATCTACAAATTTTGAACCGTTAAAAATGAACGTATGATTTGTTATAAATTTTAAGAGATGACTGGTTCAGAAATTGTTGAAGTTTTGAAATTTATCATTTTGGTAGAAAATTCTAGAATTGGTGGGCCCCACTTTTGGTTGGTGAGAAATGTGCTGAAATTTTTATTCAAATGTGGTGGGTGGAAATAGTAGCAGGTAAAGCCATCAGGTTGCAGGTCAAGTCTGCTTCGGTGTGCTAATATTTTTCTATAAATAGAGGGCTAAGTTAGAATTGAAAATCACACAAGAAACAAGTTTTCTCTCTTTCTCTCTCTAGATTATTAAGTGTATTTAGATACTTTGTGAGTTTCTATTCATCATTGTAAGTTTTCTTCAGCCTTATACCGATATTCCGATCAGAAGTACTGATATTTTGAGGTAAGGGATATTATTTTCTTCTTAAATGATATTATTTTCTTCAATATCATTATGCTGAAATATTGAATTGAGTTTTTTTTATCAAATTTAAAATTTTTTGTGTCGGGGTTACTATTCACGTATACGACACTATTCACGAATACAACACTATTCACCGAAAAATAAAATTTTTCCTTTTTGTCCAAGATGTCTATTATGGTTACTATCTTTGATTGTATCCATGTTTTGATCTTTATTTTTGAATTCTGCTTCACAATTGATTATTATGAAGTATTATTGATCTTGGATAAACTGTTATACGAATCCCTACTATTTGTCCTTCTGTCTCACTGGATTCGTTTTTTTTAAGATATTTTTCATCATCCTCAGTCCTAAATGATGATATTACTGAATATCTTTGACCTGTAGTGCAAAGATGTATGATTACCTGATGAATATCTTTGGCCTGTAGTGCAAAGATGAACAGGTGTTGAGAAGAACATGACTGACTGGTGATACAAATGAATATCTTTGACCTGTAGTGCAAAGATGAATATTTGGTTAAAGATGATTATTAATTGATGTTACAAGGATAAAATATTGATGATGGACTTTTAAATCTTAGAAGATAGTAGAATTCATTCTCTACTTGACTCTTCTAATGGTTTGCTGTTTTCGCTGCAGTTGTTGATCTAAAACTTATTTTCGATTATATTCTATAAGATTTTTCCCTGTTGAATACTAATGATAATTTGTTGTATATTATCTTAGTCATAATATTCTTTACTGGGCTAGTTGAGCTCCCCTTTTCTTTTTTGTTCTATTTTTCTTCTCAGGAGGTTGGAACATAGCAGGATCTAGTCGGGGTATGGAGTGATGGTTGTAGAAAGATATTTTAGCAGTCCTCACTATTTCTGTAAAATAGTGTTTGAATAATTGTAATGATGACTTATTTTAGTGTGGATATTGTCTAGAAGACAATATTTGTATTTAAACTCACAGTAATTGTGTTATCGTATTTTGCACGACAATTATTATAATGAAGTTGTATTTATTTCTGTACCATGTATTTGGCGACTCAGAATGGGTGATGTATACCTATTTTGGGGGCGTCACAGTAGGGGTGTAGAAAGGTGTTGGTTTGTAGAGAGGGGTGTGGGAATGTTTTTCGTTATTTTTGTTTTATTGCGACTGGACCTAAGTACTCCCGTGTGTGACAACTCCAAAATAGGTCCATTCCATCCAACCTATTCTGAGTCGCCAAATACATGGTACAGAAAACAACTACAACTTTATTACAACAATTGTCGTGCAAAATACAACAACATATATGCTGTGAGTTTGGATACAAATATATACCAAATGGGACTCATGTTCCAACCGTGGACATCACCTCACAATGACACCTTACATAAAGGTATAGTCAAAAACTATTTTAGAAATTAGAATCTTTGGGAAGTGCTCAAGGAAACCTTTGTACATAGGAGGCCATGCGTCTAGGTTATGATAGATATCATATGGCCACAGAATTATTCTTGGTTGACCCAATAGACCCCAAAGAAAAATGAGAAGATTACTATCATATTCTTCCCAATGGTGAGTCTTCTCTTGACATATCATTATCTCTACTGTCTCTAATTGAGAATTATACTTCAAACAAACACCAAGATTATATAGGTAGTGCTCGTAAATATACTCAGCAAGTGGATGTGCACAACCCTGTCTTATGATGACACGAGATTGTATGTCGTTAGACAACTTGTATGATAGTGGAAAAATACCCTTTCAACGTTGGGTACACCTTACCCTATTGGATTCACCAAATAAAACTACTAAATGAACTTTTCTATATTGCTTCGGGAGAACATCCACAGCTAGAGACCACCGTTCTATTTTTCCGTTACCCTCACTCGACCCAGCTACACTCTTATTACCTGAAAGGATAAATCAGAGATTTAGAACATATGGTAAATGATAAAAATTTCAACCATAGTTGCAGCGGAACGAGCAATCCATTAGAAGAGTCAAATAGACCATAAAGTCTATTATCTCCTCCATGTTAAAAATCCACCAACAATGTCTTATCCATGTAACATCACTCAACAGTTCCTTTCCACAATCATATGAATAACTCATAATCATAATTGTGACTCTAAATTTTTCTTCGCACCCAAGACGAAGAATATTTTCATCACATGTCTTTACCTGAAACATCAAAGATCATAGTTATACCAAATCACAGTTTCTGTTCATAATCATACTAAAAACTTCATCTTTGCACTACGGCCAAAGATATTCATTTGTACCAGTTGGTCATGTTCATCTCAACACCTGTTCATCTTTGCACTACTGGCCAAAGATATTCAACAACATGTCATCTTTGTACTACAGGCCAAAGATATTCATCTACAATTCATCTTTGCACTACAGACCAAAGATATTCATCAACAGTTCATATTTGCACTACAGGCCAAATATATTCATATCTCAAAGAAATATATAATCATTTCAGAATTTATATAAACAATAATTATAACCATGTTGATCATTTCACCTTTGCACTTAAGCTAAAGATATTCGCTTATAAATTCAATGGTCATGATCATATCAGTCACCAATTCAACTTTGCACAACTGGCCAAAGAGAACCCTAGTCATGATCATATCAATAATCTACTCATCTTTACACTCAAGTGAAAGAGAATATCATCATTAGGGTTATAAAAATGTTATATATGATAATAAAAATAATGTGCTCAATATATAGTTTTAATCTCAAGAGTAATATTCATAAATCAACTATAATTTGGTCAGAAAAAGAAACCAATTTTGTCGTGAATAGTACCCGTAAATAGTAACTCGTGAATAGTAACTCATGAATAGTAACCCCGACATAAAAAAGTAAAAATTCCACAATAAAATTCATACCAATATTTCGGTATAATGATATTGAAAGAATAACATTTCTTAAACTTATAAACAATTTATTTTAATTATTTACACTTTACTAAATAATGCATTTAATCATTCTAAAATGCCAAACTCATAAGATTTTATCACCAATAACCAAAACCCTCATCAAAAATCTGCATATACCTCATATAGGATTCTCAAGCCATAAAATCCTATTTTCTAATTTTCTTACTTCACGTAACATATTTAATTCATTTACTCATAACTAGTCTATTTTTATGAAAAATACCAAATCAGTTCCAAAAATATTTCTTTTCTGAGATTTAGCAGAATATAGTCCCATATTGAACATATATTTTTCTCAGAATTTTTAAAACTCATTTACTATTTTTCATATGGCCAAAACCGCCGAATATTTAGACATTTATCATAAATTGTACTTTTGTCCAAAAATTCTGAAATTTACAGAGTATACTTCTATCATATACATGTACTCCCAATAAAAATTTCATCAATTTTGGAGTTAACCACAAGGAGTTATAAGGGGTTACTTTTAAAATAGTCTTTTCTCATAAAATTCATAACTCTCAATCTATACATCCAAAAATCACCATTTTTGGACACAATCAAGAAAACTCATCAAAATATCATTTCAAATTTTTCTAGAATTTTTGAAGGTCAAAAAAATTACGAAACTGAAAAACATAACAACCCTTAAAATCCCTTACCTCAAAAGTGCAGTATTTCTGACTGGAATGCAAAGCCGAAGGAAACTTGCACTGAATAGCAACTCTCAAAGTATCTAAATACTCACAAAATATGCTTCATAATATAGAGAGAGAAAGAGAGAAAGCTTATGTTTCTGGTGTGATTTTTAATTCTAACTTAGCCCTCTATTTATAGGAAAATATTAGCATGCCGAAGCAGACTTAACCTGCAACCTGATGGCTTTACCTGCTACTATTCTCACCCACCACATTTGAATAAAAATCTCAGCACATTTCTTCACCAACCAAGAGTGGGGCCCACCAATTCTAGAATTTTCTACCAAAATGATTAACTCCGAAAATTCAACAATTTCTGAACCAGTCATCTCGTAAAATTCATAACAAATTATACGTTCATTTTTAACGGTTCAAAATTTGTGGACATATACTCAACTTATATATGTATAATATATCCAAATATTACCATGATCCAACGGTCGGATTAAAAATTACAACCCTCGCAAAATATCTCAAAAACCCTGATTTTTAATACCTCCATTCCGACAAAAATATTGATAAAAATCTCAACACTAACTCCTTCATTTTTAACCACAAAAATATATTCCTCATTTATATCCACATTAAATAAATATTTTCTTATCATATAGATCAATAATTAATTATTCACAAATAATATTACAGAATCACATTTATGACAACCAGGCCGTTCCCAGGAAAGAGGGGGCTTTCCGATAAGAATTTCTCCTTACTGGCGCGCAATTAGGTGACCAAACCTCTCCTTAGACAGAACTTTCTAGACATTGTCAATAATGTTATCTAATAATATTATTCAAATAATATGGATTATTGATCTGATAATGGAAAATACTGTGCAGTAACAATTATTGAACAACAATAATATAAAATTTCAACGTAGCAATTATTGAATCAATAAAATAAAATATTGAACAGTAATTACTGTAACAATTATTGAGTAGTGCCTTCTTACGTAAGAATCAATAATTTCAAAAATACTATGCAATACCGTGTGCTACTGTGCAATCACGCGTATTACTGTATTTTAACCACCGGGTATTCCAACAGTGTTAACGGTAACAACTACGCCGTTATTTGTAAAAACTCAAATTTGTCGTTTTCTTCACCCGAAAGTTATTTTGTTATGGGGCCCACAAATGTCTGTGCCGTCGTACGAATATTCCCCGACAGAAAGAATATTCCACGACCAAACGAATATTCCCCGACAACAATGAATATTTTATGACCACTTGCGTATTTTGAAAAGTTTTCACATTTCACCCATAACTTTAACTTTTTATCAATTTAACCATTTACTGAATTGTAATTATAAGAAAAATTGAATACTTTTATTTCATAAAATTCGGGGTCTTACACCGTGTATTGGGGAGATCAGGTCAACGTAGTTCGCCCCATGTTCAGGACGGTTTGCAGCCAATGAAAAGTTTGATCCCATGTACAGGACAAACTGCAGGTGTGAAAAGTTTTAATCCCTGATGGGACAAAACTGCGGGTGTGAAAAGTTTTGAAGGCAAAGTTGTGTGAAGGATCTACTGATCCGGAACCAGGCTGCTGGTTGAAAAAGTGTGTTTGTCCCTAATGGGGCAGATGAGTGTGAAAAACGGTTGTATATAGTGAAGGTTTAGAAAACCTAAAATGACTGGGGATCTAGTGATCCAAAACCAGGATGTTTGCTTGATGGTAACCTCAGACATAGTAACGTTTCACGGTGTCCGAGTTGATGAGCTGTGAAAATTCATTACCGTCCATTTCCTACAATTTGAGAGCACCTCTTGTCAATACCTCCTTGACAACAAACGGGCCTTCCCAATTTGGGGCAAATGTTTCCTTGGACTGATCTTGGTTGTCAAATATCTTCTTCAAAACCAAGTCATGTTATTTGAACTGTCGTAGCCAGACTTTTCTGTTGTAGGATCTGGCGATCCTTTGTTGGTATAACTGACCATGGAAAATAGCATCACTTCCCCTTTCGTCTATTAGAGACAATTGGTTATACCTATCTTGTAACCATTGGTCTTCATCCAACTGAGCGTCTATCAACACTCTGAGGGATTCCATTTCCACCTCTATGGGGAGTACTAATTCTATCCCATATGCTAATGAGTAGGGGGTTGCCCCAGTGGAAGTGTGCATTGATGTTTTGTAGGCTAACAGAGTCAGGGGTAATAAGTCAGGCCATCCTTTATGGTTGGCAGACATCTTTTGCATGATTTTCTTGATATTCTTGTTAGCTGCTTCAACAGCACCATTCATATTTGGACGGTAGATGACGGAGTTGAGATGTTTGATGTGGAATTTACTGCACAACTCCTCCATCATTTTGTTGTTGAGGTTCTTAGCATTGTCTGATACAATTACCTCTGGTTGTCCATATCGACAGATGACATTGTTTCTGATGAAAGTAATGATGACTTATTTGGTAACCCTAGGGAAGGAGGCTGCTTCTACCCACTTGGTGAAGTAGTCGATCATGGTAAAGATTAATCAATGCCCATTACTGGCTTTAGGCTCGATGGGCCCGATCACATCCATTCCCCATATTGAGAAGGGCCAGGGCGAGCTCATATTATGGAGTTCCCATGGAGGGGCATGGATAACATTTTCATGAATTTGGCATTGATAACATCTCTTGACGTGATCATCACAGCCAGCCTTGAGAGAGAGCCAGTAATGCCCTGTTCTGAGGATCTTTTTAACAAGTAGAGGGCCGCTAATGTGTGGGCCACATACTCCATCATGAATTTCATCCATGAGCCTCTGAGCTTGGTCCTTGTCTAGACATATGAGGAGACCTAATCCTGCATCTCTTTTGTAGAGTGCATCTCCACTCAAGTAGAATTTTATAGCTAGTCGATGGATTCGCCTTGTGACGCCCCCAAATCCGGGTATCTTCCAACCCGACAGATGGTGGTACACGGTGCTACAGTTCACACGAACATTCAATTGAAATGCCTCAAAAGAATGAATATGTCTTATATATATTCAAAATAATATTTACATCCCCCTAGGTTCTTTATAACCATTACAATTGTTCTTATCATAATATAAATTATTATCATTACAAAACCTATACTATTACATAAGTAATCTATGGGTTCGCCTTAGCCTTCCCTTTATCCTTGTCGGATTCGTCAGTCCGTTTGATCTTAGCTGCATTCATATGGTTCAAGCAAGAGTGATCCTAACTAGCTCAGCAATACAACAATTCTAATAAAACTAGCATGCTTGAAACATAAGAATTGTATATCTTCAATAACTGAACAATAGTTATGAAGTACTATCGATCATTCAAAATAGCACTTCTATTCATTCAAAACGTTTTACAATAACAATATTCAGTAAAACATCAATTCCGGTCCAGAATGAGTGATGTATACCTATTTTGGGGGCGTCACAGTTGGTATCAGAGCTTAGTGATATGATCCCTGGTTGAGATGTGAGACAAGAACTAGGAGGGGAGAGACGGGGAATTCCTTCGCTAGTATGACATGACTAAGTTTATTTGGTGTTTATTTGGTCGGTTAGAGTATAGGGATAATATATGACATGACTATTAACCCTTGTTTTATGGCAGTATTTAAGAATGGCAGCTGAGAACGTTAATAATAGAGTAAATCAGACCGTGGAGACACCTTTGATCACCACCCTGGAGAATGTGCAACAGGCTGGCAATATTCCTCCTATAAACAACGTTACCGAGCAAACGATGAATGATGGAATGTTTAGGAGCTTTTTGCAGTTCATGCAAAATCAGACGAGGGAGACTCGTGTGCAGGATACAGGTGGAAATGATAACAACGCGCGGTTTGTCACGACCAAGCAGTTTAAAGAGTTGGGACCACCAGACTTTCAGGGAAAGCCAGATCCGATCAAGGCGGAAATGTGGGTCAAGCAAATTACCAAGATATTCGATGTCTTGAGATGCACGGAGGAACAGAAGGTTCCATTCGCCACCTTTATGTTTCGCGGTGAGGCAGACTACTGGTGGGAGTCTGTGAAGCGTACCCAGCCTGACGCACTCAACATGTCCTGGGAAACATTTCAAAAACTGTTTGATGACAAGTACTTTCCTGAAAGTATTCGTCATATGAAGGAGGTAGAGTTTATTAGACTGGAACAAAATAACATGACGGTGTCCCAGTATGAGGCGAAGTTTACAGAGTTATTCAGGTTTGCACCTCATTTGGTCGAAAATAAGGAACGAATGACAAGGATGTTTCTGAGAGGTTTAAAACCCGAGATTCGGCAATATCTTATCTCTCATAAATTTTCTTTATATTCAGATGTTGTAAACAGGTCTCAATTATTAGAGCGAGATAATGAGTATGTACAACCGAGGGACCACAACCAGGGTCATACTGGTGGCGGCAGTCATCGAAGTAATGAAAACCAGCAGGGAGGAAAACATTCGGATAAAAACAGTGACCACTCTGGTGGTAATCATGGCCGTGATAATAAAAGGAGCGAGTCGGGAGGAGATTTCAAGAAGAGAAGGTACAACAATGATAACGTGAAGACGTCAGCACAAACATCAACTTCTTTTAGGGGAGGAGAACGAGCACCGGTCGTTTGTTACAAATGCGAGAAGGAGGGACACATCGGCCCAAACTGCCCATAACAGTTCAAGGTATGTTATAACTGCAGAAAGGAAGGTCATATAGCTAAAGATTGTCTTGTTGCGAAACCAAGTTCAACGGGAATAGTGACTCCGAAGGCTGTTCCGGACAAGTCAAAATCGGTGGTTCCTGAAAGGGCGTTTGTCGTGACTGCCCAAAACGCGAGGAACCCAAACGAGGTGATCACGGGTAAGCTAATCATAAACTCTTGTGAAATTTATACCTTATTAGATACCGGTTCTACCCATTCTTTTATCTCTCCTGCTTGTGCTCAACGTTTAAACTTGACTCCGGAGAAATTAGACTTTGACCTATCTGTGGAAACTCCGTTAGGAGAAACTTTCGTTACATCTACTGTTTATAAATCTTGCTTGATTCAAGTTGGTACCATCACATTACCTGCCGATCTTATTTTGTTGAAAATTCTTGCATTTGATGTGATTTTAGGGATTGATTGGTTAACCACGCATCATGCTAAAATTGATTATTTTCGTAAGGTTATTAGTTTTCATATTCCTAACCAACCTGTTATACGAATTCAAACAACTAAACCATTAAAGTCAATCATTGTCATTTCAAGCCATAAAGCTATTCGTTTATTAAAAAACGGATGTCAAGCTTTCTTAGCCCATGTCACGGACTTGAATAAAAACACGTCAGATTTGGATAAAATTTTTGTTGTTAATGAATTTCCTGACGTATTTCCTGAAGAACTTCCCGGTCTACCCCCAGAACGTGAAGTTGAATTCTTTATTGACCTTGAACCTGGTACAAAGCCTATTTCTAAAACCCCATATCGAATGACTCATATTGAACTTCAGGAGTTAAAGTTTTAACTACAGGAGTTGTTGGACATCGGTTTTATTCGTCCTAGTACATCTCCTTGGGGTGCTCCTGTGTTATTCGTAAAGAAGAAAGACGGGAGTATGCGACTTTGTATCGACTACTGAGAATTGAATCATGTCACTATCAAGAATAGGTATCCGCTACCTCGCATTGATGACCTGTTTGACCAGTTGCAAGGAGCACAATTCTTTTTAAGGATCGATCTTCGTTCTGGATATCATCAGCTGAAGATTAAAACTGAGGATATTCCAAAGACTGCCTTCAAAACTCGGTACGGGCATTATGAATTCTTAGTCATGTCTTTTGGATTGACTAATGCTCCTGCTGCCTTCATGGATATGATGAACCGTGTATTCAAAGAATATTTAGATCAGTTTGTTGTTGTCTTTATTGATGACAGCCTCATCTATACCAAAAGCCGTGAAGATCATGAGCGCCATTTGAAGCTGGTACTACAAAGGCTTCGTGAAAACAAGCTATATGCCAAATTGAAGAAATACAAGTTCTGGCTTGAGGAAGTAGCATTCCTTGGGCACGTGGTGTCAAAACATGGAGTATCTGTCGACCCGACGAAGATTGAAGCCATACAAAGTTGGGAACAACTGAAGTCGGTGACCGAAGTACGTAGCTTTCTGGGCTTAGCTAGGTATTATCAGAGATTCGTGGAAGGATTTTCTAGAATCGCTACTCCGTTAACTCAGCTGACTCGGAAGGATACAAAATTCGGTTAGAGCAAGGATTGTGAAAAGAGTTTTCAAGAACTCAAGAGGAGACTCATTTTGGCACCTGTTCTGACAATACCATTTGGTTCGGATGGATTTATTATCTACAGCGATGCTTCAGGCAAAGGGTTAGGATGTGTTCTCATGCAATATGGGAAAGTCATAGCCTATGCCTCGCGACAACTCAAAGAATATGAGAGGAATTATCCTACTCATGATTTGGAGTTGGCAGCAGTCGCTTTCGCGTTGAAGATTTGGAGACACTACCTGTATGGGGGGAAAGTGGAGATCTATACGGATCATAAAAGCCTCAAATATTTCTTCACCCAAAAGGAACTCAACATGTGGCAACGACGTTGGCTTGAGCTGTTGAAAGATTAAGATCATACCATCCAATATCATCCTGGAAAAGCGAACGTAGTAGCCGACGCATTGAGTAGAAGATCATATGCGGGTACGAGTGCAATGTTGTTAACACAAAGGCCTATTTTGTATGATTTGCAAAGGATGGAGATAGAGATGAAGGCTCCAAGTACCCACATGATGATATCAAATATACGAGTAGAACCGACTTTAATCGATAAAGTTAAAGCTGCTCAAGCTACGAACATGGAGCTGATGCGTATGAAGAAGAAAGTACAAGAAGGTGCTATTCCAGAAGCAAGAATTGATGAAGAAGAAATACTTCGAGTCAACTCCAAACTTTGTGTTCCTAACGATTTTGACTTGAAGCATAAAATCATGATGGAGGCACACAACACACCGTTTACAATTCATCTTGGGAGTACCAAAATGTATCATGATCTTCGACATATATTTTGGTGGAGCAATATGAAAAGAGAGATCGCAGAGTTTATCTCGAGGTGTTTAACTTGTCAACGTGTAAAAGCGGAGCATCAAGTACCAAAGGGTCCATTGCAACCACTTGAGATTCTGAAATGGAAGTGGGAACACATTACTATGAATTTTGTTACGGGTCTTCCCAAGGTTTCTCAAGGCTTAGATGTGATTTGGGTCATTGTTGATAGATTAACCAAGTCTGCCCATTTCTTGCCTATACGTGAGACTTATTCCCTTGAACGTCTTGCTCGTACGTACGTGAATGAGATTGTGAGATTGTATGGCATGCCAGTATCCATAGTTTCGGATCGTGACCCAAGATTCACTTCATAATTTTGGGTTAGCTTGAAGAAAGCTATGGGCACGGATTTACGATTTAGTTCAGTATACCATCCTCAAATAGACGGGCAATCAGAGAGGACTATTCAAACCCTTGAAGATCTATTAAGACTCTGTGTTCTAGATTTCAAAAGAAGTTGGGATAAGTACTTACCACTAGTGGAATTCTCCTACGACAACAGTTATCAGGCAAGTATAGGTATGGCTCCATTTGAAGCCTTGTATGGACGAAAGTGTCGTTCTCCAGTATGATGGGACGAGGTGGGTGAGGCAACGTTGTTGGGACCAGAATTGGTACGTATAACTACAGAGAAGATCCAAACGATTCGACAACGTATACAAACGTCACAGAATCGACAAAAGAGTTATGGGGATCTTCATCGGAAGGATGTAGAATTTTGTATTGGGGATCATGTATTGTTACGTGTTGCACCATGGAAAGGAGTTACAAGATTTGGGAAGAGAGGAAAGCTCAATCCACAATTTGTTGGTCCATTTAAAATTCTTGACCGAATAGGAAATGTGGCATATCGACTCGCATTACCTCCAAGCATGTCTCGTGTTCATAATGTTTTTCACGTATCTGTGCTTCGTAAATATGTGAAAGACCCGAACCACATAATTGAGTTAGAACTAAACGAGATAGTCGAAGATTTAACACACAAAGAGGTACCTGTTAAGATCTTGGATAGGAAAGAGCATGTTCTACGCACGAAGGTTATACCACAAGTTAAGATTTTGTGGAGAAACCATGCTATTGAAGAAATGACCTGGGAGTTGGAATCAGAAATGAAAGCGAGGTATCCTCACCTTTTCGAAACACCAGGTACGTACGTCAATTTTGAGGACGAAATTTCATAAGGAGGGGAGGTTGTAAGACCCCAACTTATTAATAAATGAAATTAAATTTTCTCTATTTATTATTTTGAAATAGAAAGGGTTGATTTGATTA
Source organism: Panax notoginseng (assembly GCA_016801055.1). Lineage (NCBI taxonomy): Eukaryota > Viridiplantae > Streptophyta > Magnoliopsida > Apiales > Araliaceae > Panax > Panax notoginseng. Next base: position 70,257,897 of record CM029018.1, on the reverse strand, counting down.
ATGTGGTTAGTTATGGGTAAAATGCGCAAATATTTTAAATAAGCAAGTGGTTATAAAATAATCATTTTTGGTCGGTGAATATTCGTTTGGTCGTGGAATATTCTTGCTGTCAGGGAATATTCGTACGACGGCGCAGCCTTGTGTGGGCCCCATAATGAAAAATGATTGGATGAAAAAAACGACAAGTATAAGTTGTTTATAATTAACGGCGTAGTTGTTACCGTTAATACTGTTGGAATACCCGGTGGTTAAAATACAGTAGGACACGGTATTGCACCAATTATTGATTCTTACGTAAGAAGGCACTACTCAATAATTGTTACAGTAGTTATTATTTAATATTTTATTTTATTGATTCAATAATTGTTGCGTTGATATTTTATATTATTGTTATTTCAATAATTGTTGCTGCACAGTATTTTCCATTATCAGATCAATAATTCATATTATTTGAATAATATTATTAGATAGCATTATTGGCAATGTCTAGAAAGTTCTGTCTAAGGAGAGGTTTGGTCATCTAATTGCGCGCTAGTAAGGAGAAATCCTTATTGGAAAGCCCCCTCTTTCTTGGGAACGACTTGGTTGTCATAAATGTGATTCTATAATATTAATTGTGAATAATTAATTATTGATTCATATGATAAGAAAACATTTATTTTATGTGAATATAAATGTTGGATATATTTTGTGGTTAAAAATGAAGGAGTTAATGTTGAGGTGTTTTATCAGTATTTTTATCGGAATGGAGGTATTAAAAATCAATCAGGGTTTTTTGAGATATATTGCGGGGGTTATAATTTTTAATCCGACCGTTGGATCGTTGTGATTTTTGGATATGTTATACTTATATAAGTTGAGTATATATCTACAAATTTTGAACCGTTAAAAATGAACGTATGATTTGTTATGAATTTTAAGAGATGACTGGTTCAGAAATTGTTGAAGTTTTGAAATTTATCATTTTGGTAGAAAATTCTAGAATTGGTGGGCCCCACTTTTGGTTGGTGAGAAATGTGCTGAAATTTTTATTCAAATGTGGTGGGTGGGAATAGTAGTAGGTAAAGCCATCAGGTCAGGTCAAGTCTGCTTCGGTGTGCTAACATTTTTTTATAAATAGAGGGCTAAGTTAGAATTGAAAATCACACAAGAAACAAGTTTTCTCTCTTTCTCTCTCTAGATTATTGAGTGTATTTAGATACTTTATGAGTTTCTATTCATCAGTGCAAGTTTTCTTCAGCCTTATACCGATATTCCGATCAGAAGTACTGATATTTTGAGGTAAGAGATATTATTTTCTTCTTAAATGATATTATTTTCTTTAATATCATTATGCTGAAATATTGATATGAGTTTTTTTTATCAAATTTGGAACTTTTTGTGTCGGGATTACTATTCACGTGTACGACACTATTCACGAATACAACACTATTTACCGAAAAATAAAATTTTCCCTTTTTGTCTAAGATGTCTATTATGGTTACTATCTTTGATTGTATCCATGTTTTGATCTTTATTTTTGAATTTTGCTTCACAATTGATTATTATGAAGTATTATTGATCTTGGATAAACTGTTATACGAATCCCTACTATTTGTCCTTCTGTGTGATAACCCGATATTTTGAATAATCAAAAATTTGCGAATAAAATTTTTTTTATTAATATTAATATTAATTATCAATTTTGTGACAAGTATCTGTGATACGAGTCTCGAGAAAATCAATTTGGGTATTGACTAATAAATTTAGAGTAGAGTTGTGCTTAACAAGCTTTAGAAATCCTAACCCTAATTTCTGGATAGGAATTCGGTAGAAAATATAATTAAAATAATTATATTAATGAGTATGTGTTTGTACTGTATAGAGATTTTGATCAATGATTGATTGAATAAGGTTTGAAATTAATAAACCCTAATAAGAGATTAAGAACCCTAATCTCAGGATTAGAAACTCGAACGTACCGTTGGAAACCCTAATCGAAAGCCGGAAAACCCTAATTTTAAATTCGGAAATCCTAAACCCTAAATTAGGAAATCATAATCCTAATTGGCAAACCTATTGTGTGTATTAAACTTTAATATGATTAGAAAACCCTAATCATATTTTAGTTATCTTAATTTCTATTTTACAAACCCTATTTGTAATTTAGAAAATTTATTTTTTAATTAAAACCCTAATTCGTGGGTTGTAAACCCTAATGATCATTTTGACCCTAATTGCTAATTTAAGCAATTTTAATTAGGAATATTAATCCTAATTAGCAAGATTGAATTTTATGATTAGGAAATATTAATATAATTATCGAATCCTAATTATAATTTAGGAATATTCATTTTCTATTTTGAAAACCGAAATTCGGAAATATTGGAAATTAAATTGCAAAGCTAAAGGGTTTAAACCCTAAACCCTAAAGGGTTCTAAACCCTAACCCAAATCCTAAACCCTAAGTGTTTGTACAAATGACAAGAATGCCATTAATTGTATTCTAAAAATGACAAAAATGCCCTTTTGTTTATTTTAGTAAGCTAACTTGCAATTTTGGCTTAACTTTAGTTGGTCACCAACTATTTTGACATTTGTGACTTAAAATCTCAGCCAATTCAGCCTCTTAGTGATAGCACATTACATCTAGCAACTTCATATCACAATATATAAAGATTGGGAGAGAGAAAGTGTTCATATTTTGCCTTATTTTCCAACCTAGCTCTCACCAACTCTCTCTCTCTCTCTCTCTCTCTCTCTTCATATCCGAAAATAGCAAGTAATTCAGTCCCAATTTCAGTTCCTAGATCATCTAATAACATATTGGAGAGCTTAGATCAAGAATTAAAAGCTAGAAGGTATAAACCTAATTTTACTTTTGATCCATGTTGCTAAGAAAATTTTTGTGTTTTTGTGTTTAGAATCTTGCTAATGGATGTTTTATGAAGATCTATGATGATCTATCATGAATCCATAGCATTAAAGTGCCTTAAAAATGAGTTTTACGAAATCTGTTCTTCAGCTCTAAAGTTGTCTGACAAGCAAATGTCAGTTGGCTTAGATCTTCATGTGTTTATGTTATGAGTTGTTTTAAAGCTTTTATATGTAGCCTGACATGTTGTCTTTAAGCTGCAAAAGCTATCAGAGTCATAAGAAGTCTGGATTCGAAGATATAATCGGTCAAAACCCGTTGACCGGGCATGACCGATTATATTCTGGGTAACCCAGAAAGTTGGATTTTAGCGTCTGACAATTTTTGTGAGGCCCGGATCTGACAGGTGTTAGGTTGTCTGATGTTGTGTTTATAACCATGTTGTAGCCTATAAGATGGACTCTAGATCCATACTTGTATAACATTAAATCAGTAAATATATCGATCGTGGCAGGTAGTCAAAGTAGGCCATTCGGCCACGAATTGAATTTCTGGAAATTCCAGAAAATGTTTTGCACGAACTTTATGACCATGTTTGACCGAACTTTATATTGTGATTTTGTTGTTTTCGGACTTATTTGTTGTTATATTAATATTCCTTGACACAAGTACTATACATTTGAACCTTGATATCGATCATTTGGTGAACATAACATAGTGTTAATCGAGCAGGAAAGTCACCACTCGAACTGCCTGGGTTTCTGGAAAACCCAGGAGTAGTCTGACAATGACTTTAGGTGGCCAGATCTTCTTATTATGATGTGATATGACTTAGATAAGGATTGTTAATTGAATTCTTACATTCCTACTACATGATCAAAGTGTAGGATAGTTCAGAACATGATCCAACTTTAATTTAGGTGTGGTCAAATCATGACCCTTGTTAAGCTAAGCTGTCAGTGTTCTTGAGCTCAAAAACACCAATAACGACACTTTATGTCGCTAAAGGCCTACAACGACGGTTTTAATTATTTTAATTTTCTTAATATTCTGAAAATTATTTAAAAATAGAAATAAATTCTAAAAATTACCAAAAATGGTTTTAAAAATTATTTTAAATTATGAAAAATAATTTCTGACCAATTGGAATATTTTTCTTTAATATTTATAATTATTTAAATATTAAAAGTATTTAATTTATTTAATTAGTGTATTAAATAAATTAGAGAAAAATGATTTAATATTATGAAAAATTATTTTAAATAAGAATAATGTATTTAAAAATATTTTGAATTATAAAATATAATTTTTAATATTTTTGGAGAAATTTCATTAATAATTTAATATTAATGATATTAGATTTATTTAATTATTAAATTAAATAAATAAGATAAAAATGATTTTATGGATTTAAAAATTATTTTAAATAAGAATAAAGTATTAGAAAATATTTGGAATTATAAAATATTATTTTTAATATTTTTGGAGAATTCTCATTAATAAATTAATATTAATGATATTAGATTTATTTAATTATGATATTAAATAAATGAATTAAAAATGATTTTATTGATTTAAAAATCATTTAAAGATGAGAAAAATGATTTAAAAGTATTTTAAATTTTAATTAATGACTTTTAATATTTTGATAATAATTACATTAATATTTAAATATTAATGGTAATGATTTAAAAATTATTTTAATTACTTTAAAAATCATTTAAGTAGAATGTTGATGATTTAAAAATATTTTAAGTTATTATCAATAACTTTAATATTTTGACAAGTATGTTATTAATATTTTGATATTATTAAATATTAATAATGATAAGATTATTTGATAATTAAATCATTTAAAAAATTGATTTAAGTGTTTGAAATTTTTTTATAAATTATAATAATTGTTTATAAATTATTAAAAGCTTCCGAGAAATATTATAAACGATATTTGACTTATCTAAGATAATATTGAAGCTTAGAGACCAAGTTTAATTGACAATCAATGTGTTAATTGTCGGATAGGGTGACCAGAACACCGAGAATGGACCGAAATCTAACCAGATCGAAATAGTTAGACTGGATAAGTGTTTATATAGGTTATAAACACTAATGTGGCTATGTGGTAATGTGCCTATGAGAAGTTTGACTGTAGAATACTGTGTTACGTGTTATAAATGATTATGCTAATTGTGAGACTGACATTGTTGATTATAGGTCTTACGAACGCAGTTAATTATATTGTGTAGCTGTAATCAGCGCGAAAGACAAGTTTCCTAACTCAACCTTGAGTTATATTCATTCAATTATTTTGATGGTTAATTATTGATAATTATACCATGTCCAGGAAATTTATTGTTGATTATTCGCAGTTAGTGCATGATTAAAATTCAAATTGAATTACTGATTTGGAAAATATATAGTCGTAGAATTACTGTTGTTGGATATTTATATCTGCAGAAACTAATATTGACAATACAGATAACTCCTGTTTATTGTCAAATTATATTGAGAAATATCTTAGCTAATTATTCTGGCTAGACGAACAATTGTTAGAACTTGATAAATACGAGAAGAGAAATCAATTATTATTGATAAATCGATGCCAGTTGTTTCGGCTAGATTGATAAGTAGATAGAATTTGAAATCACACTATTTCGTTATTAAATCAAAATCTTGATTCTGAAACTGAGAAGAACAACCTTTTATATAAAGGGAACATTTTGGGTCGTATATTCGACCATTGCGCGCTGTTAAGTATTATGCATAATATAGGGTACAAGGAGTTGACCGGCTCTAAGTACTTTCAGAGGGGTATGATTTAATCTTTATGGTTATCTGATACGCCTGCGTATGTATCAAAGTAAATCTTTGATAGATACCCGAGAAAATAAGTTCTAAGATCTGGTGGGATCACTCAGCATAAATCTGAAAATTATTCCACTTTGTTATTGCTTAGAATTGATTCTTAATTATTCAATAGAATATCGTAGAAACTTTGAAAGCGTTGTATTCTTTCATTATCAGATTATTGTGTTGCCTAGAATACGAGAAGACTTGTTATTGATTAACGATTTGTTCAGCTATTTTAAAGTTCCCCGAACTTTGGTTTCATTCTATCAAAATATATAGTCTGTTCTTATTGATTCATATACCTTTATTGTATGTCTTAACTTGCGGGGCAAACTTGTTGCTCACCCTTGCTATAAATAAAATATTTCAGCTAGGAACGAAGAGGCCAGCGGGTCAAAGAAAAGCAAAGGCAAATGCAAGATGTTGGAGTAGTTATAATGAACAATATTATTATGTTGTATTGTATTGTAAACCCTTTTTGTATATCTAAAGGGGTGTTTCTGTAATGTTAAGGTTAGTGGACCTGGGACTTATGTATTAACAATATATGTTAATGACTTATGTAATCCTATTTATATGTGAATGGCTAGTTAATTGGTATTATATTATGGATCGTGAACACCAAACTCGGGGGTCAGGTAACCCGGATTCGGGGGTGTCACAGGTTAGTATCAGAGCTGTAGTGACCAAGGTGTCACCAGCTAGTAGAAGAGTTGTAGGTTATAAACTTTAAGTGGGGTGGGGGAAAATCCTAGGATTATAACCATACGCGGGATAGAGAAAACTCATTTAGAGTTCTAAGTGAGAGTTTGTCGAAGTATATCAATAGTGAGATAAGTGGTCACATAGTGTGAGAATTTTGTACTGGTGAAGAACTAATCAAGTTATTTAAATTGATTGTAGGATGTCTGGAGAAGGTAAAAATAGTGCGGAGATGCTAGCGGATGTTGCACCGGTATCAGAAGCCGAGGTGCCAGCGCAAAGCGAATCAGTGGAGAAGGTGGGAGAAGATGAACCAATGGTCAATCTGGGGAGCGATCATGATGATTATCCCGAGATGTATCTGAGTGGAGATGAGGAGGCAGAGTCTGAGCCAGCTAAGGTGGAGTTAAAGAATAAGACCAAAGTTAGAGAACAAGATCACAAATCTGCAGAGGTTCAAGAACTCCGGAGCAAAGTGTTTCTCCTGGAGGAATTGTGGAAGACGGAGCGAGCATTACGCGAAATGACTGAAGAAAGGAACGAGCTCAAGGCGCAGGTGGACAAAATGAAGGCTGAAGGTGGTGGATCATCTGAAAGAACCAGCAAGAAGGACAAGAAGAAGAGAAAGAGGGAAAAAGATTGCCCTAAATCTGAAAAATTAAGCCCGAAGAAGAAGCAAGCCTGTATCAAGTGTGGAAAGACTTACGCGGGAGAATGCATTATGTGGAAGAACGTGTGCTTCAAGTGCAAGCATGAAGGACATATTTCTCTGCATTATCTTAAGCCAAATTTGAGGAAGTGTTTTTCATATGGGCAGACGGGTCACGGATTCAGCAAGTGTCCCATCAAGAAGAAGACTGGTGAAGGGAGTGGTCGGTAGATAACTTAGATATATGTAATAGTATCTTTTGGGTAGAAGTTTATGATATTAAGTGTTGTAATATCGAGAATGATGTGTAAGCATATGTAAATATATATATATATATATATATATATATATATATATATATATATATATATATATATGTTTGTATGAATGAAATCCTTATTTTCTATATGAATATAAGATTACGATTAATTTGTTTGTTCTTAAAACTCATACTTATGGTAAGTTAATGACTCATAATTATATGAAATGTTTTAAACCCCTCAGCTAATGGACGCCAAAGGTATGACTAGGATAAGTTCATACACTCATATAATTATGGCAAGTTCCTGAACTCATAAGTGTGGTAAGTTTGACGAACTAGTAATAACTGTGTGAGAATGGAGAATAGCAACTTTTTGTGTAAAGTTGTGTTGTTAATCCTGTTATGATTTAAAAAGGGATAGTAATATGTTAAGTACTATATGCACTATGTGCTATTTGAATAAATATGCGATTACATGAGAATTATGTGTTAAATTCTTATTGTGTTAAGAATTTGTGTAAAGAAAGAGAATTAATATAAGATTTTTATTTAAATCAGATCATACCGCCTAGAAGACAGAATCGAAACCAACGAGAAGAACAGTCAGTGAATAACGAAGGAGGTCAAGCTGACCCAATGCAAAACTTTGCGGATATGATAGCCCAATCTATAGAGAATAGAGCTCCGGCTGCAAGATGAAGATCAAGAAATCAGCCAGCTAAAAGATTGGCTAATTTCAAGGATTTTAAAGCGGTAAGACTGCCTGAGTTCAAAGGGACCACAGATCCTATTGAAGCCCAAACTTGGGTGAAGGAGATAGAGAAAGCATTCGTCATTGCGCGAGTGGCGGAAGAGCAAAAGACAGCTTTTGCAACTTATCTGATGAAGGGAGAAGCTAATTACTGGTGGGAGACGAACCAAGCGAGAGCTGGTACAGAAGTGGTGTTGTGGACAAGATTCAAGGAGTTGTTCTTTGAGAACTACTTCTCGTCGAGTATGCAATCTAGAATGAAAGTTAAATTCTTAGAACTTAAGCATGAGAACATGTCGGTATCTGAATATGCTGCCAAATTCAACGAGCAGGCAAGATTTGCACCTCATCAGGTGGACACAGAGGCAAGAAAGACGAGAAGATTCGAGAATGGATTGAAGCCAGGAATATACAACAAGGTAGCAGTATTACAGATCAACACATTCGCGGCATTGATGGAGAAAGCGTTGATTGCTGAAGGAGGGAGCGAAGCTACGTCTCGATTCCATCAGGAGAAGAAGAAGAAGACAAATGACGATGGAAGCAGTGGTGGAAGTAACCCTAATAAGAGGAAATGGAGCGAGAATACCCAGTCGGGTACTAAAATAGAAGATAATAGGAAAGGAAGGGGGCCATGTTCAAATTGTGGGAAGAACCATGCAGGAGTTTGCCTGAAGAAGAAGGGAGTTTGCTATAACTGCGGACAAGAGGGGCATATGTCACCCAATTGTCCCAGTCCGAAGAAAATTCAAGGTTTCTTTGGATGCGGATCGACTGACCATATTGTTTGAAACTGTCCGAAGAAGAATGCGGAGAAGGAAAGTGTCAACAAGGGACCCAGTGGCGGAACCTTGGCGATTTAAGGACCTACACAGCCAGGAAGACCAACAGCCCGTACATTCAACATGACGGCGCAGGATACAGTGGCTACTCAGGAGGCGGCAGTAGGTAATGATTTCGTTTAGAATTTAATTACGTGAGTAATATGAGTCAGATATTTCTGTGAACTGTTTTCTTTTATAGATTCAAGTCACAGGTTAGAATTAGAAACACAATTTGATATTGTGTTGATAAAAATGAATTGATGATACAACTTTAGAAGATTGTAGAGAATAAGAAAGCGGTGATTCCGAGGACGAAATCCTTTTAAGGAGGGGTGAATGTGATAACCCGATATTTTGAATAATCAAAAATTTGCGAATAAATTTTTTTTTATTAATATTAATTATCAATTTTGTGACAAGTATCTGTGATACGAGTCTCGAGAAAGTCAATTTGGGTATTGACTAATAAATTTAGAGTAGAGTTGTGCTTAACAAGCTTTAGAAACCCTAACCCTAATTTCTGGATAGGAATTCAGTAGAAAATATAATTAAAATAATTATATTAATAAGTATGTGTTTGTACTGTATAGAGATTTTGATCAATGATTAATTGGATAAGGTTTGAAATTAATAAACCCTAATAAGAGATTAGGAACCCTAATCTCAGGATTAGAAACTCGAATGTACCATTGGAAACCCTAATCGAAAGCCGAAAAACCCTAATTTTAAATTCGGGAATCCTAAACCCTAAATTAGGAAATCATAATCCTAATTGACACGCCTATTGTGTGTATTAAACTTTAATATGATTAGAAAGCCCTAATTATATTTTAGTTATCTTAATTTCTATTTTACAAACCCTATTTGTAATTTAAAAAATTTATTTTTTAATTAAAACCCTAATTCGTGGGTTGTAAACCCTAATGATCATTTTGACCCTAATTGCTAATTTAAGCAATTTTAATTAGGAATATTAATCCTAATTAGCAAGATTGAATTTTATGATTAGGAAATATTAATATAATTATCGAATCCTAATTATAATTTAGGAATATTCATTTTCTATTTTGAAAACCGAAATTCGGAAATATTGGAAATTAAATTGCAAACCCAAACCCTAAACCCTAAGAGTTTGTACAAATGACAAGAATGCCATTGATTGTATTCTAGAAATGACAAAAATGCCATTTTGTTTATTTTAGTAAGCTAACTTGTAATTTTGGCTTAACTTTAGTTGGCCACCAACTATTTTGACATTTGTGACTTAAAATCTCAGCCAATTCAGCCTCTTAGTGACATCACATTACATCTAGCAACTTCATATCACAATATATAAAGATTGGGAGAGAGAAAGTGTTCATATTTTGCCTTATTTTCCAACCTAGCTCTCACCAACTCTCTCTCTCTCTCTCTCTCTCTCTCTCTTCATATCTGAAAATAGCAAGTAATTCAGTCCCAATTTCAGTTCCTAGATCATCTAATAACATATTGGAGAGCTTAGATCAAGAATTAAAAGCTAGAAGGTATAAACCTAATTTTACTTTTGATCTATGTTGCTAAGAAAATTTTTGTGTTTAGAATCTTGCTAATGGATGTTTTATGAAGATCTATGATGATCTATCATGAATCCATAGCATCAAAGTGCCTTAAAATGAGTTTTACAAAATCTGTTCTTGAGCTCTAAAGTTGTCTGACAAGCAAATGTCAGTTGGCTTAGATCTTCATGTGTTCATGTTATGAGTTGTTTTAAAGCTTTTATATGTAGCCTGACATGTTGTCTTTAAGCTGCAAAAGCTATCAGAGTCATAAGAAGTCTGGATTCGAAGATATAATCGGTCAAAACCCGTTGACCAGGCATGATCGAGTATATTTTGGGTAACCCAGAAAGTTGGATTTTAGCGTCTGACAATTTTTGTGAGGCCTGGATCTGACAGGTGTTAGGTTGTCTGATGTTGTGTTTATAACCATGTTGTAGCCTATAAGATGGACTCTAGATCCATACTTGTATAACATTAAATCAGTAAATATATCGATCGTGGCAAGTAGTCAATGTAGGCCATTCGGCCACGAATTGAATTTCTGGAAATTCCAGAAAATGTTTTGCACGAACTTTATGACCATGTTTGACCGAACTATATATTGTGATTTTGTTGTTTTCGGACTTATTTGTTGTTATATTAATATTCCTTGACACAAGTACTATACATTGAACCTTGATATCGATCATTTGGTGAACAGAACATAGAGTTAATCGAGCAGGAAACTCACCACTCGAACTGCCTGGGTTTCTGGAAAACCCAGGAGTAGTCTGACAATGACTTTAGGTGGCCAGATCTTCTTGTTATGATGTGATATGACTTAGATAAGGATTGTTAATTGAATTCTTACATTCCTACTACATGATCAAAGTGTAAGATAGTTCAGAACATGATCCGACTGTGATTTAGGTGTGGTCAAACCATGACCCTTGTTAAGCTAAGCTGTCAGTGTTCTTGAGCTCAAGAATACCAACAGCGACGTTTTATGCCGCTAAAGGCCTACATCGACGGTTTTAATTATTTTAATTTTCTGAATATTCCGAAAATTATTTAAAAATAGAAATAAATTCTAAAAATTACCAAAAATGGTTTTAAAAATTATTTTAAATTATGAAAAATAATTTCTGACCAACTGGAATATTTTTCTTTAATATTTATAATTATTTAAATATTAAAAGTATTTAATTTATTTAATTAGTGTATTAAATAAATTATAGAAAAATGATTTAATATTATGAAAAATCATTTTAAATAAGAATAATGTATTTAAAAATATTTTGAATTATAAAATATAATTTTTAATATTTTTGGAGAAATTTTATTAATAATTTAATATTAATGATATTAGATTTATTTAATTATTAAATTAAATAAATAAGATAAAAATAATTTTATGGATTTAAAAATCATTTTAAATAAGAATAAAGTGTTAGAAAATATTTGAAATTATAAAATATTATTTTTAATATTTTTGGAGAATTCTCATTAATAAATTAATATTAATGATATTAGATTTATTTAATTATGATATTAAATAAATGAATTAAAAATGATTTTATTGATTTAAAAATTATTTAAAGATGAGAAAAATGATTTAAAAGTATTTTAAGTTATAATTAATGACTTTTAATATTTTTATAATAATTACATTAATATTTAAATATTAATGGTAATGATTTAAAAATGATTTTAATTACTTTAAAAATTATTTAAGTAGAATATTGATGATTTAAAAATATTTTAAGTTATTATCAATAACTTTAATATTTTGACAAGTATGTTATTAATATTTTGATATTATTAAATATTAATAATGATAAGATTATTTGATAATTAAATCATTTAAAAAATTGATTTAAGTGTTTGAAATTTTTTATAAATTATAATAATTGTTTATAAATTATTAAAAGCTTCCGAGAAATATTATAAACGATATTTGACTTATCTAAGATAATATTGAAGCTTAGAGACCAAGTTTAATTGACAATCAATGTGTTAATTGTCGGATAGGTTGACCAGAACACTAAGAATGGACCGAAATCTAATCAGACCGAAATAGTTAGACTGGATAAGTGTTTATATAGGTTATAAACACTAATGTGGCTATGTGGTAATGTGCCTAGGAGAAGTTTGACTGTAGAATACAGTGTTACGTGTTATAAATGATTATACTAATTGTGAGACCGACATTGTTGATTATAGTTCTTACGAACGCAGTTAATTATATTGTGTAGCTGTAATCAACGCGAAAGGCAAGTTTCCTAACTCAACCTTGAGTTATATTCATTCAATTATTTTGATGGTTAATTATTGATAATTATACCATGTCCAGGAAATTTATTGTTGATTATTCGCAGTTAGTGCATGATTAAAATTCAAATTAAATTACTGATCTGGAAAATATATATTTGTAGAATTACTGTTGTTGGATATTTGTATCTGAAGAAACTAATATTGACAGTACAGATAACTCCTGTTTATTGTCAAATTATATTAAGAAATGTCTTAGCTAATTATTGTGGCTAGACGAACAATTGTTAGAACTTGATAAATACGAGAAGAGAAATCAATTGTTATTGATAAATCGATGCCAGTTATTTCGGCTAGATCGATAAGTAGATAGAATTTGAAATCACAGTATTTCGTTGTTAAATCAAAATCTTGATTCTGAAACTGAGAAGAACAATCTTTTATATAAAGGGAACATTTTGGGTCGTATATTCAACCATTGCGCGCTGTTAAGTATTATGCATAATATGGGGTACAAGGAGTTAGCCGGCTCTAAGCACTTGCAGAGGGGTATGATTTAATCTTTATGGTTATCTGATACGCCTGCGTATGTATCAAAGTAAATCTTTGATAGATACCCGAGAAAATAAGTTCTAAGATCTGGTGGGATCACTCAGCATAAATCTGAAAATTATTCCACTTTGTTATTGCTTAGAATTGATTCTTAATTATTCAATAGAATATCGTAGAAACTTTGAAAGCGTTGTATTCTTTCATTATCAGATTATTGTGTTGCCTAGAATACGAGAAGACTTGTTATTGATTAACGATTTGTTCAGCTATTTTAAAGTTCCCCGAACTTTGGTTTCATTCTATCAAAATATATAGTCTGTTCTTATTGATTCATATACCTTTATTGTATGTCTTAACTTGCGGGGCAAACTTGTTGCTCACCCTTGCTATAAATAAAATATTTCAGCTAGGAACGAAGAGGCCAGCGGGTCAAAGAAAAGCAAAGGCAAATGCAAGATGTTGGAGTAGTTATAATGAACAATATTATTATGTTGTATTGTATTGTAAACCCTTTTTGTATATCTAAAGGGGTGTTTCTGTAATGTTAAGGTTAGTGGACCTGAGACTTATGTATTAACAATATATGTTAATGACTTATGTAATCCTATTTATATGTGAATGTGTAGTTAATTGGTATTATATTATGGATCGTGAACACCAAACTCGGGGGTCAGGTAACCCGGATTCGGGGGTGTCATATTTTGTCTCACTGGATTCATTTTCTTTAAGATATTTTTCATCATCCTCAGTCCTAAATGATGATATTACTGAATATCTTTGGCCTGTAGTGCAAAGATGTATGATTACCTGATGAATATCTTTGGCCTGTAGTGCAAAGATGAACAGGTGTTGAGATGAACATGACTGACTGGTGATACAAATGAATATCTTTGGCCTGTAGTGTAAAGATGAATATTTGGTTAAAGATGACTATTAATTGATGTTACAGGGATAAAATATTGATGATGAACTTTTAAATCTTAGAAGATAGTAGAATTTATTCTCTTCTTGACTCTTCTAATGGTTTGTTGTTTCTGCTGCAGGTGTTGATCTAAAACTTATTGTCGATTATATTCTATAAGATTTTTCCCTGTTGAATACTAATGATAATTTGTTGTATATTATCTTAGTCATTATATTTTTTACTGGGCTAGTTGAGCTCACCCTTTTCCTTTTTGTTCTATTTTTCTTCTAAGGAGGTGAGAACATAGCAAGATCTAGTCGAGGTATGGAGTGATGGTTCTAGAAAGATGTTTTAGTAGTCCTCACTATTTCTATAAAATAGTGTTTGAATAATTATAATGAAGACTTATTTGAGTGTGGATATTGTCTAGAAGACAATATTTGTATTTAAACTCACAGTAATTGTGTTGTCGTATTTTGCACGACAATTATTATAATGAAGTTGTATTTGTTTCTATACCATGTATTTGGCGACTCAGAATGGGTGATGTATACCTATTTTGGGGGCGTCACAGTAGGGGTGTAAAAAGGTGTTGGTTTGTAGAGAAGGGTGTAGGATTATTTTTTGTTATTTTTGTTTTATTGCGACCGGAACTAAGTACTCCCGTGTATTGGGGAGATCAGGTCAACGTAGTTCGCCCCATGTTCAGGACGGTTTACAGCCAATGAAAAGTTTGATCCCATGTACAGGAAAAACTGTAGGTGTGAAAAGTTTTAATCCCTGATGGGACAAAACTGCGGGTGTGAAAAGTTTTGAAGGCAAAGTTGTGTGAAGGATCTACTGATCCGGAACCAGGCTGGTGGTTGGAAAAGTGTGTTTGTCCCTAATGGGGCAGATGGGTGTGAAAAACGGTTGTATATAGTGAAGGGTTAGAAAACCTAAAATGACTGGGGATCTGGTGATCCAAAACCAGGATGTTTGCTTGATGGTAACCTCAGACATAGTAACGTTTCACTGTGTCCGAGTTGATGAGCTGTGGAAATTTATTTTCGTCCATTTCCTATAATTTAAGAGCACCTCTTGTCAATACCTCCTTGACAACAAACGGGCCTTCCCAATTTGGGACAAATGTTTCCTTGGACTGATCTTGGTTGTCAAATATCTTCTTCAAAACCAAGTCATGTTATTTGAACTGTCGTAGCCAGACTTTTCTGTTGTAGGATCTGGCGATCCTTTGTTGGTATAACTGACCATGAAAAATAGCATCACTTCGCCTTTCGTCTATTAGAGACAATTGGTTATACCTATCTTGTAACCATTGGTCTTAATCCAACTGAGCGTCTATCAACACTCTGAGGATTCCATTTCCACCTCTATGGGGAGTACTACTTCTATCCCATATGCTAATGAGTAGGGGATTGCCCCAGTGGAAGTGTGCATTGATGTTTTGTAGGCTAATAGAGTCAGGGGTAATAAGTCAGGCCATATTTTATGGTTGGCAGACATCTTTTGCATAATTTTCTTGATATTCTTGTTAGCCGCTTCAACAGCACCATTCATATTTGGACGGTAGATGACGGAGTTGAGATATTTGATGTGGAATTTACTGCACAACTCCTCCATCATTTTGTTATTGAGGTTCTTAGCATTGTCTGATACAATTACCTCTGGTTGTCCATATCGACAGATGACATTGTTTCTGATGAAAGCGATGATGACTTATTTGGTAACCCTAGGGAAGGAGGCTGCTTCTACCCACTTGGTGAAGTAGTCGATCATGGTAAAGATTAATCAATGCCCATTACTGGCTTTAGGCTCGATGGGCCCGATCACGTCCATTCCCCGTATTGAGAAGGGCCAGGGCGAGCTCATATTATGGAGTTCCCGTGGAGGGGCATGGATAACATTTCCATGAATTTGGCATTGATAACATCTCTTGACGTGATCATCACAGCCAGCCTTGAAAGAGAGCCAGTAATGCCCTATTCTGAGGATCTTTTTAACAAGTAGAGGGCCGCTCATGTGTGGGCCACATACTCCACCATGGATTTCATCCATGAGCCTTTGAGCTTGGTCCTTTTCCAGACATATGAGGAGACCTAATCCTGCATCTCTTTTGTAGAGTGCATCTCCACTCAAGTAGAATTTTATAGCTAGTCGATGGATCCGCCTTGTGACGCCCCCAAATCCGGGTATCTTCCAACCCGACAGATGGTGCTACACGGTGCTACAGTTCACAAGAACATTCAATTGAAATGCCTCAAAAGAACGAATATGTCTTATATATATTCAAAATAATATTTACCTTCCCCCAGGTTCTTTATAACCATTACAATTGTTCTTGTCATAATATAAATTATTATCATTACAAAATCTATACTATTACATAAGTAATCTACGGGTTCGCCTTTGCCTTCCCTTTATCCTTGTCGGATCCGTCGGTCCGTTCGATCTTAGCTGCATTCATATGGTTCAAGAGAGAGTGATCCTAACTAGCTCAGCAATACAACAATTCTAATAAAACTAGCATGCTTGGAACATAAGAATCGTATATCTTCAATAACTGAACAATAGTTATGAAGTACTATCGATCATTCAAAATAGCACTTCTATTCATTCAAAACGTTTTACAATAACAATATTCAGTAAAACATCAATTCCGGTCCAAGACCATGAGCATTTCATAAGTTCATTGAAAAGGACATCTCGGTACGAAGTCCGTAAGTTCGACATAGCTTACAAGCACGTCTAGGTGATCAGCCTATAGTACTCTAAGTTGATCAACACTACATTCATTAAATGTATATACGTTTAAGTTGTGGCAACCTCACGTGCATGTCGTTTGACGACAAAACAATTTAGCATACTCAGTCTCCTTTTGAAAACAACACCAATATTAGTTTGGTAAATCAATGTCAATACTTGGATAGATTATAAGAATCCAACATATCATAAGTCTAGCTGAAAGAATTGGCATTGACTTCATCAGACATTAACTCATGCGTAAGAATACATGAATCACAAAGCTTGTCCAGATTGAACTGAAACAAGGGTTATAATACTTACCTTTAGCGTCTGCTACAGTTATAACACGTGCACTTTAAGTCTTTAAGGTCTCTACAGTAGATGATAACATCACATAGCACATTAGGTCATGAATAACATACATAGTTCCTAAAAGAATCTTACCCTTTTTCTCAATCTAATTATGTATTAGATTTGTTATTTATTGTTTTCGACTTTCGTTATGTCGTTCTTTCATTCATATGAAATTGAGTTACTTCAACCCTAAGTGATCATACTTAAGGTTTAAACATATCTTAACAATGTTACTATTAAGCTTTAGTTCATTACTAATGAGTTACCATTCATTCTCTCCTTATAAACATTCTTAAATTTCAAAACCCTAAGGCAAGCGCTGCAGCGCCAGCTCCTTTTACTTCAGCCGCGCTGCGGCACCATACTATAGTAGCCAAAGACCCAGACTCGGTTATGCGGCGCGAGGCATCATCCGGACATGCTCTGCGCTGCGGTGCCAACTATTTGGCTTTGGGCTGGCGCCGCGGCGCCAGCTCTGTGCACTGAAAATTTTTGACAGATTTTTATTTTTGTGAAACTCCCAGGCTCATAACTTCTTCGTTATAAGTCCGAATTGTCTTGTTCAAGAGCCTACGGTTCAAAAATCACATACTCTACGTGTTCATGCAAGAATTTTATCTATTTGACTTTGTTAACTTGAAATTCACCTACTGGTTCATTTTTAACAAAAACAATAAACGTTCGTGAACGTTCAACACTCATTTCTTCGTTCTAAGTCAGAATTTGGTCATTTTTTGAGTCCACAACTATATACTGCCAAATACGACTTGTCTCCATCGAAAACCAATGTTTCCAAGTTCAAACACAAAATTTGACTTCCATTCCGAGAATTTCATGAATTCGACGATTATCGTCCAATCGTGTGTGTAAGACCCCAACTTTTATAAATAAAGATGAATTTTTTATAAATATCATTTTTGAATATTATGGAGTTAATTTGATATAATGTTATAGTTGTGGGTAATATTTATAAATTTTACAAAGTACACAAGTTGTTATATAATATTCGATTGGTCGGAAAATATTCGTTTTAACAGAGAATATTCATACAACGGCACAATCATTGGTGGACCCCACAACAGAATTATTGTCGGATTAAGAAAATGACAAAAATATTTTATTAAAAGTAACGACGGAAGTTTTACCATTGATACTGTTGAACTACTCGATAGTAAAAGTACAGTAACACGTGTGGTTGCATAGTAGCACACGGTATTGATTATTAATGCTTATGTGAGAAGTCACTCAGTTTGATTCAATTATTGTCAGTTAATACTATGAATTATTTAGTGATAATGAAGTTTTGTTTTATTCGTATTATTAACGTAATAAAACAGAAATATCTTTTTATATAAAACATAATATTTTATTAAAGTTATTCTATAAATTGAATATATTATATTTTATTTAAAAGATTTTTCTTTAATTATGGACCGTCAGATTAAAGTAATCAATCTGGACCGTTCGTGGATTAGTTACTATGCATTCTATTTTTCTATAAATAGCAACTCATTCCTTCATTATTTCTTACGAATTCACTGAACTTTAGAGAGAGAAACTATAGAGAGAGAGAGAAAAAAAAGTATTCTGCTACTTAACTACTTCCTTATTTCAGTTCTTCTTTAAAACGGTAAGGGGTGTTATTCTTTCTTATTCATGAAGAGAACTGTTGTTATTCCATTTCTTATTATTCTGTTGGAATAACCTGTATACGCGGTCTACCCTATACTTGGTGACATTATTCTGTTATCCTGTTGGAACATCCTATCTGTGTATTTTACACCAGACCTAGTTCTGTCTTTATTATTTTTTTGTTGGAACTTCCTGTCTGTGTGTTTTACACCAGACCTGGTTTCGTCTTTATTATTATTCTGTTGGAACTCTGTTGGAACATCCTGTCTGTGTGTTTTACACCGGACCTGGTTCCGTCTTTATTATTATTCTGTTGGAATATCCTGTCCGTGCATTTTACGCCGGACCTGGTTCCATTATTTATTATTCTGTTGGAATATCATGTATGTGCGTTTTACGCCGGACCTGGTTCCATTATTTATTATTCTGTTGGAATAACCTGTCTGTGCAGTCTATCGCATGTCGGGTGATTTTTTTTGTTATTCTATTCTTTATTATACTCAGTTGGTTAAGTTTTAACTTCTATACTCAATGAAATTAGTGGAATATCCTTGATAATTGCGGTTCATCCAGTATCTTTTCATGAAAATATTCTTCTAAGCATTCTTGAATTTTACTCCACAAAGTAGTATCATGTTGACAATTTGGACGTTGTTAATTCTTGGATAAATTAATTCTTGAACTTGTTTTATTGAATTCTTATATCATTGTCATCATCCTCATGTTTATAAAATGTTGAAAGTCATATATGGCATGTAATGCATAGGTGGACTTGGTATGATTATAACCAGGGATTATTCGGTGTAATCATGACCGTAATGTTACAAATGATGTGGTAAAAGTTCTCATTGGCCCGTAGTGCATTGATGGACAGTTGTTGGCATGATCATGACCATTAATGAATACACAAAAATTCTTGGCTCGTAGTGCATGGATAATTGTGGTCGTGATACTAAAGAATATCCTTGGCCGTAGTACAGGGGTAATTCGATGATGTGGATTATTTTGTTAAGCTAAGTCCCAGCGATAACAATGTTGAAAAACCTTTTAAATCATAGAAGATAGTAGATTTTATTCTCTACTTGACTCTTTTAATGGATTGCTTGTTCCGCTGCAGTTAAACTTGATGTTCGTTATATTTTATCAGTTTAATACTGTTGAAGGCTAATGATAATTTATTCTGTATTATCTTAGTCATAATATTTCTTACTGGGCTAGTTGAGCTCACCCTTTCTTTCACTGTTCTCTTCAGGAAATGAGAATATAGCTGGAACGAGTCGAGGAACAGAGTGATGGACCAGATGATAGTATTAGTAGTCCTCACTATTCTGTTAAATAGTGTGACAATAATTGTAACGAGAACTCCTTTTGAGTTTGTATAGTCTCTAGCAGACAATAATTGTATTCAAACTCACAGTTATGTTTTGTTGTATTGTACACGACAGTTGTATTAGTAAGTTATATTTGTATTCTGTACCATGTATCTGACGACCCAAGATGGGTGATGTATACCTAATTTTGGGGGCGTCACAGTTGGTATCAGAACTTAGGGATATGATCCTTGGCTAAGATGTGAGAATAGAACTAGGAGGGGAGAGACGGAGAATTTCTTCGCTAGTATGACCTACCTAAGTTTATTTGCATGGTATTTAATTGGTCGGTCAGAATATAAGGATAATATATGACATATCAATTAACTTTTATTTTGTGGCAGTATCTGAAAATGGCATCCGAGAATGTTGAGAATAGCAATGGAGCACAGGCGACTGTTGATTCACCATATATCAATAATCGGGATAATGTGCATCAGGAAGGCGACAATCCTCATGCAAATAACAATACTGACCAAATGATGAATGATGAAATGTTCAGAAGCTTTATGCAGTTCATGCAACAGCAGGCGAGAGCGGCTCCTGTTCAAAATGTAGGTGGAAACATTGAAAACTCTCGGACGGTCACCGCTAAACAGTTCAAGGAGCTGGGACCACCGGAGTTTAAGGGAGAGCCAAAATCACTTATAGCAGAAACATGGATAAAGCAGATCACTAAGATATTTGATGTCTTGGGATGCTCTGAGGAGCAAAAGGTTCCTTTTGCCGCCTTTATGTTGCGAGGAGAGACAGATTACTGGTGGGAATCGATTAAGCGTACTCAACCTGTCGCACTGAAGATGTCTTGGGAGAAGTTCCAAGAGCTGTTCAATGACAAATACTTTCCCGAAAGTATTCGTCACATGAAGGAGGTGGAGTTCATCAAATTAGAGCAGAATAATATGACCGTGTTCAGTATGAGGCTAAATTTGCTGAGTTGTCCCGATTTGCGTCCCACTTGGTGGATAATGAAGAGCGAATGATGCGAATTTTTTTGCGAGGTTTGAAACCTGAGATACGTCAACATCTTATTTCTCATAAACTGTGTTTATATTTAGATGTTGTGAATAGGTCTCAGTTAGTGGAGCGCGATAATGAGTCAACGCAACCAAAAGAGAGCAGTCGGCAAAATGATAATACTAGTGAGAGCAGTCATCGAAGCGGTGACAACAAGCGTGGAGGGAATCAACATGCCAGAAATGGTAACCACTTCGGTGGTAATCAGGGCCAAAATAATAAGAATGGTCATTTCAAGAAAAGGAGATTCAACAATGATGGAAAGACGTCAGCACCAGCACCCTAAATGATCGAGCTAAATGACCTATCATATGTTTCAAATACGGATGGGAAGGGCACATCAGTCCAAACTGCCCAATGCCGTCTAAAGCATGTTATAAATGTGGAAGAGAAGGTCATTTAGCTCGATTTTGTCGTTTACCAAAAACAAGTTCAGCCAGGATGGAGACACCAAAGGCCGTCCCAGAAAAGTCAAAACCGGTAGTGCAAGGGAGAGCGTTTGTTATGACCTCCCAAAAAGAAAGGAACCCGAATGAGGTCATCACGGGTAAGCTTATCATAAACTCTAACGAAGTCTATACTTTATTTGATACCGGTTCAACCCATTTTTTTATTTCTCCTACTTGCGCTCATCGATTAAATTTGACTCCGAAGAAATTAGACTTTGACTTATCTGTTGAAACTACATTGGGAGAAACCTTCATTACATCCACGGTTTATAAGTCTTGTTTGGTTCAAGTTGGTACCCACACATTACCTGTCGATCTTATTTCATTAAAAATACTTGCATTTGACGTGATTCTAGGGATTGATTGGTTAACTACTCATCATGCAAAAATTGATTGTTTTCGTAAGGTTGTTAGCTTTCATATTCCTAATCGACCTATTATGTGAATTCAAGCAACCAAACCATTAAAATCAATCGCTGTCATCTCAAGCCATAAAGCTATTCGTTTATTGAAAAACGGATGTCAAGCTTTCTTAGCTCATGTCACGGATCTAAACAAAAATACGTCAGTTTGAATGATATTTCTATTGTTAATAAATTTCCTGACGTATTCCCTGAAGAACTTCCTGGCCTACCCAAGAGTGAAATTTTATTTTGTATCGACCTTGAACCCGGTACAAAACCCATTTCCAAAGCCCCATATAGAATGGCTCCTATTGAACTTCAGGAGTTAAAGATCCAACTGCAGGAATTGTTAGACACTGGCTTTATTCATCCTAGTACTTCTCCTTGGGGTGCTCCTGTTCTATTCGTGAAGAAGAAAGATGGAAGTATGCGACTTTGTATTGATTATCGAGAGTTGAATCATGTGACCATCAAAAATAGGTACCCATTATCACGTATTGATGACATGTTTGACCAGTTGCAGGGAGCACAATTCTTTTCAAAGATCAATCTTCGTTCTGGATATCATCAGCTGAAGGTTAGAACTGAGGATATTATAAAGACGGCTTTCAGAACTCGGTACGGG
Source organism: Panax notoginseng (assembly GCA_016801055.1). Classification (NCBI taxonomy): domain Eukaryota; kingdom Viridiplantae; phylum Streptophyta; class Magnoliopsida; order Apiales; family Araliaceae; genus Panax; species Panax notoginseng. Next base: position 70,235,165 of record CM029018.1, on the reverse strand, counting down.
CATTATGAATTCCTAGTCATGTCCTTTGGATTGACTAATGCTCCTGCTGCCTTCATGGATATGATGAACCGGGTATTCAAGAAATATTTGGATCACTTTGTGGTCGTCTTTATTGATGACATCCTTATTTATTCCAAAAGTCGTGAATATCATGAGCAACACTTGAGGCTGGTACTCCAAAAGCTTCGTGAATACAAGCTTTATGCCAAGTTGAAGAAATGCGAGTTATGGCTGGAGGAGGTAGCATTCCTTGGGCACGTAGTATCAAGTCGTGGAATATCTGTTGACCCGACAAAGATTAAAGCTATTCAAAGCTGGGAGCAACCTAAATCAGTGACCGAAGTACGTAACTTTCTTGGTTTAGCTGGTTATTATCGGAGATTCGTGGAAGGATTTTCTCGAATCGCTACTCCATTAACTCAGCTGACTCGGAAAGATACAAAGTTCGGTTAGAGCGAATAATGTAAGAAGAGTTTTCAAGAACTTAAGAGGAGACTCATTTCAGCACCTGTTCTAACAATACTATCTGGCTCGGAGGGATTTATCATCTACAGTGATGCTTCGAGCAAAGGGTTGGGATGCGTTCTCATGCAACATGAAAAAGTCATAGCCTATGCATCAAGACAACTCAAGGAATATGAGAGAAATTATCCTACTCATGATCTAGAATTGGCAGCTGTTGTCTTTGCACTTAAAATTTGGAGGCATTACTTGTGTATGGGGAGAAGGTGGAGATCTTTACGGATCATAAAAGCGTCAAATATTTCTTCACTAAAAAGGAACTCAACATGCGACAATGACGTTGGCTTGAACTATTGAAAGATTATGATCATACCATTCAATACCATCCTGGAAAAGTGAACGTGGTAGCTGACGCATTGAGTAGAAGATCATATGCAAGTACGAGTGCGATATTGTCAACACAAAGGCCCATTTTGTGTGACTTGCAAAGGATGGAGATAGAGTTGAAGACTCCGGGGACCCATGTGATGATGGCGAATATACAAGTAGAACCAACTTTAATCGATAAAGTTAAAGCTGCTCAAGCTACAGACCTGGAGCTGATGCGTATGAGGAAGAAAGTGCAAGAAGGTGCTATGTCGGAAGCAAGAATCGATGAAGAAGGAATACTTTGAGTCAACTCCAGACTTTGTGTTCCTAATAACCCTGATTTAAAGTATGAAATCATGATGGAGGCGCACAACACACCGTTTGCAATCCATCTTGGGAGTACCAAAATGTATCATGATCTTCGTCATACATTTTGGTGGAGCAATATGAAGCGAGAGATAGCGCTGTTTATCTCAAGGTGTCTAACTTGTCAACGAGTCAAAGCAGAGCATCAAGTACCAAAAGGTCCATTGCAACCACTTGAAATTTCAGAATGGAAGTGGGAGCACATTACCATGGATTTCATTACCGGTCTTCCTAAGGTTTCTCAAGGTATAGATGCGATTCGGGTCATTGTTGATAGATTGACCAAGTCTGCTCATCTCTTATCGATACGAGAAACTTATACACTTGAACGTCTTGCTCGTATGTACATATATGAGATTGTAAGACTGCATGGTATGCCAGTATCCATAGTTTCTGATCGAGATCCAATATTCACTTCACGATTTTGGGTTAGTTTACAAAAAGCTATGGGCACGGATTTACGATTTAGTTCGGCATATCATCCTTAGACGGACGGACAATCAGAGAGGACTATTCAAAGTCTAGAAGATTTTTTAAGACTCTGTGTCCTTGAATTCAAGGGAAGTTGGGACAAGTTCTTACCATTGGAGGAGTTTTTCTACAACAACAGTTATCAAGCAAGTATTGGCATGGCTCCATTCGAAACATTGTATGGAAGAAAATGTCGTTCTCCAGTATGCTGGGATGAGGTGGGTGAAGCAACGTTGTTGGGACCAGAGTTGGTATGTATGACTACAGAAAAGATTCAAGCGATCCGACAACGTATAAAAACCTCACAAGATCGACAAAAGAGTTATGCTGATCTTCATCGAAAGGACGTGGAATTTGATATAGAAGATCATGTTTTCTTACGTGTTGCTCCATGGAAAAGAGTTACGAGATTTGGAAAGAGAGAAAAGCTCAATCCTCGATTCATCGGTCCATTTTTAATCCTCGATCGAGTAGGAACTGTGGCTTATAGACTCGCTTTACCGCCAAGTATGTCTCGTGTTCATAACGTTTTTCACATATCCATGTTACGTAAATATGTGGAAGACCTGAACCATATTATTGAGTTAGAACCGGACGAAATAGCGGAGGATTTGACGTATGAAGAATTTCCTGTTCAAATCTTGGATAAGAAGGAACATATTCTACGCTCCAAGGTTATACCTCAAGTCAAAATTTTGTGGAGAAATCACGATGTTGAGGAAATGACTTGGGAGTTAGAATCTGAAATGAAGTCAAGATATCCTTACCTCTTCGACATACCAGGTACGTACCCTAATTTCGAGGGCAAAATTTCATAAGAAGGAGAGGTTGTAAGACTCCAACTTTTATAAATAAAGATGAATTTTCTATAAATATCATTTTTGAATATTATGAAGTTAATTTGATATAATGTTATAGTTGTGGGTAATATTTATAAATTTTGCAAAGTACGCAAGTTGTTATATAATATTTGATTGGTTGGGGAATATTCGTTTTAACAGAGAATATTCGTACAACGGCACAATCATTGGTGGACCCCACAACGGAATTATTGTCGAATTGAGAAAACGACAAAAATATTTTATTAAAAATAACGGCGGAAGTTTTACCATTGATACTGTTGAACTACTTGGTAGTAAAAGTACAGTAACACGTGTGGTTGCATAGTAGCACACGGTATTGATTATTAGTGCTTATGTGAGAAGTCACTCATTTTGATTCAATTATTGTCAGTTAATAATATGAATTATTTAGCGATAATGAAGTTTTGTTTTATTCGTATTATTAACGTAATAAAACAGAAACATTTTTTTTATATAAAACAGAATACTTTATTAAAGTTATTCTATAAATAGAATATATTATATTTTATTTAAAAGATTTTTCTTTAATTATGGACCATCAGATTAAAGTAATCAATCTGGACCGTTCATGGATTAGTTACTATGCATTCTATTTTTCTATAAATAGCAGCTCATTCCTTCATTATTTCTTACGAATTCACTGAACTTTAGAGAGAAACTATAGAGAGAAACTATAGAGAGAGAAAAAAAGTATTCTGCTACTTAACTACTTCCTTATTTCAGTTCTTCTTTAAAACGATAAGGGGTGTTATTCTTTCTTATTCATGAAGAGAACTGTTGTTATTCCATTTCTTATTATTCTGTTGGAATAACCTGTATACGCGGTCTACCCTACACTTGGTGACATTCTTCTGTTATTCTGTTGGAACATCCTGTCTGTGTGTTTTACACCGGACCTGGTTCCGTCTTTATTATTATTCTGTTGGAACATCCTGTCTGTGTGTTTTACACCAGACCTGGTTCCGTCTTTATTATTATTCTGTTGGAACATCCTGTCTGTGTGTTTTACACCGGACCTGGTTCCGTCTTTATTATTATTCTATTGGAATATCATGTCTGTACATTTTACGTCGGTCCTGGTTCCATTATTTATTATTCTGTTGGAATAACCTGTCTGTGCAGTCTATCGCATGCCGGGTGATTTCTTTTGTTATTCTATTCTTTATTATACTCAGTTGGTTAAGTTTTAACTTCTATACTCCATGAAATTAGTGGAATATCCTTGATAATTGCGGTTCATCCAGTATCTTTTCATGAAAATATTCTTCTAAGCATTCTTGAATTTTACTCCACAAAGCAGTATCATGTTGACAATTTGGACGTTGTTAATTCTTGGATAAATTAATTCTTGAACTTGTTTTATTGAATTCTTATATCATTGTCATCATCCTCATGTTTATAAAATGTTGAAAGTCATCTATGGCATGTAATGCATAGATGGACTTGGTATGATTATAACCAGGGATTATTCGGTGTAATCATGACCGTAATGTTACAAATGATATGGTAAAAGTTCTCATTGGCCCGTAGTGTATTGATGGACAGTCGTTGGCATGATCATGACCATTAATGAATACACAAATATTCTTGGCCCGTAGTGCATGGATAATTGTGGTCGTGATAGAATATCCTTGGCCGTTCTGCAGGGGTGATTCGATGATGTGGATTATTTTGTTAAGCTGAGTCCCAGCGATAACAGTGTTGAAAAACCTTTTAAATCATAGAAGATAGTAGATTTTATTCTCTACTTGACTCTTTTAATGGATTACTTGTTCCGCTGCAGTTAAACTTGATGTTCGTTATATTTTATCAGTTTAATACTGTTGAAGGCTAATGATAATTTATTCTGCATTAACTTAGTCATAATATTTCTTACTGGGCTAGTTGAGCTCACCCTTTCTTTCACTGTTCTCTTCAGGAAATGAGAATATAGCTGGGATGAGTCGGGAAACGGAGTGATGGACCAGATGACAGTATTAGTAGTCCTCACTATTCTGTTAAATAGTGTGACAATAATTGTAATGAGGACTCCTTTTGAGTTTGTATAGTCTCTAGTAGACAATAATTGTATTCAAACTCACAGTTATGTTTTGTCGTATTGTACACGACAATTATATTAGTAAGTTATATTTGTATTCTGTACCATGTATCTGACGACCCAAGATGGGTGATGTATACCTAATTTTGGGGGCGTCACAGTGTGAATTCCGACGAAACTTCGTTACTAGTGATTCGTTCATCATTTCACATGGATTCAATTCATTAACCAGACATATCAACCTACATATTACAAAATCTTATCTTGATATTAGATTATAGCTTATTCCTCATAAGTTCATAACTTACCTAATTATACATTACAAGCTTTCATTTCCTTTTGACTTATTATTGATTTAAGTCCTTTATCCAACATTCTTGCATCTTATGAATCATACTAACTTCTTAAAGTAATCATATGACAATTCATCAATGTTCTTCATAAGTTTATAACTTATTTAGGTTTAAATTACTTATTCATGACTTATACGACTTAAGTCCATTAATCATCCATTTCTTGAGTGTTCTTAGCATATATGTTCATTAAGGTATACTTCTCTTATCACCCTACAATGGTAGAGATGGAAGATATAAGATCACAAGATCAATACCTTAGATGACTAACTTCCTTCTTCTTGAAAATCTAACAAAGGATGTTTGGACTTATAAGTGCTTATTCTCTCTAACCAATAAGTTGATTTGCTTGGATGAAAATTAACAAACAACTAATGAATTGCAAGCTTTCTATTTATAGAAGTCTCCAAGTTAGGGCATAATGGACATTAATTCATCCACCTCTTTAGTAACCTCCTTACTATTCACTTACTTAACTATTAAGTAATCTTGCTAGCGACACTAACTATTTGGCCTCCACAACAAGCCCTTGGTCACCAATTCACCCATGGGTTGCCCCATGGATCTGGCTTTACCCATTGGATCATTACACGGGCTTATGTTTTAAATTGCTTATCTTATCTTTGGGCTTGCATTAATTTAGTTTGGGCTTCACATTAATAAACACTTGAACTTGCCTCTTAATTCTTATTGGACTTGCACTTCCTACAAGATCCACAATTCCATTTTATTAGACTTAATCCTTAACGTTCTTAATTTTAAGTCCGCATGCAAAATATTGCGTTTTCCATACTTGAATTATTATTACATAATCCATCTCACCTTGATATTATAACGTTACGTATTTCTCGAAAGTTCAAAAATAATTCCCGAGCGAAAAATGATGAATAGTATTTTTCGAAAAATTACTCGGAAATCTTTTATTTTCGTCTTGGAAATTCAAACACTTTAATTCCTTCACGTAGACGTTTCTAGGTTATAGAACGACATTTATCTTACTAACACATAATAATAATAAATAACATTATTTTATTCATTATTAAAAGTATTTACAAAAGGTTCGATTTTTCGGGGCGTTACACTCTCTCCCTTATAAGTATTCTGTCCCCAGAATCACGCTAAAAAAAATTACACAAACAATTGAGGGTAATTCTTCTTCATCTTTTCCTCCAATTTCCACGTTGCTTCTTCGACATCGTGGTTCTTCCATAACACCTTTACCGACGATAAAAATTTATTCTATAGAACTTGTTCTTTTCGATCGATGATTTCAATCGGCATTTCTTCATATGTTAAGTCCTTCTCGATATGAATCGGCTCATACTCTATTACGTGTTTGTAATCAGGCTTATAGGGACGTAATACCGATACATGAAACACGTTATGTATTCATTCTAGGTCTGGAGGTAACGCTACCACATAAGCTACCCCTCCTACTTTTTCTAATATCTCAAAAGGTCCTATAAACTTGGGACTTAACTTTTCCTTCTTTCTGAAGCGTATCTTTCCTTTCCAGGGAGATACCTTTAGAAATACATACGAGCCTACCTCGAACTCCCTATTTACTCGATGCAAATATGTAAACTTCCTTTGTCTGTCCTGAGCTTCTACCAATCGCATTCATATTAGCTTCACTATATCCGCTGTTTGCTGCACTAATTCTGGTCCTAGCATTCGGCGTTCTCCCACTTCATCCCAATACAATGGTGTCCTGTATTTTCTTCCATACAAGGCTTCGTAAGGCGGCATATCTATGCTTGCATGATAACTGTTGTTATACGCAAACTCTACAAACGGTAGATGATCTTCCCAACTACCCTTAAAATCCATGACGCAAGATCTTAACATATCTTCTAGCGTCTGAATTGTTCTCCCGCTCTGTCCATCGGTTTGTGGATGATATGTTGTACTCAACTTTAACTGTGTTCTTAACTGTTCTTGCAGACTCCCCCAAAAGTTCGACGTGAATCGTGGGTCACGATCTGACACAATTGAAACTGGTACTCCATGTCTGGAAATAATTTCCTAAACATAAAGTTTAGTTAATTGATCTAAGTTATACTTAACCCGAATTGGCAAAAAGTGAGACGACTTTGTCAACCGGTCCACTATTACCCAAATCGCATCATCTCCCTTTTGAGTAGTCAGAAGTCCCACCACAAAGTCCATCGTGATATGCTCCCACTTCCACTCCGGAATCTCCAATGACTGCAACAAGCCACTTGGTTGTTGATGTTTGGCCTTAACTTTTTGACAAATCAAGCACCTACTCACATACTCTGCTATTTCTCTCTTCATGTTTAGCCACCACAAACTCTGTCGAAGGTCTTGATACATCTTAGTGCTACCAGAATGAATCGAGTACCTCGAACTATGAGCCTCTTGTAAAACTTACTCCTTTAATTCTGTTTCATTTGGAACCCAAATTCTTCCTTCAAATCTTAATAATCTCTCATTATTAAGACTGTATTTTAAATCTTTTTCATTGGTCAACCGCTTCTTCATCTGGTCACACTCATCAGTTTTGAGTTGCGCCTTCTTAACTCTCTCAATGATGGTAGATTGCATCTCCGTCGCAAACAGTCTCTATCCCGATTCATTCACAAATTTCACCTCTATCTCCATCCTAGCCATCTCTATTATTAACTCAGTTTGAGCCGTTAACATAGACAACGTTTCCCGACCCTTCCTACTTAAGGCATCGGCAACTACATTGGCTTTTCCAGGGTGATACAGGATTTTACAATCGTAATCCTTTATCAAATCCAGCCATCTCCTCTGCCTCATATTCAACTCCTTTTGTGTGAAGATATATTTTAGACTCTTATGGTCTATGTATATCTTATATTTTTCCCCGTAAAGATAATGTCGCCACATCTTTAAGGCAAACACTACCGCAGCCAGTTCCAGATCATGAGTAGGGTAAACTTTCTCATAATCTTTCAACTTCCGTGATGCATATGCAATGACCTTTCCATGTTGCATAAGCACGCATCCAAGTCCTCTATGTGAAGCATCGCTATAAACTACAAAATTTCCTAAGTCATCGGGTAATGATAAAACAGGCGCTTCACTTAACCTTTTCTTTAGTTCTTGAAAATTATCCTCGCATTTCTCCGTCCACGCGTATTTCACCGTCTTCCTTGCCAAGTTAGTCAACGTTGTAGCTAACTTCGAAAAATCCTGAATGAATCTCTGATAGTAACCCACTAACCCTAGGAACTCTGCACCTCAATTAGCATTTTCGGTTGTTCACAATTCATCACGGCTTCCACCTTTGCTGGATCTACGGAAATCCCCTCATGGTCAATGACATGTCTTCAAAATTGTACCCTCTCTAACCAAAATTCACACTTAGTGAACTTCGCATATAACTTCTCCTTCCTTAGTGTCTCCAACACTATTCTTAGGTGTTCAACATGATCTTCTGGAGTCTTAAAATAGACTAGAATATCATCGATAAACACCACGACGAACTTGTCCAAATATTGTTTGAACACTCTGTTCATCATATCCATAAATGTAGCTGGTGCATTAGTCAACCCAAATGACATCACCAGAAACTCGTAATGACCATAACGAGTTCTGAAAGCTATCTTTGGTACGTCTTCATTTCTAACCTTTAGCTGATGATAGCCCGTCCTTAAATCTATTTTAGAAAAATACTTTGCCCCTTTTAATTGATCAAAAAGATCATTGATCTTGGGAAATGGGTACTTATTCTTTATCGTTATCTTGTTCAACTCTCGGTAGTCAATACAAAGCCTTAACGATCCGTCCTTCTTCTTGACAACCAGTATCGGTGCTCCCCACGGCGAAACACTCGATTGAATGTACTTCCTGTCCAACAGTTCTTTCAATTGCACCATCAACTCCTTCATCTCCACTAGCGCCATACGATACGGTGCCTTGAAAACTGGTGCCGCTCCTGGCACAATGTCTATCACGAACTCAGTCTCCTTATCCGGTGGAAGACCCGACAAGTTACTTGAAAATACATCCATGAATTCACTCACTATAGGTATTTGTTCCATGGTCGCTCCCACTCTCTGGGTATCAACAACATGGCACAGATAACCTATAAACCTCTTCCCCAATAGTTTCCTAGTTTGTGTCATGGTAAGACAACATGAATGCCCCGGCAAATTTATTACTGTAAAATACTACCTGAGGTTGTCTTAAAATTCTAATATTTACGCATTTCTTCTGACAATCTATAATTGTCCCATGGTTAACCAACCAATCCATTCCGAGAATTACGTCGAATTTTCCTAACTTTATCGGTATCAAATCTACCGATAATTTACAATCCCGTATGTCTACGCAACAACTCTTATGTATATATTCAACATGAATTATCTCCTCGTTTGCTACCTTAATATTTAAAGGTATAGGCAACTTTTCGGGAAGTAATCCTAATCGTCTAGAAAAATCACATGCGATAAATGAACAAGTAGCACCCGAGTCAAATAGCACGTATGCATTTAGGTCGTTGATCGGAATAATACCTACGACTATGTCCCCTGAGGCCATCGCATCTTGGATGGTCATGTTAAAGGTACGGGCCATCGGCCTACCCGGCTGCGATGGACCCCCAATGGCCAACTTACCTCTATTGGCGCCCTTATTCCCGTTCGTCCCCTTCTTTGGGCAGTTCTTTGCCATGTAGTCAGTTGACCCACACACAAAGCATCCGTGGTTCTTCTTCTAACTTGGACAACTAGGCGCAATGTACCCCTCCTGTCCATATACGGCCTTCCCCTTGAGACAGACTCCTAAGTGAGTCTTCCCACAGGTCTTGCAGGCCTCCATCCTCCTCTTCGAATCTCCTTGCTTCACTCCGGTATTCCCAGAGTTAACCACCTTCCGTTTATACCCTTCGCCACTCCCGCTGGCTCCTTCGATCTTCACTCCCCCATCCACTTTCCCCTTATTCTTCTTGTCTTTGTGGTACTGGCTCAACGCCTCGCTACCTCCTTTGGCGATTATCCCCTTCTCTAAAATGGTTCCAAAGGAAGTACTTTAGAATACAGATATGCGATTATAGAGCCAGGGTTTCATGCCCTGCTCAAACCGTCGTGCCTTCCGAACCTCGGTGTCCACTTGGTGTCGAGCGAATCTCGCCAGTTCATTAAACTTGGCGGCATATTGGGGAACCATCATGTCCCCTTGTTTTAAATCTAAAAACCTCATCTCCATCCTTCCCTGCATGCTCGTGGGAAAGTAGTTCTCAAAGAATATCTCCTTGAACCTCACCCACGTCAAATTCTCGATCTCGGCGCTAGCCTGATTGGCCTCCCACCAAGAGTTGGCCTCTCCCTTCATCATATAGGTTGCAAAGGCAACCTTCTGGGCCTCGTCGACATTTTCTATCATAAATGCCTTCTCGATTTCTTTCACCCACATTTGGGCTTCGATAGGGTCTGTAGTTCCTTTGAACTCCGGTGGACCCACGCTTTTAAAATCCTTAAACGTAGTAGCTCGTACTACACCAGGATTTACAGGGATGTTAGCCCCAGTTCTATTAAACTCTACTGTTAAAAGATTTAAAAACTCTTGCATGGGGTTAACCGGATCTCCCTCTAGTTGATTTACGTTCGCGCCTTGATTACGTGGTACTCTTCTTGGCGGCATTTTGATGTTACAATAAACAACACATTTCGTTATTATTCATTTCCTGTTAGTTAGTTATTATTCATAATTTAAACAATAACTTAAACATTCATTACTCAATATTTTTCAAAAAAGACTTATATTGATTCATTGTAGTATAACACTACATCGGTTACATTACACAGCCTAAGCTGATTACATTACTTTCCTGCAATTGCTTTCCAAAAATTAGGATTTGCAAAAGACTACCATTTAATATACAAAAGAGGATTTTACGTCACTACTAGATACACAATATTTACATATCTAAACTATTCTAGCCACTACTAGATTACATCTGCCTTAAGGCATTATCAAAATCTATCTTGGCAAGACCGGCGATAATATCATGGCTGATAGTATGTCGTGTCTGCTCTTCTTCTATGGGATAGCTAGCTACCTGCTGTTGGAAGTCTGCATGAGAACTCCTATGAATATAGGACATTCTCCCTATCTTCTGCTTCTTGGTCTTTAGCTCCCCCCTGAGCTCAAAGACCTCCTGTTTCAGCTCATTGACCTTATCCTTGGCCAAAACTCTTTCATCATGCTCCTGCTCCCACATGGACTCCACATCCGTCTTATCCTCTATGACAGCCTAGAGCTCTGCTTTTAACTCCTTAACCTCCTGACAGTAATGGATGTTTCAATCCAACACTGACATAAAAAGTGACATCATAGACTTCCCCAGAGCTATCTCTACTGATATTGCTACCGGGTTGAAGGATAATACCTCCACCTCTTCCTCTAGCATGTCGTCGAACACGGACATAAGGTCTAAGCTCTCTGAGTCTCCAAACTCAACCACTACCACTCCGGCCTCTTCCGCTATGGGGTTTGGTACAATCTCTATCTGATTAACCGACCCTTCGCTGACTACCCGTACGTCTCTATTTTCTCCTGATATCTACAACACAAATGAGTTTCATTAGTACACGGCAGTAGAATAATAAAAACATATAACATATATAATGCATTTTTATAAAGTTAATTTCCATCTTTTATTTCTTTGACTTTTCTTAAGGTTATGACTTAAGGTTTTAAATTTCCCCCTTAAGTTTTACAACCTAAGGCTTTGATACCAACCTGTGACGTCCCCAAATCCGGGCATCTTCCAACCCGACAGATGGTGTTACACTGTGCTACAGTTCACATAAACATTCAATTAAAATGCCTCAAAAGAACGAATATGTCTTATATATATTCAAAATAATATTTACATTCCCCCAGGTTTTTTATAACCATTACAATTGTTCTTGTCATAATATAAATTATTATCATTACAAAACCTATACTATTACATAGTTAATATACGAGTTCGCCTTAGACTTCCCTTTATCCTTGCCGGATCCGTCGGTCCGTTCGATCTTAGCTGCATTCATATGGTTCAAGCAAGAGTGATCCTAACTAGCTCAGCAAGTACAACAATTCTAATAAAACTAGCATGCTTGAAACATAAGAATCGTATATCTTTAATAACTGAACAATAGTTATGAAGTACTATCGATAATTTAAAATAGCACTTTTTTTCATTCAAAACATTTTACAATAATAATATTCAGTAAAACATCAATTCCGGTCCAAGACCATGAGCATTTCATAAGTTCATTGAAAAGGACATCCCGGCACGAAGTCCGTAAGTCCGGCATAGCTTATGAGCACGTCTAGGTGATCAACCTATAGTACTCTATTTGATCAACACTACATTCATTAAACATGTGTACGTTTAAGTTGTGGCAACCTCACGTGCCTATCGTTTGACAACAAAACAATTTAGCATACTCAGTCTCCTTTTGAAAACCACACCAATATTAGTTTGGTAAATCATTGTCAATACTTAGATAGATTATAAGAATCCAACATATCGTAAGTCTAGCCGAAAGAATTAGTGTTGACTTCATCAGACATTAACTCATGTGTAAGAATACATGAATCACAAAGCTTGTCCAGATTGAACTGAAACAAGGGTTAGAATACTTACCTTTAGCGTCTGCTACAGTTATAACACGTGCACTTTAAGACTTTAAGGTCTCTACAGTAGATGATAACATCACATAGCACATTAGGTCATGAACAACATACATAGTTCCTAAAAGAATCTTACCCTTCTTCGCAATCTAATTATGTATTAGATTTGTTATTAATTATTTTCGGCTTTCCATTATGTCGTTCTTTCGTTCATATGCAATTGAGTTACTTCAACCCTAAGTGATCATACTTAAGGTTTAAACATATATTAACAATGTTACTATTAAGCTTTAGTTCATTACTAATGAATTACCATTCATTCTCTCCATAAAAATATTCTTAAATTTCAAAACCCTAAGGCTGGCGCTGCAGCGCCAACTCCCTTTACTTTAATTGCGCTGCGGCGCCACACTACAGTAGCCAAAAACCCAGACTCGGCGCTGCGACGCGAGTCCCCTTCGTTACGGTCACGCTGCGGCGCCAAATTCCATTAGGTCACAACATCATCCGGCCATGCTCGGCGCAGCGGCGCCTCCTATTTGGCCTTGGGCTGGCGCCGCGGCGCCAGCTCTGTGCACCATAAAATTTTGACAGATTTTTATTTTTGTGAAAGTCCCGGGCTCATAACTTCTTCATTATAAGTCCAAATTGGCTCGTTCAAGAGCCTACGGTTCACAAATCACATACTCTATGTGTTCATGCTAGAATTTTATCTATTTAACTTCGTTAACTTGAAATTCACCTATTGGTTCATTTTTAACGATTCAATGCTCGTTTCTTCGTTCTAAGTTAGAATTTGGTCATTTTCGAGTCCGCAACTCTATAATGCCAAATATGACTTATCTCCATTGAAAACCAACGTTTCTGAGTTCAAACATAAAATCCAACTTCCATTCCGAGAATTTCATGAATTCGACGATTATTATCCAATCGTGTGAATTCCGGCGAAACTTCGTTACTAGTGATTTGTTTATCTTTTCACATGGATTCAATTCACTAACCAGACATATCAACCTACATATTACAACAACTTATCTTGATATTATATTATGGCTTATTCCTCATAAGTTCATAACTTACCAAATTATACATTACAAGCTTTCATTTCCTTTTGACTTATTATTGATTTAAGTCCTTTATCCAACATTCTTGCATCTTATAAATCTTACTAACTTCTTAAAGTAATCATATGACAATTCATCAATGTTCTTCATAAGTTTATAACTTATTTAGGTTTAAATTACTTATTCATGACTTATACGACTTAAGTCCATTAATCATCCATTTCTTGAGTGTTCTTAGCATATATGTTCCTTAAGTTACACTTCTCTTATCACCCTACAATGGTAGAGATGGAAGATATAAGATCACAAGATCAATACCTTAGATGACTAGCTTCCTTCTTCTTGAAAATCTAACAAAGGATGTTTGGACTTATAAGTGCTTATTCTCTCTAACCAATAAGTTGATTTGCTTGGATGAAAATTAACAAACAACTAATGAATTGCAAGCTTGCTATTTATAGAAGTTTCCAAGTTAGGACATAATGGACATTAAGTCATCCACCTCCGCAGTAACCCCCTTACTATTCACTTACTTAACTATTAAGTAATCTTGCTAGCCAAAATAATTACTTGGCCTCCACAACAAGCCCTTGGTCACCAATTCACCCATGGGTTGCCCCATGGATCTAGCTTTATCCATTGGATCATTACATGGGCTTAGGTTTTAAATTGCTTATCTTATCTTTGGGCTTGCATTAATTTAGTTTGGGCTTCACATTAATAAATATTTGGGCTTGCCTCTTAATTCTTATTGGACTTGAACTTCCTACAAGATCCACAATTCCATTTTATTAGACTTAATTCTTAACGTTCTTAATTTTAAGTCCGCATGCGAAATATTGCGTTTTCCATACTTGAATTATTATTACATAATCCATCTCACCTTGATATTATAACGTTACGTATTTCTCGGAAGTTCAAAAATAATTCTCGAGCGGAAAAAGTTGAATAGTGTTTTTCAGAAAATTTCTCGGAAAGCTTTTACTTTCATCTTGGAAATTCAAACACTTTAATTCCTTCACATAGTTAAAATACTATGATGTTCAGACGTTTCTAGGTTATAGAACAACATTTATCTTACTAACACATAATAATAACAAATAACATTATTTTATTCATTATTAAAAGTTTTTATAAAAGGTTCGATTTTCTGGGGCGTTACACGCCTTCTTTCAGTCGGGCTCGCCTCAGCGGGTGTAGATCCATCTTGTAAGTACTCCATGATATGCTGATACCAAGGGTGTTGGATGAGAGGTAGCTTATCTGATACTTCTCCAATGTAGTTCCCATAGGCTGGAGACTTTTACAGGGCAAATGTGATGCTTGGCATGTTTTCCTTGTCGGGTATGTTGATCAAGGAGGCCAAGGTTGCTAGCGCATCTGTAAAGTCATTCATGTTCTGAGGAATGTGGAGGAAGGATATTTCTTAAAACTTCGAAGCCATCTGTAGAACCTGTCGATGGTAAGGCAACAAGTATAAACCTTTGGTGTGATAGATTCTTGTGGTTTGTCTGATTACCAACTCGGAATCTCCAAAGACAGTTAACCTCCCGATGCCCATTGAGTGGGCAAGTTTTAGCCCCATGATACAACCTTCATACTCAGTTGTGTTGTTGGTGTTGGCAAACTGCAATTTGATGGCGATGAGATATTGCTCCCCTGTAACGGATACCAGAACTGCCCCAGCTCTTGAACCTTCCATGTTTACAGCTCCATCAAAATACATCTTCCATGTTTGGTGTGCATCGTACTGATGGTGTTCCTGAACCGTCATTACCCCTTCATCGGGGAAGTATGTATCCAAAGGTTTGAAATTCCATGAAGGTGCGGCGGTCAGTTGATCCACAATTCCTTAACCTTTAATGGACTTTTGCGTCACGTAGACGATGTCAAATTGTTGTAGGATCAACTGCCTTCTGGACAGTCGGTAATTCAGTATGGGTTTACTGAACACGTACTTGAGAGGATCCACGTGGGATATGAGATGGGTTATGTGACCATGGAGGTAATGTTGTAACCTCATGGAAGCCAATGCTAAAGCACAATAAGTTTTCTCAATTAGACTGTACTTGTGTTCACTGCTGCTGAATCTTTTGTTGAGGTAGTAGATATCTCTCTCTTGGCCTCTATCGTCTTTTTGTCCCAGCATGCAACCCATGGCATTGTCATTAATGGACAGGTACATAAACAAGGGAACATCATCCCTGGGCGGTACCAAAATAAGAGCTTTGACTAGCTGCTCTTTGATTATAAGGAAGGCCTTCTGGCACTCATCATTCCATTTCATGGAGGAGTTTTTCCTTAACAATTTGAATATAGGCTCACAGGTTGATGTGAGTTGGGAGATGAATCTGCTGATGAAGTTGATTCTTCCCAAAAATCCCCGTATTTCCTTCTTTGTCTGAGGAATGGGCATTTCCGTGATGGTCTGGATTTTGGTGGGATCCAGCTCAATCCCCTTGTGGCTGACTAGGTATCCTAGCAACTTGCCTGATTTAACGCCAAAAGCGCACTTGGGTGGATTCAACTTCAAGTTTTACTTACGCAACATGTTGAAGAGCTTTCTGAGATGGTCTAAGTGGTCTTCCTCCCTTCGGGACTTGACAATGATGTCATCCACGTAGATCTCTATCTCCTTGTGCATTAAATCATGGAAAAGAGCCATCATGGCTCGCTGGTAGGTAGCTCCGGCATTGATGCGGCCGAATGACAACTGTCTATTGCAAAAGGTTCCCTAAGGAGTGATGAATGCAGTTTTCTCATGATCCTCTTCAGCAACCATGATTTGATGGTACCCCGCGAAGAAATCAGCAAAGGAGTACATGTCTTATTGAGCAGTATTGGTAATAAGAATGTGGATAAATGGCACAGGAAAGCTATATTTAAGGAAAACTTTATTCAGATCCAGGTAATCCATGCAAACTAGCACCTTTCCTCCTGGTTTAGGCATGGGGACTACGTTGGATATCCATTCAGGGTATGTTGACAACATGATGATGTCGGCTTGAAATTGTTTCACAATTTTTTCTTTAACTTTTAAACTCCACTCAAGCTTTAATCGCATGAGCTTCTGCCTGTCTGGCATGAATCCCTCTTTAATGGGAAGGTGATGAATGACTATTGTGACGCCCCTAAAATAGGCATACATCACCCATCTTGAGTCGCCAAATACATGGTACAAAATTCAAATACAACTTAATTATACAACAGTCGTGTAGAATACAACAAAATATAATCTAAGAGTTTTAATAAGAATATTGTCATCTAGACAATATCCACACTTAATGGAGTCCTCATTATATTTATTGTCACACTATTTTATAGAAATAGTGAGGACTACTAAAGCAACCATCTGGACCGTCAATCTGTTCCCCGACTCGTCCCAGCTATATTCTCATTTCCTGAAGAGAACAGTGAAAGAAAGGGTGAGCTTAACTAGCCTAGTAAGAAATATTATGACTAAGATAATGCAGAATAATTTATCGTTAGTGTGACAACCCAAGAATTTTGAAAATTTTTAAAATTTTTATTTATTGATTTAAGGTTCAAAATTAGAACCTAGGCAGAAAATAAGTGTATGTGTATGATGTTTTTAAGATGGAATTTTGAGGATTTCAAAATTCTGTGAAGGATTTAAGTGAATTATTCAGGATTAACTAATATGTGAATATGTTCTGTGTATATGTGTACAATATGTGGTTGAGGGTCAAGGGTTGACCAGATAATTGATATCTGTAACAAACCTTAGGTATACATTAAGAACGTCAACGTTCGGTTAGAAAACTCTAGTGTTTAATAAGAAACCCTAAAATCGGTTCTAGAAACCCTAATTTCAGTTCCGAGAATCCAAAACCTTAATTTGGCGCATGAAACCCTAAATCGGGAACTTAGTGGCGTAAGTGTAAATAATTATAATATTAATTAGGGTAACGCTTAATTAATTAGCAAACCCTAATGTTACATTTTTGAAAACCTTAATTTCTGGTTTAGGAACCCTAATTTATAATTCGAGAAAACCTAAGTGTTAATTTAATAATTTTAATGCTAATTATGAAATATTAATCCTAATTTTCAAGTATGAGTAATTAGAAAACTCTAATCTAATTACGAAATCTAATTTTTTAAATTAGAAATTTATTTTATCTTAGAAACCCTAATTTTTGGGTTATAAACCCTAATATATGATTTTGGCCCTAATTGCATAATTAGTGAGTTTAATTAGGAAATATTAATCCTAATTAGCAATATTTAAGTTATGATTAAGAAATTTTTATATAATTAGAAAATTCTAATTATAAGTTAGAAATATTAATTTTCTATTTTTGAAAATCTAAATTTGGAAATTCTAAAAAATTAAATGTGTAAACCCTAAGGGTTTCAAATCCTAAACCCTAAGAATACTCCAAACCCTAAATCCATCCAAACCCTAAACCCTAAGGTTTTGCAACAAATGGAAATTCTAGAAATAGAAGGAATTGAGTATTTTGCCCTTTAGCAATTCTTTAATAGGTAGCTTACAAATCTTGCTAAGATATTGAGTTGGTGAACAACTCTAATTGTCCCATGTGATTTTATATCTAGCAAATCAGCCAACTTGTGCCACCTAGCCACATTTGGTGCAATGAATCAAGATATATAAAAGATTATTACACACTTTATTTTTCATTTCTCCAAGTCCCTTATCTCTCTTCATTTTCGAAATTTTAGAGTGAGAGAGTGATATATACTAAGCCAATATCATTCCCTAACCTTACAAGATCAGAATCAAAAGGCAGAAATCAAAAATCAAAGCCTCAAAGGTATAAGAATCCTAAATCTTGAAATCTTTGTATTTGATGTTAGATGTTGTAATTTATTGTGTTAAGTTGTGTAATAAGGTGTCTTTTAGTGATCTGGGTTGTTAAATCCCAGATCCATAGCATCTAGATGCACGAAATTAAGATTTAAGCAAATCTGGAAAAATGTTGAAATATGGCCTGGCAGCTATATGTCAGATGCCATAAATCTTTATCTGTTAAGCGTTAGTGTTGTTTTATGTTATAGATCTATAGTATGATATGTGGTCTTTGTTCTGAAACTTGAAACAGAGTCATATCATGTCTAGATCGTAACTTATGACCAGTCACGGGAAGCCAGTTTTGGGTAACCCAGAATTTTTCCCAGAAGGTTTGACAAGTTTTTGAAGCCCCTGATCTTGCTTCTGTTAAGTTGTTTTAGTCATTTTGTTGTCTGAACGTTGTAGCTGGACATTATGACTACATTATTAAGTCTTTATTTCACTCATAGAATTAACATAATCTTAAATAAGTAGGGTCAAACAAGCGTTGACCGACTGTTCTTGACAAAATCTGGAAAACCCAGAAGTCGTCAAGAACAGTTCCTGACATCCGTTTGACCGACCTAGATCGTACTCGTTTGATGTTGATAAGTTGATCTGGTGATTGTTTGATGTACCTTGACATACCTACTATACATTGGAACCTTAACATCACAGGAAACATGACAGGAAAATGTATAAAATTGAGCCACAAGGAGGTCACTTGTAACTGCTTGGGTTTCTGGGTTACCCAGAAAACCCAGCAGACCTCTGACAACGACTTTAGGGGCTTGTATCTTGCAGTCATGTGATTATATGATATAGTTGATGACTGATTTGTGTAGTGTTACATAAACACTACACGATCAATATTTAACATGTCCCATAATCATGACAGACAAACATTTATAGTCGGTCAAAGTAGGTATCATGTAGTCTGACTTGAAGCTCAAGTACACACCAAGAGCACCTATAGCGACGGGTCTGTCGCTATAGGGCCCTTTAGCGACAGTTTATTATTATTATTTTCTGGAAATTATTTAAAAATAGATAAAAATGGTTTTTAATTATTAAAAATACAAAATAAATTCTGAAAAATTAGTTTAAAGTTTGAAAAATAGTTTTTAATTATTTTGAGTATATTTCATAAATATTTAATATTTTTAAAATATAAATGGTATTTAATTTATTTACTTATAATATTAAAAAAATGATTTAAAAATAATTTTAATTCATGAAAAATTATATTATGGTATAGGAAAATATTTTAAGTTATTTTTAGTGACTTTTAATATTTTGTGATGAAATTCATTAATTAATTAATATTAATGATAGCTAATTTATTTAATGAATATATTAATTAAATTATAAAAAATAGAATAAATGATTTAAAAATCATATAAAAATGATTTAAGTGTTATAAAAATATTTTGAGTTATAAAATATAACTTTTGATATTTTGTCATGAAAATATTAATATTTTAATATTAAAAGTAATTATTGGATAATAGATTTAAGTGTTTAAAAATCATATAAATATGATTTTAAGGCATTAAAAATACTTTGTGATATTATAAATATATTATAATATTATGACATGTATTTCATTAATATTTGATAATAAATAAATATTAATGATAAAATAATTATGTGGTATTTAATTCATTTAAATACGAGTTTAATGATTAAAAAATTTACGATGAATAGTAATAATTATTTAAAAATTATTACAAGTCTGTGAAAAATATTTTGACTGAAAATAAAATTATCCGAGTTAATTGTTAACTGTTAAGTCAGAGTTTAATTGAATTTAGACTCGATAAAAGTCCGACTAGACCGTCGGGATGATAGTTTTGTGTCGGGTTCAACTCAGACTTCAATAGTTTGACTTGATACCGAGTTCTATGTGTGTTGTAGACTGATAGGGTTATGTGTTATGTGTTTAGGCTATTCTATGTATATATATATATATATATATATATATATATATATATATATATATATATATATATCTTGTAGTATTATATTGTAATGATATTATTCTAATATTAAAGATATATATTACTAATATTAGGTCTTCGGATGAAGCGTTATAAATTGCGTTGCGGTAATCAATGGTTCAAGCAAGTTTGTATTTATTTAACTCTACTAAGAGTGTTTTGTTCGGATAAGCTTATGGTTAATCATTGCTGATTGTCATGTATAATTGTACTCTGTACATATTACATGTATAAGTCAGGTATTAAAGGCTGATCACCTTCATTACCCTTCGGTTCAGAAATATTTGTTTATGTTATATACTTTTTCAGTCATAAACTTGTTCCTGCTAGTTCACAATTATATTGTTGAATTATAGTCAGCTTATTATTCAAACTCTTCAATCATGATATATCGTTATATTGTTGTACTTAAACTTGCTGGGCAATCCTTATGCTCACCCTTGCTATATCATGATAAAACATTACAGATTAAAGGGAATGCGTCGGATACAAGGAAATGTTAAAGACAGTTCCAGTGTTAGGATAGGTGTGTAGCTAAATTGTATAAGTATTGTATGTTAATAATGTTATATGTTAGGAAAGTTATGAAATGTGTATTAAGTTAAGGTTACTCGACCTTGGGAAATAGTGTGTAAGTTTAATGTATAAACAATCTATGTTTATATCTTCTGCAAATAGTAATAGTTGTATAGAATGATCGAACCGGATCCGGGTGATTTGGGACCTGGATTCGGGGTCCTCATAGTTGGTATCAGAGCTGTTGGTTATGAAGCTTAGGTAGGAATACTTGAGATTAATAACCGCAGTGATTAGGATAAGATCTAACTCACATAGAGTTAGTTGGTCGGTAAGATTCAAAGACGAATCTCGGCGAGTTATAAGATACAGAGTTCCCTAACTCTGATAATAAAGTTGAACAGTAAGTGGTGAATAGATAGAGTCTAAAAGACTCAAAGTGCAGTGATAGAAGATCGTAAAACAAAACGATCAAGACATAGAAATAAATCGTAATATATACGATAAGATCACCCCATGATCTGATAAGGTGATAGAAGGGAGAAGAATCAATCTAATGATTGAACAGTTTACAGCAAGATGTTGTGTGTAAGTTGTACAATGAAATAGTACTATGAAAACTCATGAGAGAGTTATGGATTATGAATACGGATTAAATGAAATTCGTATTGAGAAGGGTGTTAAGATTAGGTGGGGATTTCAATTGAGGACTCATGTCAGCAGCTAAGTTGTATGATTCTTTGTATGGGCGGGGAATTTGTACTTGGTTTTAGAATCACTTAGCTTCCTGATCGATATAGTGGTTAGGTTGACCAATTCTTTGTATGGGCGAGGAATTGTGCGTTTAGCTGCCTATATTGATTAGTGGCCGAGTTTGGTTTGACGACCACTTAGTTTCTGATACTGATAATCATTGAAATATTTGTGTCGCGCTAGTTGCTATATGCATGTTGAGCGGGTGATTCCTTTCTCGTGTGTATAAAAGATAGATAGGTCATAGGTAGAGGATATAAGGTTAGGTACGAGTTCTTAAAACTCATACTTATATGACATACTTGATTCATAGTTATATGAAATGTTTATGAACCCCTCAGCGAATGGATGCCAAAGGTCTGACTAGGACAAGTTCTTAAACTCATATGATTGTGGTAATTTATGGACTCATAAGTGTGGTTTGACGAACTGGGTATAGTGGTGTGTAATGGAGTATTAAAGACTATAGGAACAGATAGATTGTTAAGCAAATGATTGTTAGTGAAGAATTAAGTTTTTAGTTTTTTCAAAACTCCTAGCTATGCTAGATTTCGAAATTTTGACATCAAGCTAAATACGCAGTGCGTGCTTTTAAAAAAAATTATTTTATTTATCACTCATGTACCAGGTAAACTGGTGCAGAGATGATATAAATTTGATGGAGTTATCAATGCAGAATTACTTAGTGTTGGATGTGATCTAAAGATCGTCAGCCCACTATGGAATGATGTAGTATGACAAAGTCATATAATGACGGCATCCTCAAACGGACTGTTAATACAGTACGGCATCATGGCGTCATTCTCAAAAATATTTTCAATAAAAACTCTAAGTGTTCATTGAAAGAAATTTTCCCGAACCAAATTATTTTGGTGCGGAATCCTATAAGACTGAAGTAGAATTTTGTGCCTATGGCAGTGATGATAAACAGAGTTGACCAGCAGTACTTAATAAGTACAGGACATACTGGATTAATTACCTACTATGTCCGTAAGTTATGACGGTTTGCGGATGAATTTCCTATAAACTTCTCGAAAATGACAGACAATAGTCTGTAAAACCCCTCAGCAAAATTTGAAAATTTGTAATTCTTGTGAGAAATGTATTGGGTAGTATATGAGAATGTATGGTGTATGGTGTATGGTGTATGGTGTATGGTGTATGGTGTAAGGTAAATTTTGGGGACGAAATTTTTAGAAGAAAGGGTGAATGTGACAACCCGAGAATTTTGAATTTTTTTAAAATTTTTATTTATTGATTTAAGGTTCAAAATTAGAACCTAGGCAGAAAATAAGTGTATGCGTATGATATTTTTAAGATGGAATTTTGAGGATTTCAAAATTCTGTGAAGGATTTAAGTGAATTATTCAAGATTAAGTAATATGTGAATAAGTTCTGTGTATATGTGTACAATATGTGGTTGAGGGTCAAGGGTTGACCAGATAATTGATATCTGTAACAAACCTTAGGTATATATTAAGAACGTCAGCATTCGGTTAGAAAACCCTAGTGTTTAATAAGAAATCCTAAAATCGGTTCTGAAAACCCTAATTTCAGTTTCGAGAATCCAAAACCCTAATTCGGTGCATGAAACCCTAAATCGGGAACTTAGTGGCGTAAGTGTAAATAATTATAATATTAATTAGGGTAACGCTTAATTAATTAGCAAACCCTAATGTTACATTTTTGAAAACCCTAATTTCTGGTTTAGGAACCCTAATTTATAATTCGGGAAAACCTAAGTGTTAATTTAATAATTTTAATGTTAATTAGGAAATATTAATCCTAATTTTCAAGTATGAGTGATTAGAAAACTCTAATCTAATTACGAAATCTAATTTTTTAAATTAGAAATTTATTTTATATTAGAAACCCTAATTTTTGGGTTATAAACCCTAATATATGATTTTGGCCCTAATTGCTTAATTAGTGAGTTTAATTAGGAAATATTAATCCTAATTAGCAATATTTAAGTTATGATTATGAAAATTTTATATAATTAGAAAATTCTAATTATAAGTTAGAAATATTAATTTTCTATTTTTGAAAATCTAAATTTGGAAATTCTAGAAAATTAAATGTGTAAACCCTAAGGGTTTCAAATCCTAAACCCTAAGAATACTCCAAACCCTAAATCCACCCAAACCCTAAACCCCAAGGTTTTGCAACAAATGAAAATTCTAGAAATAGAAGGAATTGAGTATTTTGCCCTTTAGCAATTCTTTAATAGGTAGCTTACAAATCTTGCTAAGATATTGAGTTGGTGAACAACTCTAATTGTCCCATGTGATTTTATATCTAGCAAATCAGCCAACTTGTGCCACCTAGCCACATTTGGTGCAATGAATTAAGATATATAAAAGATTATTACACACTTTATTTTTCATTTCTCTAAGTCCATTATCTCTCTTCATTTTCGAAATTTTAGAGTAAGAGAGTGATATATACTAAGCCAATATCATTCCCTAACCTTACAAGATCAGAATCAAAAGGCAGAAATCAAAAATCAAAGCCTCAAAGGTATAAGAATCCTAAATCTTGAAATCTTTGTATTTGATGTTAGATGTTGTAATTTATTGTGTTAAGTTGTGTAATAAGGTGTCTTTTAGTGATCTGGGTTGTTAAATCCCAGATTCGTAACATCTAGATGCACGAAATTAAGATTTAAGCAAATCTGGAAAAATGTTGAAATATGGCCTGACAGCCATATGTCAGAGGCCATAAATCTTTATATGTTAAGCGTTAGTGTTGTTTTATGTTATAGATATATAGTATGCTATGTGGTCTTTGTTCTGAAACTTGAAACAGAGTCATATCATGTCTAGATCGTAACTTATGAGCAGTCAAAGGCCGTTGACCAGTCACGGGAAGCCAGTTCTGGGTAACCAAGAATTTTTCCCAGAAGGTCTGACAAGTTTTTGAAGCCCCTGATCTTGCTTATGTTAAGTTGTTTTAGTCATTTTGTTGTTTGAACGTTGTAGCTGGACATTATGACTACATTATTAAGTCTTTATTTCACTCATAGAATTAACAGAATCGTAAATAAGTAGGGTCAAACAAGCGTTGACCGACTGTTCTTGACAAAATCTGGAAAACCCAGAAGTCGTCAAGAACAGTTCCTGACATCCGTTTGACCAACCTAGATCGTACTCGTTTGATGTTGATAAGTTGATCTGGTGATTGTTTGATGTACCTTGACATACCTACTATACATTGGAACCTTCACATCACAGGAAACATGACAGGAAAATGTTTAAAATTGAGCCACAAGGAGGTCACTTGTAACTGCCTGGGTTTCTGGGTTACCCAAAAAACCCAGCATACCTCTGACAACGACTTTAGGGGCTTGTATCTTGCAGTCATGTGATTATATGATATAGTTGATGACTGATTTGTGTAGTGTTACATAAACACTACACGATCAATATTTAACATGTCCCATAATCATGACACACAAAGATTTATAGTCGGTCAAAGTAGGTATCATGTAGTCTAATTTGAAGCTCAAGAACACACCAAGAACACCTATAGCGACGGATCTGTCGCTATAGGGCCCTTTAGCGACAGTTTATTATTATTATTTTTTGGAAATTATTTAAAAATAGATAAAAATGGTTTTTAATTATTAAAAATACAAAATATATTCCAAAAAATTAGTTTAAAGTCTGAAAAATAGTTTTTAATTATTTTGAGTATATTTCATAAATATTTAATATTTTTGGAATATAAATGGTATTTAATTTATTTACTTATAATATTAAATAAATGATTTAAAAATAATTTTAATTCATGAAAAATCATGAAAAATTATATTATGGTATAAGAAAATATTTTAAGTTATTTTTAGTGACTTTTAATATTTTGTGATGAAATTCATTAATTAATTAATATTAATTATAGTTAATTTATTTAATGAATATATTAATTAAATTATGAAAAATAGAATAAATAATTTAAAAATCATATAAAAATGATTTAAGTGTTATAAAAATATTTTGAGTTATAAAATATAACTTTTGATATTTTGTCATGAAAATATTAATATTTTAATATTAAAAGCAATTATTGGATAATAGATTTAAGTGTTTAAAAATCATATAAATATGATTTTAAGGCATTAAAAATACTTTGTGATATTATAAATATATTATAATATTATGACATGTATTTCATTAATATTTGATAATAAATAAGTATTAATGATAAAATAATTATGTGGTATTTAATTCATTTAAATACGAGTTTAATGATTAAAAAATTTACGATAAATAGTAATAATTATTTAAAAATTATTACAAGTCTGTGAAAAATATTTTGACTGAAAATAAAATTATCCGAGTTAATTGTTAACTGTTAAGTCAGAGTTTAATTGAATTTAGACTCGATAAAAGTCCGACTAGACCGTCGGGATGATAGTTTTGTGTCGGGTTCAACTCAGACTTCAATAGTTTGACTTGATACCGAGTTCTATATGTGTTGTAGACTGATAGGGTTATGTGTTATGTGTTTAGGTTATTCTATGCATATATATATATATATATATATATATATATATATATATATATATATATATCTTGTAGTATTATACTGTAATGATATTATTCTAATATTTGAGATCTATATTACTAATATTAGGTCTTCGGATAAAGCATTATAAATTACGTTGCGGTAATCAACGCTTCAGGCAAGTTTGTATTTATTTAACTCTACTAAGAGTGTTTTGTTCGAATAAGCTTATGGTTAATCATTGTTGATTGCCATGTATAATTGTACTCTGTATATATTGCATGTATAAGTCAGGTATGAAAAGTTGATCACCTTCATTACCCTTCGGTTCAGAAATATTTGTTCATGTTATATACTTGTTCAGTCATAAACTTGTTCCTGCTAGTTCACAATTATATTGTTGAATTATAGCCAGCTTATTATTCAAACTCTTCAATCATGATATATAGTTATATTGTTGTACTTAAACTTGCTGGGCAATCCTTATGCTCACTCTTGCTATATCATGATAAAACATTGCAGATTAAGGCGAATGCGTCGGATATAAGGAAAGGTTAAAGACAGTTCCAGTATTAGGATAGGTGTGCAGCTAAATTGTGTAAGTATTGTATGTTAATAATGTTATATGTTAGGAAAGTTATGAAATGTGTATTAAGTTAAGTTTACTCGACCTTGGGAAATAGTGTGTAAGTTTAATATATAAACAATCTATGTTTATATCTTCCGCAAATAGTAATAGTTGTATAGAATGATCGAACCGGATTCGAGGTGATTTGGGACCTGGATTCGGGGTCCTCACAGTTGGTATCAGAGCTGTTGGTTATGAAGCTTAGGTAAGAATACTTGAGATTAATAACCGCAGTGATTAGGATAAGATCTAACTCACATAGAGTTAGTTGGTCGATAAGGTTCAAAGACGAATCTCGGCGAGTTATAAGATACAGAGTTTCCTAACTTTGATAATAAAGATGAACAGTAAGTGGTGAATAGATAGAGTCTAAAAGACTCAAAGTGCGGTGATAGAAGATCGTAAAATAAAACAATCAAGACATAGAAATAAATCATAATATATACGATAAGATCACCCCATGATCTGATAAGGTGATAGCAGGGAGAAGAATCAATCTAATGATTGAACAGTTTACAGCAAGATGTTGTGTGTAAGTTGTACTATAAAATAGTACTATAAAAACTCATGAGAGAGTTATGGATTATGAATACGGATTAAATGAAATTCGTATTGAGAAGGGTGTTAAGATTAGGTGGGGATTTTAATTGAGGACTCATGTCAGCAGCTAAGTTGTATGATTCTTTGTATGGGCGGGGAATTTGTACTTGGTTTTAGAATCACTTAGCTTCCTGATCGATATAGTTGTTAGGTTGACCAATTCTTTGTATGGGCGGGGAATTGTGCACTTAGCTTTCTATATTGATTAGTGGTCGAGTTTGGTTTGAAGACCACTTAGTTTCTGATACTGATAATCATTGAAATGTTTGTGTCGCGCTAGTTGCTATATGCATGTTGAGAGGGTGATTCCTTTCTCGTGTGTATAAAAGATAGATAGGTCATAGGTAGAGGATATAAGGTTAGGTACGAGTTCTTAAAACTTATACTTATGTGACATACTTGATTCATAGTTATATGAAATATTTATGAACCCCTCAGCGAATGGACGCCAAAGGTCTGACTAGGACAAGTTCTTAAACTCATATGATTGTGGTAATTTATGGACTCATAAGTGTGGTTTGACGAACTGGGTATAGTGGTGTGTAATGGAGTATTAAAGACTATAGGAACAGATAGATTGTTAAGCAAATGATTGTTAGTGAAGAATTAAGTTTTTAGTTTTTTCAAAACACCTAGCTATGCTAGATTTCGAAATTTTTACATCAAGCTAAATACGCACTGCGCGCTTTTAAAAAAAATTTATTTTATTTATCACTCATGTACCAGGTAAACTGGTGCAGAGATGATATAAATTTGATGGAGTTATCAATGCAGAATTACTTAGTGTTGGATGTGATCTAAAGATCGTCAGTCCACTATAGAATGATATAGTATGACAAAGTCATATAATGACGGCATCCTCAAGCGGACTGTTAATACAGTACGGCATCATGGCGTAATTGCGTCATTCTCAAAAATATTTTCAATAAAAACTCTAAGTGTTCATTGAAAGAAATTTTCCCGAACCAAAGTGTTTTGGTGCGGAATCCTATAAGACTGAGGTAAAATTTTGTGCCTATGGCAGTGATGATAAACAGAGTTTACCATCAGTACTTAATAAGTACAGGACATACTGGATTAATTACCCACTATGTCCGTAAGTTATGACGGTTTGCGGATGAATTTCCTATAACCTTTTCGAAAATGACAGACAATAGTCTGTAAAACCCCTCAGCAAAATTTGAAAATTTTTAATTCTTGTGAGAAATGTATTGGGTAGTATATGAGAATGTATGGTGTATGGTGTATGGTGTATGGTGTATGGAGTAAGGTGTAAGGTGTAAGGTAAATTTCGGGGACGAAATTTTTAGAAGAAAGGGTGAATGTGACAACCCGAGAATTTTGAATTTTTTTAAAATTTTTATTTATTGATTTAAGGTTCAAAATTAGAACCTAGACAGAAAATAAGTGTATGCGTATGATGTTTTTAAGATGGAATTTTGAGGATTTCAAAATTCTGTGAAGGATTTAAGTGAATTATTCAAGATTAAGTAATATGTGAATATGTTCTGTGTATATGTGTACAATATGTGGTTGAGGGTCAAGGGTTGACCAGATAATTGATATCTGTAACAAACCTTAGGTATATATTAAGAACGTCAACGTTCGGTTAGAAAACCCTAGTGTTTAATAAGAAATCCTAAAATCGGTTCTGAAAACCCTAATTTCAGTTCCGGGAATCCAAAACCCTAATTCGGTGCATGAAACCCTAAATCGGGAACTTAGTGGCGTAAGTGTAAATAATTATAATATTAATTAGGGTAATACTTAATTAATTAGCAAACCCTAATGTTACATTTTTGAAAACCCTAATTTCTGGTTTAGGAACCCTGATTTATAATTCGGGAAAACCTAAGTGTTAAATTAATAATTTTAATGTTAATTAGGAAATATTAATCCTAATTTTCAAGTATGAGTGATTAGAAAACTCTAATCTAATTACGAAATCTAATTTTTAAAATTAGAAATTTATTTTATATTAGAAACCCTAATTTTTGGGTTATAAACCCTAATATATGATTTTGGCCCTAATTGCTTAATTAGTTAGTTTAATTAGGAAATATTAATCCTAATTAGCAATATTTAAGTTATGATTATGAAAATTTTATATAATTAGAAAATTCTAATTATAAGTTAGAAATATTAATTTTCTATATTTGAAAATCTAAATTTGGAAATTCTAGAAAATTAAATGTGTAAACCCCAAGGGTTTCAAATCCTAAACCCTAAGAATACTCCAAACCCTAAATCCACCCAAACCATAAGCCCTAAGGGTTTGCAACAAATAGAAATTCTAAAAATAGAAGGAATTGAGTATTTTGCCCTTTTGCAATTCTTTAATAGGTAGCTTACAAATCTTGCTAAGATATTGAGTTGGTGAACAATTCTAATTGTCCCATGTGATTTTATATCTAGCAAATCAGCCAACTTGTACCACCTAGCCACATTTGGTGCAATGAATCAAGATATATAAAAGATTATTACACACTTTATTTTTCATTTCTCCAAGTCCCTTATCTCTCTTCATTTTTGAAATTTTAGAGTGAGAGAGTGATATATACTAAGCCAATATCATTCCCCAACCTTACAAGATAAGAATCAAAAAGCAGAAATCAAAAATCAAAGCCTCAAAAGGTATAAGAATCCTAAATCTTGAAATCTTTGTATTTGATGTTAGATGTTGTAATTTATTGTGTTAAGTTGTGTAATAAGGTGTCTTTTAGTGATCTGGGTTGTTAAATCCCAGATTCGTAACATCTAGATGCACGAAATTAAGATTTAAGCAAATCTGGAAAAATGTTGAAATATGGCCTGACAGCCATATGTCAGAGGCCATACATCTTTATATGTTAAGCGTTAGTGTTGTTTTATGTTATAGATCTATAGTATGCTATGTGGTCTTTGTTCTGAAACTTGAAACAGAGTCATATCATGTCTAGATCGTAACTTATGAGCAGTCAAAGGCAGTTGACCAGTCACGGGAAGCCAGTTCTGGGTAACCAAGAATTTTTCCCAGAAGGTCTAACAAGTTTTTGAAGCCCCTGATCTTGCTTATGTTAAGTTATTTTAGTCATTTTGTTGTTTGAATGTTGTAGCTGGACATTATGACTACATTATTAAGTCTTTATTTCACTCATAGAATTAACATAATCGTAAATAAGTAGGGTCAAACAAGCGTTGACCGACTGTTCTTGACAAAATCTGGAAAACCCAGAAGTCGTCAAGAACAGTTCCTGACATCCGTTTGACCAACCTAGATCGTACTCGTTTGATGTTAATAAGTTGATCTGGTGATTGTTTGATGTACCTTGACATACCTACTATACATTGGAACCTTCACATCACAGGAAACATGACAGGAAAATGTTTAAAATTGAGCCACAAGGAGGTCACTTGTAACTGCCTGGGTTTCTGGGTTACCCAAAAAACCCAGCATACCTCTGACAACGACTTTAGGGGCTTGTATCTTGCAGTCATGTGATTATATGATATAGTTGATGACTGATTTGTGTAGTGTTACATAAACACTACACGATCAATATTTAACATGTCCCATAATCATGACAGACAAAGATTTATAGTCGGTCAAAGTAGGTATCATGTAGTCTGACTTGAAGCTCAAGAACACACCAAGAACACCTATAGCGACGGGTCTGTCGCTATAGGGCCCTTTAGCGACAGTTTATTTGTAACGCCCCCAAAATAGGTTCATTCCACCCAACCCATTCTGAGTCGCCAAATACATGGTACAGAAACAACTACAACTTTATTAATACATTTGTCGTGCAAAATACGACAACACATATACTGCGAGTTTAAATACAAATATTGTCATCTAGACAGTATTCATACCCAATTAAGTACTCATTATACTTATTGATACAATATTTTACAAAATAGTGAGGACTACTAAAATAACTGTCTTGAACCATCATTCCACACCCCGACTAGTACTCGCTACTTTCTCGCCTCCTGAGAAGAAAATGAAACAACAAGGAAAAGGATGAGCTCAACTAGCCCAGTAAAGAATATTATGACTAAGATAATATAAAACAAATTATCGTTAGTCTTCAATAGGGAAAAATTTAATAAAATACAATAGACAACAAGTTTTAAATCAATAACTGCAGCGGAAATAGCAAACCATTAGAAGAGTCAAGTAGAGAATGAGTTCTACTATCTTCTAAGATTTAAAAGTCCATCATCAATATTTTATCCCTGTAACAACAATCAATAACCATCTTTAATCAAATATTCATCTTTGCACTACAGGCCAAAGATATTCATTTGTATCACCAGTTGATCATGGTCATCTCAACACCTGTTCATCTTTGCACTACGGGCCAAAGATATTCATCAGAAATCATCAATCTTTGCACTACAGGCCAAAGATATTTAATTATATCATCATTTAGGACTGAGGATGATGAAAAATATGTTAGAGAAAACGAATCCAGTGAAACAAAAGAGTAAATATTAAGGATTCGTATTTCAGCTATTTCATTGTCCAAAAATACCTCATAAACAATCATAGTGAAGTAAAATTCAAGAATGATCAAAATATGGATACAATCAAAGCTAGTATCCAGAATAGATATTTTGGACGAAAAGAAGAAATTTTCATTTTTCGGTGAATAGTAACTCGTGAATAGTAACTCGTGAATAGTAACTCATGAATAGTAACCCCGACATGAAAAGTTCCAAATTTGATAAAAATTCAGATCAATACTTCGGCATAATGATATTGAAGAAAATAATATCATTTAAGAAGAAATAACATCCCTTACCTCGGAAAGACGGTACTTCTGACTGGAATACTAGATATAGTGCTGAAGGAAACTTGCACCGTATAGCAACACTCAAAGTATCAAATACTCACAAGAATACGCTCGATATAGAGAGAGAAAGAGAGAGAAACTTGTGTTTCTGGTGTGATTTTCAATTCTAACCTAAGCACCCTATTTATAGGAAAATGCTTAGAACACCAAAGCAGAAAATTGGATAAAATAATAATATAATTTTCTTAATTTCCTTAGCACACCACATCAGCTGATTTTCACCATTAACATGTGCCACTCAAATGTCAAAAACGTTTTTCTTAATAAAAATAATTAAAACTTTCAAAAATCAATTATTTCGGAACTTCAGAACTTCAATAATTCATAAAAAATAGCCCTTTATTCAGAAAATTCAAATCTCGCGAGTTTTTATAGGAAATTCAATTCTCTACAACTTTGCAGAAGAAAGGTTTTCCAAATTCCAAACAGAAATTGACCGAAATCCACAAACGGGCGATTTTACAGTCAATAATAAATTTTCGGTCAAGAATTGTGTCCACCAACACACAAAACATGTGTTAATCATTTAATGCCACAAAAATACTCTTCCTCCTTATATACTCATATATTCCACATTCATTGTAAAAATATCATCATCAATATATTATTAAAATAATATATTTAAATGAATTATTTTATCAGAAAAAGATAAAATATTAATTTTCAACAATTGTCACATTAAAAAATTTTCTCCATCTATATCCACATAAAATCAATATTTTCCTCATCATATAAATCAATAATTAATTATACACAAATAATATTATAGAACCACAGTACTGGCAACCAGGCCGTTCCCAAGAAAGAGGGGGCTTTCCAATAAGGATCTCTCCTTACTGGCGCGCAATTAGATGACCAAACCTCTCCTTAGACAGAACTTTCTAGATATTGCCAATAATGTTATCTAATAATATTATTCAGATAATATAAATTATTGTTCCAATAATAGAAAATACTGTGTAATGACAATTATTAAAACAACAGTAATATAAAATATCAACGCAGCAATTATTGAATCAATAAAATACAATATTGAACAGTAATTACTGTAACAATTATTGAGTAGTGCCTTCTTACGTAAGAATCAATAATTGGTGCAATATCGTGTGCTACTGTGCAACAACGCGTATTACTGTGCTTTAACCACCGGGTATTCCAACAGTATTAACGGTAACAACTATGCCGTTATTTATAAACCACTTATTTTTGTCATTTTCTTCATCCAATCGCTTTCCGTTATGGGGCTCACACAAGACTGCGCCGTCGTACGAATATTCTCCGACAGTAAGAATATTCCATGACCAAGTGAATATTCCCCGACAACAATGAATATTTTATAACCACTTGCTTATTTAAAATATTTGCACATTTTACCCATAACTAACCACATTAATCAAATTAACCCTTACTATTTCAGAATAATAAATAGAGGAAATTAAATTTCATTTATTAATAATTTAGGGTCTTACAACCTCCCCTCCTTATGAAATTTCGTCCTCGAAATTGACATATGTACCTGGTGTTTCGAAAAGATGAGGATACCTCGCTTTCATTTCCGTTTCTAACTCCCAGGTCATTTCCTCAATAGCATGGTTTCTCCACAAAACTTTAACTTATGGTAAGACCTTCGTGCGTAGGACATGCTCCTTCCTATCCAAGATCTTGACAGGTACCTCTTCGTACGTTAAGTCTTCAGCTATCTCGTTTGGTTCTAACTCAATAACGTGGTTCGGGTCGTCCACATATTTACGTAACATCGATACGTAAATAACGTTATGAACACGTGACATACTTAGCGTTAAGGCGAGTCTATAGGCCACAGTTCCTACTCGATCGAGGATTTCAAATAAATTGAAGGCTTGAGCTTTCTTCTCTTCATCGACTCTTACTTCTAGAATAACACATTCTTGCACCTTCTTCTTTATATTCATCAGCTCCAGGTCTGTAGCTTGAGTGGCTTTAACGTTATCGATTAAAGTCGATTTTACTCGTATATCATCACGTGGTTCCCTAGAGTCATTAACTCTATCTCTATCATTTATAAATTATACAACATAGGTCTTTGTGTTCAACAATATCGCACTCGTACTCGCATACGATCAATGCGTCAGCTACCACGTTTACTTTTCTAGGATAGTATTGGATGGTGTGATCGAAATCTTTCAACAGCTCGAGCCAACGTCGGTGTCGCATGTTGAATTCTTGGAAGCTCTTCTCGCATTCCTCGGTCCATTCGAAGTTTGTATCTTTTCAAGTCAGCTGAGTTAACGGAGTAGCGATTCGAGAAAAATTCTTACACGAATCTCTGATAATAACCAGCTAATCCTATAAAGCTACGTATTTCGATTACTGACTTAGGTTTGCTCTCAACTGTGACTCATATCCCAATCTTGGATAGCACGTCACAATGACACCTATCAGTTTACTACCGCACGAATATGGCGTCTCCTACGGAGAGTCTGGCTTCAGTGCATTCCACAAAGGAAGTCACCAGATAGAGGCTCGGTTATCAACTTCTATAGTTGGGTTTTTAACTCCTGAAGTTCAATAGGAGCCATTCGATATGAGATTTTAGAAATGGGTTTTGTACCGGGTTCAAAGTCGATACAAAATTTAATATCACGCTCTGGGAGTAAGCCAAAAAATTCTTCAGGAAATACGTCAGGGATTTACTAACAATAGAAATATCATTCAAATCTGACGTATTTTTTTTTTCAAGTCCATAACATAGCTAAGAAAGCTTGACATCCGTTTTTCAATAAATGAATGACTTTACGGCTTGATATGAAAGAGTTTGACTTCAATGGTTTGGTTGCTTGAATTTGAATAACAGGTTGCTTAGGAATATGAAAACTAACAACCTTACGAAAGCAATCAATTTTGGCATGATGAGTAGTTAACCAATCAATTCCTAAAATTACATCAAAAGCAAGTATCTTTAAAGAGATAAGATCAACAGGTAATGTGATGGTGCCAACTTGGATCAAACAAGATTTATAAACAATGGATGTGATGAAAGTTTCCCCTAACGGAGTTTCAATAGATAAGTCAAAGTCTAATTTCTCCGGAGTCAAGTTTAAACGTTGAGCACAAGCAGGAGAAATAAATGAATAGGTAGAACCGGTATTTAATAAGGTATAGACTTCGCAAAAATTTATAATTAACTAACCCGTGCTAACTTCGTTCGGGTTCCTCGTATTCTGACCAGTCACGAAAAACGCTCTTCCAGGAACCGTTGACTTTGACTTTTCTGGGACAACTTTTTGAGTCACCACCCCCGTTGGACTTGGTTTCACTACAGTACAATCTCGAGCGATATGTCCTTCCTTTCCACAGTTATAACATACCTTAAACTGTTGTGGGCAGTTTGGGCTGATATGTCCTTTTCCGCACTTATAGCATATGACCGGTGGTCGCTCTCCTCCCTTGGAACCAGTTGCTGCTAGTGCTGACGTCTTCGTATTATCATTGTTGAATCTCCTCTTTTTAAAATCTCCCGACTCGCTTCTTCTATATTCATGGCCACGATTACCACCAGAGTGGTTGTCGTTCTTGTCCGTATTCTTCTTTCTCCACTGGTTATCGTTGTGACAACCCCAAAATAGGTCCATTCCATCCAACCCATTCTGAGTCGTCAAATACATGGTACAGAAAACAACTACAACTTTATTACAACAATTGTCGTGCAAAATACAACAACACATATGCTGTGAGTTTGGATACAAATATATACCAAATGTGACTCATGTTCCAACCGTGGACATCACCTCACAATAACACCTTACATAAAGGTATAGTCAAAAACTGTTTTAGAAATTAGAATCTTTGGGAAGTGCTCAAGGAAACCTTCGTACATGGGAGGCCACGGGTCTAGGTTATGATAGATATCATATGGCCACAGAATTATCCTTGGTTGACCCAATAGACCCCAAAGAAAAACGAGAAGATTACTATCATATTCTTCCCAATGGTGAGTCTTCTCTTGACTTATCATTATCTCCACTGTATCTAACTGAGAATTATACTTCAAACAAACACCAAGATTATATAGGTAGTGCTCGTATATATACTCAGCAAGTGGATGAGCACATCCCTGTCTTATGATGACACGAGGTTGTATGTCGTTAGACATCTTGTATGATAGTGGCAAACCACCCTTCCAACGTTGGGTACACCTTACCCTATTGGATTCACCAAATATAACTACTAAATGAACTTTTCTATACTGTTTCGGAGAACATCCACAGCTAGAGACCACCGTTCTATTTCCCCGTTACCCTCGCTCGACCCAGCTACACTCTTATTACCTGAAAGGAATTGTGAAGCAAAAGGGTGAGCACAACTAGCTCAGTAAAGAATATCATGACTAAAGATAATTAAATTATCAATAGCCTTCATCAATAATAAATCAGAGATTTAGAACATATGGTAAATGATAAAAATTTCAACCATAGTTGCAGCGGAACGAGCAATCCATTAGAAGAGTCAAATAGACTATAAAGTCTATTATTTTCTCCATGTTAAAAATCCACCAACAATGTTTTATCCCTGTAACATCAATCAACAATTCTGGTCCACAATCATATGAATAACTCATAATCATAACTGTAGTTCTAAATTCCTCTTCTCATCTAGGACGAAGATAATTTTCATCACCTGAAACATCAAACATCATGGTTATACCAAATCACAGTTCCTGTTCATAATCATACTAATAACTTCATCTTTGCACTACGGGCCAAAGATATTCATCAACAAGTCATCTTTGCACTACAGGCCAAAGATATTCATCCACAGTTCATCTTTGCATTACTGGCCAAAGATATTCATCTACAATTCATCTTTGCACTACAGGCCAAAGATATTCCTCAACAATTCATATTTGCACTACAGGCCAAATATATTCATATCTCAAAGAAATATATAATCATTTCAGAATTTATATACACCATAATTATAACCATGTTAATCAATTCATCTTTACACTTAAGCTAAAGATATTCAATTGTAAATTCAATGGTCATGATCATACCAGTCACAATTCAACTTTGCACTACAGGCCAAAGAGAACCCTAGTCATGATCATACCAATAATCTACCCATCTTTACACTCCAGTGAAAGAGAAATTCAACATCAGGGTTATAAAAATGTTATATATGATAATAAAATCAATATAATCAACATATAGATTTAATCTCAAGAGTAATATTCATAAATCAACTATAATTTGGTTAGTAAAAAAAACCAATTTTGTCGTGAATAGTAACTCGTGAATAGTAACTCATGAATAGTAACTCGTGAATAGTAACTCGTGAATAGTAATACCGACTCAAAAAGGTAGAAATTCCACAATAAAATTCATACCAATATTTCGGTATAATGATATTGAAAGAATAACATTTCTTAAGCTTATAAACAATTTATTTAAATTGTTTACACTTTACTAATTAATGCATTTAATCATCATAAAATGCCAACTCTTAAGATTTCATCATCAATAACCAAAACCCTCATCAAAAATCTGCATATACCTCATATATAGGATTCTCAAGCCATAAAATCCTATTTTTCAATTTTCTTACTTCACATAACATATTTAATTCATTTTCTCATAACTAGACTATTTTCATGAAAAATACCAAATCAGTTCCAAAAATATTTCTTTTTTGAAATTTAGCATAATATAGTCCCATAGTGAACATATATTTTTCTCAGAATTTTTAAAAGTCATTTACTATTTTTCATATGGCCAAAATAGCCGAATATTTAGACATTTATCAAAAATTATACTTTTGTCTAAAAATTCTGAAATTTACAGAGTATACTTCTATCATATACATGTACTCCCAATAAAAATTTCATCAATTTTGGAGTTAACCACAAGGAATTATAAGCGGTTACTTTTAAAATAGTCTTTTCTCATAAAATTCATAACTCTCAATCTATACATCCAAAAATCACCATTTTTGGACACAATCAATAAAACTCATCAAAATATCATTTCAAATTTTTCCAGAATTTTTGAAGGTCAGAAAAATTACGAAATTAAAAATCATAACAACCCTTAAAATCCCTTACTATCCCTTACTATCCCTTACCTCAAAAGAGCAGTACTTCTGATCGGTATAAGGCTGAAGGAAACTTGCACTGATGAATAGAAACTCACAAGTATCTAAATACTCACAAAATACACTCAATAATCTAGAGAGAGAAAGAGAGAAAGCTTATGTTTCTGGTGTGATTTTCAATTCTAACTTAGCCCTCTATTTATAGGAAAATTTTGGTAGGTTTGACCTGCAACCTGGTGGCTTTACCTGCTACTATTCCCACCCACCAC
This sequence comes from Panax notoginseng, assembly GCA_016801055.1. Classification (NCBI taxonomy): domain Eukaryota; kingdom Viridiplantae; phylum Streptophyta; class Magnoliopsida; order Apiales; family Araliaceae; genus Panax; species Panax notoginseng. The sequence goes on along the minus strand of CM029018.1, from coordinate 70,196,567 downwards.
ATTTGAAATATAATTCAGCACATTTCTTCACCAACCACAAGTGGGGCCCACCAATTCTAGAATTTTCCACCAAAAATGATTTATAACCTGATTTCTGAATCAGCCACCTCTTAAAATTCATAATAAATCATACGTTCATTTTTAACGGTTCAAAATTTGTGGACATATACTCAACTTATATATGTATAACATATCCAAAAATTACCACGATCCAACGGTCGGATTAAAAATTATAACCCCCGCAAAATATCTCAAAAACCCTGATTTTTAATACCTCCATTCCGACAAAAATACTGATAAAAACCTCAACATTAACTCCTTCATTTTTAACCACAAAAATATATCCCTCATTTATATCCACATAAAATAAATATTTCCTTATCATATGAATCAATAATTAATTATTCACAAATAATATTACAGAATCACATTTATGACAACCAGGCCGTTCCCAGGAAAGAGGGGGCTTTCCAATAAGAATTTCTCCTTACTGGCGCGCAATTAGATGACCAAACCTCTCCTTAGACAGAACTTTCTAGACATTGCCAATAATGCTATCTAATAATACTATTCAAATAATATGAATTATTGATCTGATAATGGGAAATACTGTGCAGCAACAATTATTGAACAACAATAATATAAAATTTCAACGTAGCAATTATTGAATCAATAAAATAAAATATTGAACAGTAATTACTGTAACAATTATTGAGTAGTGCCTTCTTACGTAAGAATCAATAATTTCAAAAATACTATGCAATACCGTGTGCTACTGTGCAATAACGCGTATTACTGTATTTTAACCACCGGGTATTCCAACAGTGTTAACGGTAACAACTACGCCGTTATTTGTAAAAACTCAAGTTGTCGTTTTCTTCATCCGACAGTTATTCTGTTATGGGGCCCACAAATAGCTGCGCCGTCGTACGAATATTCCCCGACAGAAAGAATATTCCACGACCAAACGAATATTCCCCGACAACAATGATTATTTTATAACCACTTGCTTATTTTGAAAAAAATCATATTTCACTCATAACTTTAAACTTTTATCAATTTAACCATTTACTGAATAGTAATTATAAGAAAAATTGAATACTTTTATTTCATAAAATTCGGGGTCTTACAATCTCCCCTCCTTATGAAATTTCGTCCCCGAAATTTACGTACCTGGTATTTCGAAGAGTTGAGAATACCTTGCTTCTATTTCAGATTCTATCTCTCAGATCATCATGTTTTCTCCATTGCTCATCTCCCATGATAACTTCATTTGGGTTCCTCATTTGTTGGGAAGTCATGACAACTGCCATCCCTCGAACTACTCGGCTTTGACTTGTCTGGAGTAGCATTTGGCGTCATCATTACCGTTGGAATATACCTTCCTATAGGACATATTCCTCCCTCAACTGCCTCTTCGTACTCCTCATTCATGATCTGAATCATCAATCTTCGATCCATATCGGATTCAGGTTGACCGCTATATACAGGGTAATTCAAAACTCGATGTTGGGTTCTCCCAATTGCTTTCCAAAAAGAGAAATTCATATCATCTATTTTAGCCTTCTTAGATCGAACATCTCTTTCCACAATATCCACGTGTCGTGCGGCTTTTGCCCATGCATCACTTATTCTCACTCGTTCAGTTTTTTCTTCTCTCAGCTCAGATTCTATTTTTATCATCTTATACTCTGCCAAAGAATGCTTCTGTTCAAGCATCACATATCGGGTAACACAAGCTTGAATTGTTTCATCCTTTTGTTCCACGACCGCCTGTCGTTCTTCTGCCTGCTCTTCTAACTCATGAATACGATTTTGAAATTCTACATTTTGATCATATAATACCTCTAATAAACTCTCCTCTGGTACTTCTTCTTCCTCTTCTTCCTCAGTCTCAGCTGTTACCTCTGCGACTATCTCGGGTGTAACTATCAATTCTTCACTCACCACATGGATATCTCTAATTCCTTCTTCGTCTGACATCACATTATCACGGTTAGTGATTAGAGGTATCCCCACAGTCTCATTCACTCCATTATTAGCATTCTCAGCTGCCATTCTCAAATACTGCCATAAAACAAGGGTTAATTAAACAAATTAACATATCACATAATATCCCAATATTATGACTGACCAACAAATAAGCTTAGGTAGGACACACTAGCGAAGGATTTACTCATCTCTCCCCTCCTAGTTGTATTCCCCGATCTCCGCCAGAGATCATATCCCTAAGCTCTGATACCACCTGTGACAACCCCAAAATAGGTCCATTCCATCCAACCCATTCTGAGTCGTCAAATACATGGTACAGAAAACAACTACAACTTTATTACAACAATTGTCGTGCAAAATACAACAACACATATGCTGTGAGTTTGGATACAAATATATACCAAATGTGACTCATGTTCCAACCGTGGACATCACCTCACAATAACACCTTACATAAAGGTATAGTCAAAAACTGTTTTAGAAATTAGAATCTTTGGGAAGTGCTCAAGGAAACCTTCGTACATGGGAGGCCACGCGTCTAGGTTATGATAGATATCATATGGCCACAGAATTATCCTTGGTTGACCCAATAGACCCCAAAGAAAAACGAGAAGATTACTATCATATTCTTCCCAATGGTGAGTCTTCTCTTGACTTATCATTATCTCCACTGTCTCTAATTGAGAATTATACTTCAAACAAACACCAAGATTATATAGGTAGTGCTCGTATATATACTCAGCAAGTGGATGAGCACATCCCTGTCTTATGATGACACGAGGTTGTATGTCGTTAGACATCTTGTATGATAGTGGCAAACCACCCTTCCAACGTTGGGTACACCTTACCCTATTGGATTCACCAAATATAACTACTAAATGAACTTTTCTATACTGTTTCGGGAGAACATCCACAGCTAGAGACCACCGTTCTATTTCCCCGTTACCCTCGCTCGACCCAGCTACACTCTTATTACCTGAAAGGAATTGTGAAGCAAAAGGGTGAGCACAACTAGCTCAGTAAAGAATATCATGACTAAAGATAATTAAATTATCAATAGCCTTCATCAATAATAAATCAGAGATTTAGAACATATGGTAAATGATAAAAATTTCAACCATAGTTGCAGCGGAACGAGCAATCCATTAGAAGAGTCAAATAGACTATAAAGTCTATTATTTTCTCCATGTTAAAAATCCACCAACAATGTTTTATCCCTGTAACATCAATCAACAATTCTGGTCCACAATCATATGAATAACTCATAATCATAACTGTAGTTCTAAATTCCTCTTCTCATCTAGGACGAAGATAATTTTCATCACCTGAAACATCAAAGATCATGGTTATACCAAATCACAGTTCCTGTTCATAATCATACTAATAACTTCATCTTTGCACTACGGGCCAAAGATATTCATCAACAAGTCATCTTTGCACTACAGGCCAAAGATATTCATCCACAGTTCATCTTTGCATTACTGGCCAAAGATATTCATCTACAATTCATCTTTGCACTACAGGCCAAAGATATTCCTCAACAATTCATATTTGCACTACAGGCCAAATATATTCATATCTCAAAGAAATATATAATCATTTCAGAATTTATATACACCATAATTATAACCATGTTAATCAATTCATCTTTACACTTAAGCTAAAGATATTCAATTGTAAATTCAATGGTCATGATCATACCAGTCACAATTCAACTTTGCACTACAGGCCAAAGAGAACCCTAGTCATGATCATACCAATAATCTACCCATCTTTACACTCCAGTGAAAGAGAAATTCAACATCAGGGTTATAAAAATGTTATATATGATAATAAAATCAATATAATCAACATATAGATTTAATCTCAAGAGTAATATTCATAAATCAACTATAATTTGGTTAGTAAAAGAAACCAATTTTGTCGTGAATAGTAACTCGTGAATAGTAACTCATGAATAGTAACTCGTGAATAGTAACTCGTGAATAGTAATACCGACTCAAAAAGGTAGAAATTCCACAATAAAATTCATACCAATACTTCGGTATAATGATATTGAAAGAATAACATTTCTTAAGCTTATAAACAATTTATTTAAATTGTTTACACTTTACTAATTAATGCATTTAATCATCATAAAATACCAACTCTTAAGATTTCATCATCAATAACCAAAACCCTCATCAAAAATCTGCATATACCTCATATATAGGATTCTCAAGCCATAAAATCCTATTTTTCAATTTTCTTACTTCACATAACATATTTAATTCATTTTCTCATAACTAGACTATTTTCATGAAAAATACCAAATCCGTTCCAAAAATATTTCTTTTTTGAAATTTAGCATAATATAGTCCCATAGTGAACATATATTTTTCTCAGAATTTTTAAAAGTCATTTACTATTTTTCATATGGCCAAAATAGCCGAATATTTAGACATTTATCAAAAATTATACTTTTGTCTAAAAATTCTGAAATTTACAGAGTATACTTCTATCATATACATGTACTCCCAATAAAAATTTCATCAATTTTGGAGTTAACCACAAGGAATTATAAGCGGTTACTTTTAAAATAGTCTTTTCTCATAAAATTCATAACTCTCAATCTATACATCCAAAAATCACCATTTTTGGACACAATCAATAAAACTCATCAAAATATCATTTCAAATTTTTCCAGAATTTTTGAAGGTCAGAAAAATTACGAAATTAAAAATCATAACAACCCTTAAAATCCCTTACTATCCCTTACTATCCCTTACCTCAAAAGAGCAGTACTTCTGATCGGTATAAGGCTGAAGGAAACTTGCACTGATGAATAGAAACTCACAGAGTATCTAAATACTCACAAAATACACTCAATAATCTAGAGAGAGAAAGAGAGAAAGCTTATGTTTCTGGTGTGATTTTCAATTCTAACTTAGCCCTCTATTTATAGGAAAATTTTGGTAGGTTTGACCTGCAACCTGATGGCTTTACCTGCTACTATTCCCACCCACCACATTTGAAATATAATTCAGCACATTTCTTCACCAACCACAAGTGAGGCCCACCAATTCTAGAATTTTCCACCAAAAATGATTTATAACCTGATTTCTGAATCAGCCACCTCTTAAAATTCATAATAAATCATACGTTCATTTTTAACGGTTCAAAATTTATGGACATATACTCAACTTATATATGTATAACATATCCAAAAATTATCACGATCCAACGGTCGGATTAAAAATTATAACCCCCGCAAAATATCTCAAAAACCCTGATTTTTAATACCTCCATTCCGACAAAAATACTGATAAAAACCTCAACATTAACTCCTTCATTTTTAACCACAAAAATATATCCCTCATTTATATCCACATAAAATAAATATTTCCTTATCATATGAATCAATAATTAATTATTCACAAATAATATTACAGAATCACATTTATGACAACCAGGCCGTTCCCAGGAAAGAGGGGGCTTTCCAATAAGAATTTCTCCTTACTGGCGCGCAATTAGATGACCAAACCTCTCCTTAGACAGAACTTTCTAGACATTGCCAATAATGCTATCTAATAATACTATTCAAATAATATGAATTATTGATCTGATAATGGGAAATACTGTGCAGCAACAATTATTGAACAATAATAATACAAAATTTCAACGTAGCAATTATTGAATCAATAAAATAAAATATTGAACAGTAATTACTGTAACAATTATTGAGTAGTGCCTTCTTACGTAAGAATCAATAATTTCAAAAATACTATGCAATACCGTGTGCTACTGTGCAATAACGCGTATTACTGTATTTTAACCACCCGGTATTCCAATAGTGTTAACGGTAACAACTACGCCGTTAATTGTAAAAACTTAATTTGTCGTTTTCTTCATCCGACAGTTATTCTGTTATGGGGCCCACAAATAGCTGCGCCGTCGTACGAATATTCCCCGACAGAAAGAATATTCCACGACCAAACGAATATTCCCCGACAACAATGATTATTTTATAACCACTTGCTTATTTTGAAAAAAATCATATTTCACTCATAACTTTAAACTTTTATCAATTTAACCATTTACTGAATAGTAATTATAAGAAAAATTGAATACTTTTATTTCACAAAATTCGGGGTCTTACAATCGTTGTTCTGATGACTGCTGTCACCGATATAATCCTGGTTGTGGTCCCTCGATTGATCATACTCGCTATCTCGCTCTAATAATTGAGCCCTGTTGATAACATCTGAATAGAGAGAAAATTTATGAGAAATGAGATATTGACGTATGTCGGGTTTCAAACCTCTCAGAAACATCCGCCTCATACGTTCCTCATTCTCTACCAAATGAGGTGCAAACCTGGACAACTCTGCAAATTTCGCCTCGTATTGGGACACCGTCATGTTATTCTGCTCCAGTCTAATAAACTCTACCTCCTTCATATGACGAATACTTTCAGGAAAGTACTTGTCATTGAATAGTTTCTGAAATGTCTCCCAAGACATGTTGAGTGCGGCTGGATGGGTACGTTTCACAGACTCCCACCAGTAGTCTGCCTCGCCACGAAACATAAAGGTGGCGAATGGAACCTTCTGTTCCTCCGTGCATCCCAAGACATCAAATATCTTGGTAATTTGCTTGACCCATGTCTCCGCCTTAATCGGATCTGGCTTTCCCCAGAATTCTGGTGGTCCCAACTCTTTGAACTGCTTGGCTGTGACAAGCCGCGCATTGCTATCATTTCTACACTTATTTTGTACACGAGTCTCCCTCGTCTGGTTTTGCATGAACTGAAAAAAACTCCTAAACATTCCATCATTCATCGTCTGCTCAGTGGTGTTGTTCACAGGAGGAACATTGCCAGCCTGTTGCACGTTTTTCTCGTTGGTGAGTATAAGCATCTCCACCGTCTCATTTACTCCAGTGTTAACATTCTCAGTCGACATTCTAAAATACTGTCATAGAACAAAGGTTAATTTAACAAATTAACATATCACATAATATCCCTATATTATGACCGACCAACAAATAAGCTTAGGTAGGACACACTAGCGAAGGATTTACTCGTCTCTCCCCTCCTAGTTCTATTCCCCGATCTCCGCCAGAGATCATATCCCTAAGCTCTGATACCAACTGTAACGCCCCCAAAATAGGTCCATTCCACCCAACCCATTCTGAGTCGCCAAATACATGGTACAGAAACAACTACAACTTTATTAATACATTTGTCGTGCAAAATACGACAACACATATACTGTGAGTTTAAATACAAATATTGTCATCTAGACAGTATTCATACTCAATTAAGTACTCATTATACTTATTGATACACTATTTTACAAAATAGTGAGGACTACTAAAATAATTGTCTTGAATCATCATTCCACACCCCGACTAGTACTCGCTACATTCTCGCCTCCTTAGAAGAAAATGAAACAACAAGGAAAAGGATGAGCTCAACTAGCCCAGTAAAGAATATTATGACTAAGATAATATACAACAAATTATCGTTAGTCTTCAACAGGGAAAAATTTAATAAAATACAATAGACAACAAGTTTTAAATCAATAACTGCAGCGGAAACAGCAAACCATTAGAAGAGTCAAGCAGAGAATGAGTTCTACTATCTTCTAAGATTTAAAAGTCCATCATCAATATTTTATCCCTGTAACAACAATCAATAACCATCTTTAATCAAATATTCATCTTTGCACTACAGGCCAAAGATATTCATTTGTATCACCAGTTGATCATGTTCATCTCAACACCTGTTCATCTTTGCACTACGGGCCAAAGATATTCATCAGAAATCATCAATCTTTGCACTACAGGCCAAAGATATTCAATTATATCATCATTTAGGACTGAGGATGATGAAAAATATGTTAGAGAAAACGAATCCAGTGAAACAAAAGAGTAAATATTAAGGATTCGTATTTCAGCTATTTCATTGTCCAAAAATACCTCATAAACAATCATAGTGAAGTAAAATTCAAGAATGATCAAAACAAGGATACAATCAAAGCTAGTATCCAGAATAGATATTTTGGACGAAAAGAAGAAATTTTTATTTTTCGGTGAATAGTAAATCGTGAATAATAACTCGTGAATAGTAACTCGTGAATAGTAACCCCGACATGAAAAGTTTCAAATTTGATAAAAATTCAGATCAATACTTTGGCATAATGATATTGAAGAAAATAATATCATTTAAGAAGAAATAACATCCCTTACCTCGGAAAGACGGTACTTCTGACTGGAATACTAGATATAGTGCTGAAGGAAACTTGCACCGTATAGCAACACTCAAAGTATCAAATACTCACAAGAATACGCTCGATATAGAGAGAGAAAGAGAGAGAAACTTGTGTTTCTGGTGTGATTTTCAATTCTAACCTAAGCACCCTATTTATAGAAAAATGCTTAGAACACCAAAGCAGAAAATTAAATAAATTAATAATATAATTTTCTTAATTTCCTTAGCACACCAAATCAGCTGATTTCCACCATTAACATGTGCCACTCAAATGTCAAAAACGTTTTTCTTAATAAAAATAATTAAAACTTCCAAAAATCAATTATTTCGGAACTTCAGAACTTCAATAATTCATAAAAAATAGCCCTTTATTCAGAAAATTCAAATCTCGCGAGTTTTTATAGGAAATTCAATTATCTACAACTTTGCAGAAGAAAGTTTTTCTAAATTCTAAACAGAAATTGACCGAAATCCACAAACGGGCGATTTTACAGTCAATAATAAATTTTTGGTCAAGAATTGTGTCCACCAACACACAAAACATGTGTTAATCATTTAATGCCACAAAAATATTCTTCCTCCTCATATACTCATATATCTCACATTCATTGTAAAAATATCATCATCAATATATTATTAAAATAATATATTTAAATGAATTATTTTATCAGAAAAAGATAAAATATTAATTTTCAACAAGTGTCACATTAAAAAAATTTCTCCATCTATATCCACATAAAATCAATATTTTTCTCATCATATAAATCAATAATTAATTATACACAAATAATATTATAGAACCACAGTACTGGCAACCAGGCCGTTCCCAGGAAAGAGGGGGCTTTCCAATAAGGATCTCTCCTTACTGGCGCGCAATTAGATGACCAAACCTCTCCTTAGACAGAACTTTCTAGACATTGTCAATAATGTTATCTAATAATATTATTCAGATAATATGAATTATTGTTCCGATAATAGAAAATACTGTGTAGTGACAATTATTAAAACAACAGTAATATAAAAATATCAACGCAGCAATTATTGAATCAATAAAATACAATATTGAACAGTAATTACTGTAACAATTATTGAGTAGTGCCTTCTTACGTAAGAATCAATAATTGGTGCAATATCGTGTGCTACTGTGCAACAACGCATATTACTGTGCTTTAACCACCGGGTATTCCAACAGTATTAACGGTAACAACTATGCCGTTATTTATAAACCACTTATTTTTGTTATTTTCTTCATCCAATCGCTTTCCGTTATGGGGCTCACACAAGACTGCGCCGTCGTACGAATATTCTCCGACAGTAAGAATATTCCATGACCAAGCGAATATTCCCCGACAACAATGAATATTTTATAACCACTTGCTTATTTAAAATATTTGCGCATTTTACCCATAACTAACTACATTAATCAAATTAACCCTTACTATTTCAGAATAATAAATAGAGGAAACTAAATTTTATTTATTAATAATATGGGGTCTTACATTATTATTATTATTTTCCGGAAATTATTTAAAAATAGTTAAAATTGTTTTTAATTATTAAAAATACAAAATAAATTCCGAAAAATTAGTTTAAAGTCTGAAAAATAGTTTTTAATTATTTTGAGTATATTTCATAAATATTTAATATTTTTGGAATGTAAATGGTATTTAATTTATTTACTTATAATATTAAATAAATGATTTAAAAATTATTTTAATTCATGAAAAATTATATTATGGTATAAGAAAATATTTTAAATTATTTTTAGTGACTTTTAATATTTTGTGATGAAATTCATTAATTAATTAATATTAATGATAGTTAATTTATTTAATGAATATATTAATTAAATTATGAAAAAATAGAATAAATGATTTAAAAATCATATAAAAATGATTTAAGTGTTATAAAAATATTTTGAGTTATAAAATATAACTTTTGATATTTTGTCATGAAAATATTAATATTTTAATATTAAAAGCAATTATTGGATAATAGATTTAAGTGTTTAAAAATCATATAAATATAATTTTAAGGCATTAAAAATACTTTGTGATATTATAAATATATTATAATATTATGACATGTATTTCATTAATATTTGATAATAAATAAATATTAATGATAAAAGAATTATGTGGTATTTAATTCATTTAAATACGAGTTTAATGATTAAAAAATTTACGATAAATAGTAATAATTATTTAAAAATTATTACAAGTCTGTGAAAAATATTTTGACTGAAAATAAAATTATCCGAGTTAATTGTTAACTGTTAAGTCAGAGTTTAATTGAATTTAGACTCGATAAAAGTCCGACTAGACCGTCGGGATGATAGTTTTGTGTCGGGTTCAACTCAGACTTCAATAGTTTGACTTGATACCGAGTTCTATGTGTGTTGTAGACTGATAGGGTTATGTGTTATGTGTTTAGGTTATTCTATGTGTGTGTGTGTGTGTGTGTGTATATATATATATATATATATATATATATATATATATATATATATATATATATATTGTAGTATTATACTGTAATGATATTATTCTAATATTTGAGATCTATATTACTAATATTAGGTCTTCGAATAAAGCGTTATAAATTGCGTTGCGGTAATCAACGCTTTAGGCAAGTTTGTATTTATTTAACTCTACTAAGAGTGTTTTGTTCGGATAAGCTTATGGTTAATCATTGCTGATTGCCATGTATAATTGTACTCTGTATATATTGCATGTATAAGTCAGGTATGAAAGGCTGATCACCTTCATTACCCTTCGGTTCAGAAATATTTGTTCATGTTATATACTTGTTCAGTCACAAACTTGTTCCTGCTAGTTCACAATTATATTGTTGAATTATAGCCAGCTTATTATTCAAACTCTTCAATCGTGATATATCGTTATATTGTTGTACTTAAACTTGCTAGGCAATCCTTATGCTCACCCTTGCTATATCATGATAAAACATTGCAGATTAAGGCGAATGAGTCGGATACAAGGAAAGGTTAAAGACAGTTCCAGTGTTAGGATAGGTGTGCAGCTAAATTGTATAAGTATTGTATGTTAATAATGTTATATGTTAGGAAAGTTATGAAATGTGTGTTAAGTTAAGGTTACTCGACCTTGGGAAATAGTGTGTAAGTTTAATATATAAACAATCTATGTTTATATCTTCCGCAAATAGTAATAGTTGTATAGAATGATCGAACCGGATCCGAGGTGATTTGGGACCTGGATTCGGGGTCCTCACAGTTGGTATCAGAGCTGTTGGTTATGAAGCTTAGGTAGGAATACTTGAGATTAATAACCGCAGTGATTAGGATAAGATCTAACTCAAATAGAGTTAGTTGGTCGGTAAGATTCAAAGACGGATCTCGGCGAGTTATAAGATACAGAGTTTCCTAACTTTGATAATAAAGTTGAACAGTAAGTGGTGAATAGATAGAGTCTAAAAGACTCAAAGTGCAGTGATAGAAGATCGTAAAACAAAACGATCAAGACATAGAAATAAATCGTAATATATACGATAAGATCACCCCATGATCTGATAAGGTGATAGCAGGGAGAAGAATCAATCTAATGATTGAACAGTTTACAGTAAGATGTTGTGTGTAAGTTGTACTATGAAATAGTACTATGAAAACTCATGAGAGAGTTATGGATTATGAATACGGATTAAATGAAATTCGTATTGAGAAGGGTGTTAAGATTAGGTGGGGATTTCAATTGAGGACTCATGTCAGCAGCTAAGTTGTATGATTCTTTGTATGGGCGGGGAATTTGTACTTGGTTTTACAATCACTTAGCTTCCTGATCGATATAGTTGTTAGGTTGACCAATTCTTTGTATGGGCGGGGAATTGTGCGCTTAGCTTTCTATTTTGATTAGTGGCCGAGTTTGGTTTGACGACCACTTAGTTTCTGATACTGATAATCATTGAAATGTTTGTGTCGTGCTAGTTGCTATATGCATGTTGAGCGGGTGATTCCTTTCTCGTGTGTATAAAAGATAGATAGGTCATAGGTAGAGGATATAAGGTTAGGTACGAGTTCTTAAAACTCATACTTATGTGACATACTTGATTCATAGTTATATGAAATATTTATGAACCCCTCAGCGAATGGACGCCAAAGGTCTGACTAGGACAAGTTCTTAAACTCATATGATTGTGGTAATTTATGGACTCATAAGTGTGGTTTGACAAACTGGGTATAGTGGTGTGTAATGGAGTATTAAAAACTATAGGAACAAATAGATTGTTAAGCAAATGATTGTTAGTGAAGAATTAAGTTTTTAGTTTTTTCAAAACTCCTAGTTATGCTAGATTTCGAAATTTTGACATCAAACTAAATACGCACTGCGTGCTTTTAAAAAAAATTATTTTATTTATCACTCATGTACCAGGTAAACTGGTGCAGAGATGATATAAATTTGATGGAGTTATCAATGCAGAATTACTTAGTGTTGGATGTGATCTAAAGATCGTCAGCCCACTATAGAATGATGTATCATGACAAAGTCATATAATGACGGCATCCTCAAACGGACTGTTATTACAGTACGGCATCATGGTGTCATTCTCAAAAATATTTTCAATAAAAACTCTAAGTGTTCATTGAAAGAAATTTTCCCGAACCAAATTGTTTTGGTGCGGAATCCTATAAGACTGAGGTAGAATTTTGTGCCTATGGTAGTGATGATAAACAGAGTTGACCAGCAGTACTTAATAAGTACAGGACATACTGGATTAATTACCCACTATGTCCGTAAGTTAGGACGGTTTGCGAATGAATTTTCTATAACCTTCTCGAAAATGACAGACAATAGTCTGTAAAACCCCACAGCAAAATTTGAAAATTTTTAATTCTTGTGAGAAATGTATTGGGTAGTATGTGAGAATGTATGGTGTATGGTGTATGGTGTATGGAGTAAGGTGTAAGGTGTAAGGTAAATTTCGGGGACGAAATTTTTAGAAGGGGTGAATGTGACAACCCGAGAATTTTGAATTTTTTTAAAATTTTTATTTATTGATTTAAGGTTCAAAATTAGAACCTAGGCAGAAAATAAGTGTATGCGTATGATGTCTTTAAGATGGAATTTTGATGATTTTAAAATTCTGTGAAGGATTTAAGTGAATTATTCAAGATTAAGTAATATGTGAATATGTTCTGTGTATATGTGTACAATATGTGGTTGAGGGTCAAGGGTTGACCAGATAATTGATATCTGTTACAAACCTTAGGTATATATTAAGAACGTCAACGTTCGGTTAGAAAACCCTAGTGTTTAATAAGAAACCCTAAAATCGGTTCAGAAAACCCTAATTTCAGTTCCGGAAATCCAAAACCCTAATTCGGTGCATGAAACCCTAAATCGGGAACTTAGTGGCGTAAGTATAAATAATTATAATATTAATTAGGGTAACGTTTAATTAATTAGCAAACCCTAATATTACATTTTTGAAAACCCTAATTTTTGGTTTAGGAACCCTAATTTATAATTCGGGAAAACCTAAGTGTTAATTTAATAATTTTAATGTTAATTAGGAAGTATTAATCCTAATTTTCAAGTATGAGTGATTAGAAAACTCTAATCTAATTACGAAATCTAATTTTTTAAATTAGAAATTTATTTTATATTAGAAACCCTAATTTTTGGGTTATAAACCCTAATATATGATTTTGGCCCTAATTGCTTAATTAGTGAGTTTAATTAGGAAATATTAATCCTAATTAGCAATATTTAAGTTATGATTATGAAAATTTTATATAATTAAAAAATTCTAATTATAAGTTAGAAATATTAATTTTCTATTTTTGAAAATCTAAATTTGGAAATTCTAGAAAATTAAATGTGTAAACCCTAAGGGTTTCAAATCCTAAACCCTAAGAATACTCCAAACCCTAAATCCACCCAAACCCTAAACCCTAAGGGTTTACAACAAATGAAAATTCTAGAAATAGAAGGAATTGACTATTTTGCCCTTTAGCAATTATTTAATAGGTAGCTTACAAATCTTGCTAAGATATTGAGTTGGTGAACAACTCTAATTGTCCCATGTGATTTTATATCTAGCAAATCAGCCAACTTGTGCCACCTAGCCACATTTGGTGCAATGAATCAAGATATATAAAAGATTATTACACACTTTATTTTTCATTTCTCCAAGTCCCTTATCTCTCTTCATTTTCGAAATTTTAGAGTGAGAGAGTGATATATACTAAGCCAATATCATTCCCTAACCTTACAAGATCAGAATCAAAAGGCAGAAATCAAAAATCAAAGCCTCAAAGGTATAAGAATCCTAAATCTTGAAATCTTTGTATTTGATGTTAGATGTTGTAATTTATTGTGTTAAGTTGTGTAATAAGGTGTCTTTTAGTGATCTGGGTTGTTAAATCTCAGATCCATAACATCTAGATGCACGAAATTAAGATTTAAGCAAATCTGGAAAATGTTGAAATATGGCCTGACAGCCATATGTCAGAGGCCGTAAATCTTTATATGTTAAGCGTTAGTGCTGTTTTATTTTATAGATCTATAGTATGCTATGTGGTCTTTGTTCTGAAACTTGAAACAGAGTCATATCATGTCTAGATCGTAACTTATGAGCAGTCAAAGGCCGTTGACCAGTCACGGGAAGCCAGTTCTGAGTGACCCAGAATTTTTCCCAAAAGGTCTGACAAGTTTTTAAAGCCCCTGATCTTGCTTCTGTTAAGTTGTTTTAGTCATTTTGTTGTTTGAACGCTGTAGCTGGACACTATGACTACATTATTAAGTCTTTATTTCACTCATAGAATTAACAGAATCATAAATAAGTAGGGTCAAACAAGCGTTGACCGACTGTTCTTGACAAAATCTGGAAAACCCAGAAGTCGTCAAGAACAGTTCCTGACATCCGTTTGACCGACCTAGATCGTACTTGTTTGATGTTGATAAGTTGATCTGGTGATTGTTTGATGTACCTTGACATACCTACTATACATTGGAACGTTAACATCACAGGAAACATGACAGGAAAATGTATAAAATTGAGCCACAAGGAGGTCACTTATAACTGCCTGGGTTTCTGTGTTACCCAGAAAACCCAGCATACCTCTGACAACGACTTTAGGGGCTTGTATCTTGCAGTCATGTGATTATATGATATAGTTGATGACTGATTTGTGTAGTGCTACATAAACACTACACGATCAATATTTAACATGTCCCATAATCATGACAGACAAAGATTTATAGTCGGTCAAATTAGGTATCATGTAGTCTGACTTGAAGCTCAAGAACACACCAAGAACACCTATAGCGACGAGTCTGTCGCTATAGGGCCTTTTAGCGACAGTTTATTATTATTATTTTTCAGAAATTATTTAAAAATAGATAAAAATAGTTTTTAATTATTAAAAATACAAAATAAATTCCGAAAAATTAGTTTAAAGTCTGAAAAATAGTTTTTAATTATTTTGAGTATATTTCATAAATATTTAATATTTTTGGAATATAAATGGTATTTAATTTATTTACTTATAATATTAAATAAATGATTTAAAAATAATTTTAATACATGAAAAATCATGAAAAATTATATTATGGTATAAGAAAATATTTTAAGTTATTTTTAGCGACTTTTAATATTTTGTGATAAAATTCATTAATTAATTAATATTAATGATAGTTAATTTATTTAATGAATATATTAATTAAATTATGAAAAAATAGAATAAATGATTTAAAAATCATATAAAAATGATGTTATAAAAATATTTTGAGTTATCAAGTATAACTTTTGATATTTTGTCATGAAAATATTAATATTTTAATATTAAAAGCAATTATTGGATAATAGATTTAAGTGTTTAAAAATTATATAAATATGATTTTAAGGCATTAAAAATACTTTGTGATATTATAAATATATTATAATATTATGACATGTATTTCATTAATATTTGATAATAAATAAATATTAATGATAAAAGAATTATGTGGTATTTAATTCATTTAAATACGAGTTTAATGATTAAAAAATTTACGATAAATAGTAATAATTATTTAAAAATTATTACAAGTCTGTGAAAAATATTTTGACTGAAAATAAAATTATTCGAGTTAATTGTTAACTGTTAAGTCAGAGTTTAATTGAATTTAGACTCGATAAAAGTCCGACTAGACCGTCGGGATGATAGTTTTGTGTCGGGTTCAACTCAGACTTCAATAGTTTGACTTGATACCGAGTTCTATGTGTGTTGCAGACTGATAGGGTTATGTGTTATGTGTTTAGGTTATTTTATGTATATATATATATATATATATATATATATATATATATATATATATATAAAGGATGAAGAGTAGAACTCTTAAGTAGTAGAACTCCCTTAAATAATAGAATTGTATCAAAACGACGTAGTTTTGATAAGACGCGGTGGCATTTTTGTAAATACCTTGTCACCGCGTATTTACAAAAATGTCACCGCGTCTTATCAAAACTACGTCGTTTTGATACAATTCTATTATTTAAGGGAGTTATATTACTTAAGAGTTCTACTCTTGATCCTCTCCCTATATATATATATATATATATATATATATATATATATATATATATATATATATATATATATATATATATATATATATCTTGTAGTATTATACTGTGATGATATTATTCTAATATTGGAGATCTATATTACTAATATTAGGTCTTCGGATAAAGCGTTATAAATTGCGTTGCGGTAATCAACAGTTCAGGCAAGTTTGTATTTATTTAACTCTACTAAGAGTGTTTTGTTCGGATAAGCTTATGGTTAATCATTTCTGATTACCATGTATAATTGTACTCTGTACATATTGCATGTATAAGTCAGGTATGAAAGGCTGATCACCTTCATTACCCTTCGGTTCAGAAATATTTGTTCATGTTATATACTTGTTCAGTTACAAACTTGTTCCTGCTAGTTCACAATTATATTGTTGAATTATAGCCAGCTTATTATTCAAACTCTTCAATCGTGATATATCGTTATATTGTTGTACTTAAACTTGCTGGGCAATCCTTATGCTCACCCTTGCTATATCATGATAAAACATTGCAGATTAAGGCGAATGAGTCGGATACAAGGAAAGGTTAAAGACAGTTCCAGTGTTAGGATAGGTGTGCAGCTAAATTGTATAAGTATTGTATGTTAATAATGTTATATGTTAGGAAAGTTATGAAATGTGCATTAAGTTAAGGTTACTCGACCTTGGGAAATAGTGTGTAAGTTTAATGTATAAACAATCTATGTTTATATCTTCCGTAAATAGTAATAGTTGTATAGAATGATCGAACCGGATACGAGGTGATTTGGGACCTGGATTCGGGGTCCTCACAGTTAGCCTTCAACAGTGTTAAACTGATAAAATATAACAAACATCAAGTTTAACTGCAGCGGAACAAACAATTCATTAGAAGAGTCAAGTAGAGAATAAAATCTAATATCTTCTATGACTTAAAAGGTTTTTATCACTTTTATCGCTGAGACTCGGCTTAATAAATAAACCGCATCATCCCTGCACTACGACCCAGGATATTTATTAGTATCACGACCACAAATTTTCCATGCACTACGGGCCAAGGATATTCGTGTATTCATCAAACGTCATGATCATGCCAACAACTGTCCATCAATGCACTACGGCCAATGAGGACTTTTACCACATCATTTGTAACATTACGGTCATGATTATACCGAATAATCCCTGGTCATAATCACACCAAGTCCATCTATGCACTACAGTCCACAGATGACTTTCAACATATTATAATCATGAGGATGATGACAATGATATAAGAATTCAATAAAACAAGTTCAAGGATAAATTTTTAAAGATTTATAATTTAATTTATCCAGAAATCAATAACATCCAAATTGTCAACATGATACTGTTTTGTGGAATAAAATTCAAGAATGCTTAGAAGAATATTTCCATGAAAAGATACTGGATGAAACACAAATATCCAGGATATTCTACTAATTTCATGGAGTACAGAAGCCAAAACTTTAACTAACTGAGTATAATAGAATATATGAAACTGCAAATGGATTTTTTCTCGCCATGCGGTAATCCACGTAAATAGGTTATTCCAATAGAATAATAAAGAATGGAACCAGGTCATGCGTAACCCGCACAGATAGGATATTCTAACAGAATAATCAAGAATGGTACTAGGTCATGCGTGATACGCACAGACAGGATATTCCAACAGAATAATAAAGAATGGAACCAGGTCATGCGTAATCCGCACAGACAGGATATTTCAACATAATAATAAAGAATGAAATAACAACAGAATTCACCAGGCATGCGAAAGACCGCACAAACAGGTTATTCCAACAGAATAATAAAAAATAGAATAACAACAAAATTCACCAGGCATGCGATAGACCGCACAGACAGGTTATTCCAATAGAATAATAAAGAATGGAATAACAACAGAATTCACCAGGCATGCGATAGACCGCACAAACAGGTTATTCTAACAGAATAATAAAGAATGAAATAATGGAAAATTTTCACCATGTATCGCATAGACAGATTATTCCAACATAATAATAAAGAATGGAATAACAACCCTTACGAGTATTGAAAGAAAATAACTCTATTCATGAATACGAAAGAATAATACCCCTTACCTTAGAAGAAAACTGGATACTGGAATAGTGAGGTAGCAGACTTCTCTTCTTCTTTATCTCTATAATTTCTCTCTATAATAATTACTCTATAGCTTTAGTGAATTGGTGAGAAATGAAGGAAGAATGAACTTCTTTTTATAGAAAAATATAGTTTCGATAATTACACGTTTTGAGGCTCAAAATATTACAGTATAGTACATTCCTCTTTTTCTTCATTTTTAATTTAGTCCTACAAGTATTATCAAACTTGCACCACCTCCTCTAATAGTAAATAATGTGAATTAATAGTTCATTCATGTGACTTAATAGTATAATCATGTGAAAAAGCTAATTACAGTATAGTACCTTCATCTATACCTCCATTTTTAATTTAGTCATGCAAGTGTTATCAATCTTGCACCACCTCCTCTAATAGTACATGAATGTGAATCAATAGTACACACATGTGAACAAATAGTTATAAGCATGTGAAATGATAGCAATTAATTGCTCATTTATCCGATTAATTACCCGATTGGTCAATATAACCTCCAAACATCAATTATTATCGAAATAAATGTCGATTTCCACCAACACTAATAATCCCAACACAATGGAACTATAAATTTTATCTTTAATTAACATAATTTGTTCATCATTAATATTATAACTCACAATATTTAACAACCAGGTCGTTCCCAGGAAAGAGGGGGCTTTCCGATAAGGATTTCTCCTTATTGGCGATCAATTAGGTGACCAAACCTCTCCTTGACAGAACTTCTAGACATTGTCAATATTACAAATATTAATATGAATAACTTTGTCGTCTCAATTATTGATTTAATAATAATAAATATTATGCAGATGATACTGTGACAATAATTGAATCAATAATATGAGAGTTATGATGCAGCAATTAATGTAGCAATAATTGAGTATAACTGAGTGACTTCTCACGTAAGCATCAATAATCAATATCGTATGCTACTATGCAACCACGCGCAATATTGTACTTTTACTACCGGGTAGTTCAACAGTTTAACGATAAAACTTTCGCCTTTATTTTTATAAAAAGATAATTCTGTCGTTTTCTAACTACGACAATACTTTCGTTGTGGGGTCCACCAATGATTGTGCCGTCGTACGAATATTCCCTGTTAAAACGAATATTCCCCAACCAATCGAATATTATATAACCACTTGCTTACTTTGTAAAATTTGAAAATATTACCCACAACTATAACATTATATCAAATCCATACCACAATATTCAAAAATATATTTCGAGAAAATTATTCTTTATTCATAAAAGTTGAGGTCTTACAACCTCCCCTTCTTATGAAATTTCATCCTCAAAATTAGGATGCGTACTTGGTATGTCGAAGAGGTGAGGATACCTTGACTTTATTTCAGATTCTAACTCCCAGGTCATTTCCTCAACACCGTGGTCTCTCCACAAAACTTTGACTTGAGGTATAACCTTAGAGCGTAGAATATGATCCTTTTTATCCAAGATTTTAACAGGTACCTCTTCATACGTTAAATCTTTCGCTATCTCGTCTGGTTCTAATTCAATAATGTGGTTCGTGTCTTTCACATATTTATGTAACATAGATATGTGAAAAACGTTATGAACACGAGACATACTTGGCGGTAAGGCGAGTCTATAGGCCACAGTTTCTACTCCATCGAAGATTAAAAATGGGCCAATGAATCGAGGATTGAGCTTTCCTCTCTTTCCAAATCTCGTAACTCCTTTCCATGGAGCAACACGTAACAACACATGATCTCCAATATTAAATTAAACGTCCTTTCGATGAAGATCAGCATAACTCTTTTGTCGATCTTGTGAGGTTTTTATACATTGTTGGATCGTTTGAATCTTTTTCGTAGTCATACGTACCAACTCCGGTCCCAACAATATTGCTTCACCCACCTCATCCCAGCATACTGGAGAATGACACTTTCTTCCATACAACGCCTCAAATGGAGTCATGCCAATACTTGCTTGATAACTATTGTTGTAGGAAAACTCCACCAATGGTAAAAACTTGTCACAACTTCCCTTGAAGTCAAGAGTTTGAATAGTCCTCCCCGACTGCCTATCCGTCTGAGGATGATATGCCGAGCTAAATCGTAAATCCGTGCCCATAGCTTTTTGTAAACTAACCCAAAATCTTGAAGTGAATCTTGGGTCTCAATCAGAAACTATGGATACTGGCATACCATGCAATCTTACAACCTCGTTTATATACATACGACCAAGACGTTTAAGTGTATAAGTTTCTCGTATAGGTAAGAAATGAGCAGACTTTATCAATCTATCAATAATGATCCAAATCGCATCTATGCCTTGAGAAACCTTGGAAATACCAGTAACGAAATCCATGGTAATGTGCTCCCACTTCCATTCTATAATTTCAAGTGGTTGCAATGGACCTTTTGGCACTTGATGCTCCGCCTTGACTCGTTGACAAGTTAGACACCTTGAGATAAACTCTGCGATCTCTCTCTTCATATTACTCCACCAAAATGTATGTCGAAGATCACGATACATTTTGGTACTCCCAAGATGGATTGAAAACGGTGTGTTGTGCGCCTCCATCATGATTTTATACTTTAAATCAGGGTCGTTAGGAACACAAAGTCTAGAGTTGACTCGAAGTATTCCTTCTTCATCGATTCTTACTTCCGGCATAGCACTTTCTAGCACTTTCTTCCTCATATGCATCAGCTCCAGGTCTGTAGCTTGAGCATCTTTAACTTTATCGATTAAAATCGGTTTAACTCGTATGTTAGCCATCATCACATGGGTCCCTGGAGTCTTTAATTCTATCTCCATCCTTTGCAAGTCATACAAAATGGGCCTTTGCATTGATAATATCGCACTCGTACCCGCATATGATCTTCTACTCAATGCATCAGCTACTACGTTCGCTTTTTCAAGATGGTATTGAATAGTATGATCATAATCTTTTAACAGTTCGAGCCAACGTCGTTGCCGTATGTTGAGTTCCTTTTGAGTGAAAAAATATTTGAGGCTTTTATGATCCGTATAGATCTCCACCTTCTCTCCATACAGGTAATGCCTCCAAATCTTAAGCGCAAAAACGACAGCTGTCAACTCTAGATCATGAGTAGGATAATTCCTCTCATATTCTTTGAGTTATCGTGAGGCATAGGCTATGACTTTCCTATGTTGCATGAGAACACATCCTAACCCTTTACCTGAAGCATCACTGTAGATGACAAATCCCTCCGAGCCAGATGGTATTGTCAGAACAGGTGCTGAAATAAGCCTCCTCTTGAGTTCTTGAAAACTCTTCTCACATTCCTCGCTCCAACCGAATTTTGTATCTTTTCGAGTCAGCTGAGTTAATGGAGTAGCGATTTGAGAAAACCCTTCTACGAATCTCCGATAATAACCAGCTAAGCCGAGAAAGTTACGTACTTCGGTCACTGATTTAGGTTGCTCTCAGCTTTGAATAGCTTCAATATTTGTCGGGTCAACAGATATTCCATGATTTGATACTACGTGCCCAAGGAATGTTACTTCCTCAAGCCAGAACTCGCATTTCTTCAACTTGGCATAAAGCTTGTTTTCACAAAGCTTTTGGAGTATCAGCCTCAAGTGTTTGTCATGATCTTCACGACTTATGGAGTATATGAGAATGTCATCAATAAAGACGACCACAAAATGATCTAAATATTCCTTGAATACTAGGTTCATCATGTGCATGAAGGCAGCAGAAGCATTAGTCAATCCAAAAGACATGACTAAGAATTCATAATGCTCGTACCGAGTTCTGAAGGTAGTCTTTGGAATATCCTTAGTTTTAACCTTCAGCTGATGATATCCAGAACGAAAATCGATCTTTGAAAATAATTATGCTCCCTGCAACTAGTCAAACAAGTCATCAATGCGAGGTAACGGATACCTATTCTTGATGGTGACATGATTTAACTCCCGATAATCAATACAAAGTCACATACTTCTATCTTTCTTTTTTCACAAATAGAACAGGAGCACCCCAAGGAGACGTACTAGGATGAATGAAACCGATGTCTAACAATTCCTGTAGTTGGGTTTTTAACTCCTGAAGTTCAATAGGAGCCATTCGATATGGGACTTTGGAAATGGGTTTTATACCGAGTTCAAGGTCGATACAAAATTTAATTTCACGCTATAGGGGTAGGCCAGGAAGTTCTTCAGGGAATACGTCAGGAAATTTATTAACAATAAAAATATCATTCAAAACTGATGTATTTTTGTTTAAATCTATGACATGAGCTAAGAAAGCTTGACATCAGTTTTTCGATAAATGAATAGCTTTATGGCTTGAGATGACCATGATTGATTTTAATGGTTTGGTCGCTTGAATTCGCATAATAGGTTGATTAGGAATATGAAAGCTAACAACCTTACGAAAACAATCAATTTTAGCATGATGAGTAGTTAACCAATCAATCCCTAGAATCACATTAAATGCAAGTATTTTTAAGGAAATAAGATCGACAGGTAACGCGCGATTACCGATTTGAAACAAACAAGATTTATAAATAGTGGATGTAATGAAGGTTTCTCCCAACGGAGTTTCAACTGATAAGTCAAAGTCTAATTTCTTCGGAGTCAAATTTAAACGTTCAGCGTAAGTAGGAGAAATGAAAGAATGGGTAGAACCGGTATCAAATAAAGTATAAGCTTCACTAGAGTTTATGATAAGCTTACCCGTGATGACTTCATTCGGGTTCCTTGCTTTCTAGGAGGTCACGGTAAACGCTCTCCCTTGAACTACAGATTTTGACTTTTTTGGGACAGCCTTTGGTGCCTCCATCCTAGCTGGAATTGTCTTCGGTGCACGACAAAATCTAGCTAGGTGACCTTCTCTTCCACAATTTTAACACGTTTTGGACTGCTGCGCACAGTTTGGACTGATGTGTCCCTCCCCTCCGCATTTGAAGCATATGATAGGTGGTCGTTCTCCTTCCTTAACAACGGGTGTTGGTGCTTACGTCTTTCCATTATTGTTGAATCTCTTCTTCTTGAAATGTCCACTTTTATTGTCTTGGCTATGATTACCACCAAAGTGGTTACCATTTCTGGCATGTTGACTCCCTACACGTTTGTTGTCACCACTTCGATGACTGTTACCACTGGTATTTTCATTCTGCCGGCTGCTTTCTCTTGGTTGTGTTGACTCGTTATCGTGCTCCAATAACTGAGCCCTATTTACAACATCTGAATACAAACACAGTTTATGAGAAATAAGATATTGACGTATCTCCGGTTTCAAATCTCTTAAAAATATCTGCGTCATTCTCTCCTCATTATCAACCATGTGGGATGCAAACCGGGACAACTTGGCAAACTTAGCTTCGTACAGCGACACGGTCATATTATTCTGCTCCAACTTCATGAACTCTACCTCTTTCATATGACGAATACTTTCGGGAAAGTACTTGTTGTTGAATAGTTCTTGGAACTTCTCCCAAGACATCTTCAGTGCGGCAGGTTGAGTACGCTTTACCGATTTCCACCAGTAATCTGCCTCTCCTCACAACATAAAGGTGGCAAAGAGAACCTTTTGCTCCTCGGAGCATCCCAAGACATCAAATATCTTGGTGATCTGCTTTATCAATGTCTCCGCATTAAGTGGTTTTGGCTCTCCAATAAACTCCGGGGGTTCCAGCTCCTTGAACTATTTAACGGTCACCGTCCGAGAGTTGCCAGTATTTCCACCTGCATTTTGGACAAGAGTCTCTCTTGCCTGATGTTGTACGAATTACAGAAAGCTCCTAAATATTCTGTCGTTCGCCATTTGGTCGGTGTTGTTGTTCACCTGAGGATTATTGCCTTCTTGATGCACATTATCCTGGGTGTTGATATGTGGTGACTCAACGGTCTCCTGTGCTCAATTGCTATTCTCAACATTCTCGGATGTCATTTTCAAATACTGCCACAAAACAAGGGTTAATTGACATGCGACATATTATCCTTATACTCTGACCAACCAATTAAATACCAAATAAACTTAGGTAGGTTATACTAGCGAAGGAATTTCCCGTCTCTCCCCTCCTAGTTCTTGTCTCACATCTCAGCCAGGGATCATATCCCTAAGCTTTGATACCAACTGTGACGCCCCCAAAATAGGAATACATCACCCATCTTGAGTCACCAAATACATGGTACAAAATTTAAATACAACTTAATTATATATAACAGTCGTGTAGAATACGACAAAACATAATCTAAGAGTTTTAATAAGAATATTATCGTCTAGACAATATCCACACTCAATGGAGTCCTCGTTATATTTATTGTCACACTATTTTATAGAATAGTGAGGACTGCTAAAACAACCATCAGGACTGTCAATCCGTTCCCCGACTCGTCCCAGCTATATTCTCATTTCCTGAAGAGAACAGTGAAAGAAAGGGTGAGCTCAACTAGCCCAGTAAGAAATATTATGACTAAGATAATGCAGAATAATTTATCGTTAGCCTTCAACAGTGTTAAACTGATAAAATATAACAAACAACAAGTTTAACTACAGCGGAACAAGCAATCCATTAGAAGAGTCAAGTAGAGAATAAAATCTACTATCTTCAATGATTTAAAAGATTTTTCATCACTTTTATTGCTGAGACTTAGCTTAATAAATAAACCACATCATCCCTATACTACGGCCCAGAATATTCATTAGTACCACGACCACAAATTTTCCATACACTACGGGCCAAGGATATTCGTGTATTCATCAATGATCATGATCATGCCAACAACTGTCCATCAATGCACTACGGCCAATGAGGACTTTTATCACATCATTTGTAACATTACGGTCATGATTATACCGAATAATCCCCGGTCAAAATCACACCAAGTCCATCTATGCACTACAGGCCACATATGACTTTCAACATATTATAATCATGAGGATGATGATAATGATATAAGAATTCAATAAAATAAGTTCAAGGATAAATTTTTAAAGATTTATAATTTAATTTATCCAGAAATCAATAACGTCCAAATTGTCAACATGATACTATTTTGTGGACTAAAATTCAAGAATGCTCAAAAGAATATTTCCATAAAAAGATACTGGATGAAACGCAAATATCCAGGATATTCTACTAATTTCATGGAGGAAGCCAAAAAATTTAACCAACTGAGTATAATAGAATATATGAAATTGCAAATGGATTTTTGCCCGCCATGCGGTAATCCACGTAAACAGGTTATTCCAACAGAATAATAAAGAATGGAACCAGGTCATGCGTAACCCGCACAGATAGGATATCCCAATAGAATAATCAAGAATAGAATCAGGTCATGCGTAATCCGCACAGACAGGATATTCCAACAAAATAATAAAGAATGGAATAACAATAGAATTCACCAGGCATGCGATAGACCGCACTGACAGGTTATTCTAACAGAATAATAAAGAATGGAATAACGACAGAATTCACCAGGCATGCGATAGACCACACAGACAGGTTATTCTAACAGAATAATAAAGAATGGAATAACAGAAGAATTTCACTATGTATGCAGTACTTCGCATAGACAGATTATTCCAACATAATAATAAAGAATGGAATAACAACCCTTACGAGTATTGAAAGAAAATAACTCTCTTCATGAATACGAAAGAATAATACCCCTTACCTTAGAAGAAAATTGGATACTGGAATAGTGAGGTAGCAGACTTCTCTTCTTCTTTCTCTCTATAATTTCTCTCTATAATAATTGATCTATAGCTTTAGTGAATTGGTGAGAAATGAAGGAAGAATGAACTTCTATTTATAGGAAAATATAGTTTCGATAATTGCACGTTTTGAGGCTCAAAATATTACAGTATAATACATTCCTCTTTTTCTTCATTTTTAATTTAGTCCTACAAGTATTATCAAACTTGCACCACCTCCTCTAATAGTAAATAATGTGAATTAATAGTTCATTCATGTGACTTAATAGTATAATCATGTGAAAAAGCTAATTACAGTATAGTACCTTCATCTATACCTCTATTTTTAATTTAGTCATGCAAGTGTTATCAATCTTGCACCACCTCCCCTAATAGTACTTGAATGTGAATTAATAGTACACACATGTAAACAAATAGTTATAAGCATGTGAAATGATAGCAATTAATTGCTCATTTATCCGATTAATTACCCGATTGGTCAATATAACCTCCAGACATCAATTATTATCGAAATAAATGTCCATTTCCACCAACACTAATAATTCCAACACAATGGAACTATAAATTTTATCTTTAATCAATACAACTTATTCATCATTTATATTATAACTCATAATATTTAACAACCAGGTCGTTCCCAAGAAAGAGGGGGCTTTCCGATAAGGATTTCTCCTTATTGGCGATCAATTAGGTGACCAAACCTCTCCTTGACAGAACTTCTAGACATTGTCAATATTGCAAATATTAATATGAATAATTTTGTCGTCTCAATTATTAATTTAATAATAATAAATATTATGCAGATGATACTGTGACAATAATTGAATCAATAATATGAGAGTTATGATGCAGCAATTAATGTAGCAATAATTGAGTATAACTGAGTGACTTCTCACGTAAGCATCAATAATCAATACCGTGTGCTACTATGCAACCACGCGCAATATTGTACTTTTACTACCGGGTAGTTCAACAGTTTAACGGTAAAACTTTCACCGTTACTTTTATAAAAATATAATTCTGTCATTTTCTAATTACGACAATACTTCT
The DNA here is from genome assembly GCA_016801055.1 of Panax notoginseng. Classification (NCBI taxonomy): domain Eukaryota; kingdom Viridiplantae; phylum Streptophyta; class Magnoliopsida; order Apiales; family Araliaceae; genus Panax; species Panax notoginseng. Next base: position 70,168,906 of record CM029018.1, on the reverse strand, counting down.
GTTGTGGGGTCCACCAATGATTGTGCCGTCATACGAATATTCCCTGTTAAAACGAATATTCTCCGACCAATCGAATATTATATAACCATTTGCTTACTTTACAAAATTTGAAAATATTACTCACAACTATAATATTTTGTCAAATTCACACCATAATATTCAAAAATATATTTCGAGAAAATTATTCTTTATTCATAAAAGTTGGGGTCTTACAACTATGGCAGTGGACAAACCCATCATGTCTTCCTGAGACCATGCAAACACATCATGGAATTGGGTTAATAGTGTAACCATGTCATTCCTTTGGTTTGAAGTAAGGTCCGTACCAATCTAGATTAGTTTAGGGCTTTTAAGGTTTCGAGATTGAATGAGATGGTGTTATCAAGGTTTGGTTTGGGTTTTTCTTCGACCCATTCTTTGATCTCCTGAGGTATCTCAATGTCATCTTGTATTTCCATCAAGTTTGAGTCCAACTTTTCATCAAAATTACAGTCCTTGTGAAGAAAAGGCACCTTATCAGCAAGCACATGCACATCTATCTTTAGAGTCCTAAAATAAAATGCTTTCACTTAATATATATGAAAATGTTCAATCATACAAAGTGTTAGCATGTAATGACAAAACAACTGCTAATATTGTACAGAAAGTATGCAGTTATTGTTATCTACATGGCAGAGGGAGTTTCTGCCCTTTTTACCCTCGTCAGAAAATGCAAGGAGTGCTGCTCTAATTGTCAAGGGTGAAGTACTGGTGGACGGCTTTGATGAAGGAGCTGTTGTCGTCCTCTTTCTCCCGAATGATGACCATGATATCTGGACAATCATCGTCTGGGGTGATTCTGTTTGTACTATCTGTATGGACGATGATGCGTATGTTTGATAAGCGCCTAAAAATGTCCTGATTACGCCTCCGATCATTTTCCTCCGCGTCTGGATCTGGTATCTAGACCTTTTTTCCTTTGACCGGTATCGGGTTAGGAAATAGCATAGTCATCACATGCGCAGGAACCTTTACTGAAGTCTGTATAGATTCAGCTCCTATCAGTGCAGGCAATCGTCGTATGACTGAAGATGAAGGAACCTTTTTATGTTTATGAGGATTCCTGTGACTGGAGCTAGCAGAATAGCCTAGTACAGCTACCATGTTTGACTGGGAATTTGAATTGGGCGCTTGATGCCCTGATGATCTTTGCCCAACCCTTGTCCAGGTTGATAACCCAAAGATAACATTTCTTGGGTAGCCGACATTACTTCAGCAGAAACTCTGGGTGTCAGAGGTGGTGCCCCAATGGTATGGTAGTGAGTGTTACTCACCTCCAGGGTATGGAAGCTAACAGGCTTAACTTCTAAATTGAAACTGATGAGCGGGATGTCACCTTCTTCAAGACATTCTGGCTCAGCATTAACAGTGACTAGGCTGTTATTAATGATGTATTTAAGCTGCTGATGCAGGGTGGATGGGATGGCTTCAGCCATATAAATCTATGGTCTTCCCAAGATCAGGTTGTATCCTGTATCTATTTTGAGCACATGGAAGGACACGCTGAATGTATGTGGACCAATCTCCACAGGTAATTTAATCTCTCCGACAGAGTTTCTTCGGGATCCGTCAAAAGCTTTGATAACCGTATGGCTGCTTCGGACTCTATTGAGATTAATATTCATCTTCTCCAAAGTGGAATAAAGGCATATATTCAAGGAGGACCCTCCATCTATCAATACTCATGTGACCACGTATCTGGAGGACATAACCGCTATGTACAATGGCTTACAATGACCAGTCCCTTCGGGCAGTATGTCATCATCAGTGAAAGATATCACATTGTTGTTAAGAATGTGATCAACCAGATGATGGAACTTTTCGACATCCGTTGATTTTGGTAAATGAGCTTTTTCTAAAACTCTCAGTAATACCTTCAGGTGATCCTCTGAGGAGAATACCAAATCCAGTATGGAAACCTGTTGCGGAGCTTCTTTTAAGCTTAAAACCACCTTAGCTTCATTATGTCCCATAGTATGGAGGAATTATTCAATTTTCTACATGGGAACTTTCCCCTTTGATTTGATGGTGGGCTTCATCACCCGTTGGGGAAGATACAGTGGATTCTATTTCGACACTGCAGTAGTTCTGTGGGATGTGGATCCTTCAACCTCTCCATAATTACATGGAACTTTCTGTAGGCTGACAACAGGATATTGTAGTCTGAATGGTAAGATAATTGTCTCTGGCGTAGCCACTTTCAAAGGAATTTCAACACCTTTGAGTTGAATAGGTTGAATTGTATGTGAGGGGGTAGCTGAATCTTTATCAGAAGATATAACCACTATGACTTCCTTCCACTTTGTAGGAAATGTGTCCCCACTCTCCAGTAATACAGCGTCGTTGTCTGTCATCTATAGGACACCGCTGTCAATTAGATTCTGAATAAGGTGGCGGAGTGCCCAGCATTCTTCAGTAATGTGACCGCAAGAGTGGGAGTGATATTGGCACACTCCATTGAAATCAAATCATCTTGAACACGGACTGATTGGAGGTAGAAGAGCTGTGATTCTTCCTTCATTGATCAGCATCTGCAATATCTCTTCCATCGGTTGGCCTATGTATGCAAATTCCCTTTTATTGGTGAAGTCCCGATGAGCTTTGGCATTTACTCTTTTTGCAATTTTATCATCCAGTGTTTTATTTTTTGGAGTATGCGGTGGAGTGTTTGTAACAAGAGGAAGGAGGCTAGCATGCTCCTGGCTGAATAATTGACGTGTGACTGGGTGCTGATGGACCACCAGTTCTGCCAATTGGTTGACTTGCTCACGCAGAGCCTTCATTTTATGTTCCATCATAAACTGGAACTGTGCATAATCCCACTTGTCAGCACTATCTTTGTTGGTTTGGGAAGATCCACCAATAGAATGGAACGTCTGTCCACTACTCTAATTAATCATGTTAACCTCCTCTTCTTTGTGTTGAGGAAGAGGGTTATCTTGCATATGCGGTTGGTCGGGTTTAGTCACCACGATCTCACCATTGTCGATAAAATCCTAAATCTTGTGCTTCAAGGCCCAATAATCCTGAGTATCATGGTCGGGAGCTCCCGCATGATAAGCATATTTCTAACTAGCATTAAAACCTTTCCCACTCGGGTTGGCTGGTGGAAGAAGATGGGTAATTTTCTTCTGAGTTGTCAGAAGATTGAGAATGTTCTCGAGCGAGTCCCCTAAGGGTGTGAAGACTCGAGTGCATCTGACTTCTCCACCTTTTGGCAATGGAGGGTTTGAAGACTGATCAGATGGAAAAAGGGAGTAGTTTCTCCTCTAAATAGGCATACTTTGACTGCCTTTTTGCCCTTGTAGTATCAAGGAAACATCTTCCTCTTTCTTCTTATGGACCCTCTAGGGGTTGTTTCCATAATTTCTAGGCTGGATGTGCTCAGGAACAGCTTTGAGAGCTGCAAGGTCTTGAATCTTTCCTGGCTTCAATCTCATCTCGGCCATTTCTCCATGTTTGATTATTTCGAAGAATGGTTTGCCAATGCTAGCTAAAACTCTCTCATAAAAGGGAGCCTCTTGAATGTCTATAAAAGTCATCACCATCTCAGACTCAGTTATAGAGGGAATAACTTAAGCAGCTAGGCGCCTCCACTTTTGGGCATACTCTCTAAACGACTCACTAGCTTGTTTCTTAACCTTGGTAATTTGGTACTGGTCAGGAGCCATTTGAGTTTGGAAACTATACTGACTGAGGAACGCATGAGCTAGCTCCCCCCAGCTATGAATTTTTGAATTGTCTAATCTGGTATACCATGATCTAGCCTCACCAGTCAGACTTTTCTGAAACAACTGCATTCTGAGCTTTTCGTCCTCGGCATAAGATCCGAGTTCCCCAATAAAGATTTTCAAATGTGTGTAAGTATCTCCCAACCCGTCGTACTTTTCAAAGTCAGGAGTTTTAAATTTCTCTGGATAATGCACTCTAGGGAAGATACAAAGGTCTTCATATGAAACACTTCCATGTGTTCCAATTCCTTTAATAGATCGAATGGTCTCTTCCATTTGTAGGACCTTTTTCCTGATATCACCGGTGTCTGGATCTTCTTTGAGATGGGTGTTTTCAGGAATTTTGTTGGTTGTGTCCAACTCAGGTTCGGGAATTTCTTTATCTGGACCATGATTTCCACCATGTGCAGAGGATTCTGTATGTACGGGCATTCGTCGACCCTGAGTGGACTTGTGTAGTTCTTTAAGCAGAACATCCAACCCTGTAATTTTGTTTCTTAGTCCTTCGAACTCTTCACAAGAGATGGGAGTAGGACTAGTCTGGCCAGATGAAGCCATGCTTGGCTGCAGGCTCGTTGCCTTTTTGGATTTGGAATGGGTAATAGGACCAATTGTATCCTTACAAAAACACTTATGTAGTCTAGTCTTAGTGAATGTAGAATTATTATGTAATGAGTCCGTTTAGGAGTGTGGTCCTGCGAAATAGATGTCAGTTGACAAGATATTATGTCAGGTTTTGATATAAAGAGAATGCATGTACACATTTTCCTCATATTTTCCATTACATTGAGATTGACCTGGAAATGAAATTACAAGTAATTGAATTTACAAGTAATTGAAATGTGAAAGTATGAAGGGACTTTCCTCCGCGTTTGGTTAATTAGAGGCTGACCTATCTTAGGCTACTCTCGTGGATTTTTAGCATGAAGGTTCCCAAATCATCGCAATTTACTCGACGGGAAGTTAATCCGGTCTTTTAACTGGAGTGAATGTGGGTGGTGCCTTTCCTGAGCCTCGTTGGAATTAGTCTTCCTACGAGTCCAGTAATCAAACACCGACAGGATATCCAGGTGGAGGAACCACACAACATCTATTCATATACAACGTGTCTCATTGTATGGAAATGATGACATGTGCGAAGCACTAATATCACAAGCAGATATGGTGCAAAGCATTAAGTGCAGTAAGTAAATGCATTCGTATACATTCATTCAAATGTAAATACAACATCCACACACAAGCGGATAATGGTTTTAAAAAGTTTGTAATAGCGACTTAAGCCCTCCTACTGGATGTCCCCAGCAGAGTCGCCACCTGTCGACGTCAGAATTTTTATTTGTCCCTTTTCTATTCTTGTCTTTTGGTGTTCTCATATTAGGTGAGATTTGTTTGAAAAAACAAGTTGTGAAAAGATTCGACATGTATATGTCGACGATTGGACTAAAAGAGTCGCCAGTTGGTATTTTTAAATGGTTGCACCAACTCAACCGAGAAAAGGTTTGCACGTTGACCTAGTGATATGACACTATTTGAATGGTCTGTGAAACCGAGATACATTAGGGTCCGGGGGCTTGATTATGCGGAGGGAAGGTGTTAGGCACCCCCCCCCGACATCTGTGTTACCACAGTGACCGCCACTTTTCAATAAAACTATTATCTGAATGTGTGTGTGTGTGTGTGGGTCAATGTGTAATTAACTGGAAGTAGTATTATGCCTCGTTTGCACCTATATACAAAGGGTTTGAATTTTGTATAAAAGTTCAATTTTAACAAGATATAGCAGTGATGTTTTATAAAAGAGATTTTTCAAACCCTTGTGCTCAATAGTAATTGAGATATTTGATACTTCCATTTTATTATGTGTTCGGCTTAGTTGCTTTTATTTTTCGAGATGCGAAGCATCTTCGAGAAAATAAGATACATAGCAGTGTCGAACTCCTTGTGGGCATGGGAGCCATCTAAGGACATTCAAATACCGTGAATAATTTATAAGCCATGTACAGCTGAAAATGTTCATCACGGGAACCGAATCTAGATTCAGTAAACTGAATCTGTGATCACATGATTTATAGGCTCACATGATGTAGCAATTCGTACGAAAGCTATAAACAGTTTTTTATATATATAAGCTGTAGATATATATATATATATATATATATATATATATATATATATATATATATATATATATATATATATATATATATGAACGATCTACCGCCTCGAAGAAAACTCCAGGCGGGACGAAATGTAAATAAAGCTGTAAAAGGCCACGAAGTAAACTACAGGCCTGACAGAAATGTAAATAAAGAGGTAAAAGGCCACGAAGTAAACTTCAAGCCAGACAAAAATGTAAATATATATATATATATATATATATATATATATATATAGCGATAAACGCATTGGATATATATCAATCCAGGCTCAGTTCGTTAATTCGAATTTGAGGATATATATACGTATAAAAGCGGTAAACGCACCAGATGTAAATCCAGGCTCAATCAAACAGAGTTTGATGATAAAAGCGGTAAACGCACCAGATGTAAATCCATGCTCAATCAAACAGAGTTTGATGATATATATATATATATATATATATATATATATATATGAAAGCAGTAAACGCTCCGGATGTGAAATCCGGGCTCAATCAAACAGAGTTTGATGGCAGGAGATATATATATATATATATATATATATATATATATATATATATATATATATATATATATATATATATATATATGTATATATATATATATATATATATATAAGCAATAAACCACGGACCGACGGTCCGGGCATACACACACACGCGACTCTCAATGTGAATAATAGTGTGTGAAAGAAGTGAAGAAAAGGTTTTAAATAAAGTAAGAAGGCTTACAGTGGACTGCCAAAGAAGACTTCAATAGCTTTAAATGGATGAACACTCGGTTTCCACCAGTAAAAAGTAGCCAAATATAAGCTCACAAGTGTTTGAAATTAGAAATCACTCAATTTATAGTGTGTACGGAACAAATTGGACAGGGCTTCCTCGTCGTTTTCTTATTAAAATGATTGTCCCAAGCCCTCTATTTATAGAGGTGGAGCCGCAGGTGCACCTACGGCTGCCCGGGGTGCCCCGGGCTCTGCGGGTCCTGTCGTCTCGAAGTACGTGCACTCGTGTAACGTGTTATCCATTTAAACTTTTAGAACATCAATTTGGGTATCCGATCGAGGTGTATAAGACCTTTTACGGCATGTTGTTGTCGAGAGCTACACAATGACATGAGATAAGAGGTTGTACGAAGTCGGGAAGATGGGACCATACACAGGTCTTCAAGCTTCAAATTCTATCTGGTGTGTTGTCTTGTGTAGTTGTCACTCGGGATTGGAGCTATTGGTTCTTGTAGGACACTTCTGTGTAGAATGAATGTTGAGATGTTGTTGAGACGGCGCGATGGGGATCAAGGTGGCAAAATGACGATTTTGCCCCTCACCGGGGTTATCTCCGGTTATGGCCTAATTTAGTAGTCGTTGCTCAGGGTTATCTTCGAGATTGGGCTGCTGCAAGTGTTGAACGTCCTCAGGGTTGTCTCTGAGGTATATCTGACCTCCCGGGGTTGTCTCCAGATTTTGGGACTGAGTGCCTCGGGGCTATCACCGAGTCTTGAAGTTGATTGCTGGGATTTGAAACAAGCATTTGTGGGGTTATCTCCGGAATTGCAACTGCACTCCTCGGGATTATCTCCGAGGTTGGGTCTGAAACTCCCTGGGCTGCCTCCGGGACTGGAACTGAATATCTCGGGGTTGTCTCCGAGATGGAAAACTTCTCCGGTGTTTTCTCTAGAACTGAAACTATATTCCTCGGGATTGTCTCCGAGGTTGAAACAGAAGATCCCGGGGTTGTCTCCGAGGTGGAAAACTGATTATCCTGGGGTTGTCTCCGAAACTGTTCTGATTTGACTTCCAGGGTTATATCTGGAAGACGATTTTGCCCTCCTGCAAGGTTAGTAACAGGAATGCAAAATTTCGAGTGTCTACATCGTTTTAAGGCTTGTATTAAATTTACAATTATCGAATTCCAAAATTACAATATCGTAATCATTCCTAGGCTCACATGATTCGTAATCATACCCAACAATGCATCGTAATCTACAATCGGAGTTTAGAGTTTTGGAAAGGACTTCCATAAACCTTAAATCCATAGATCGTATAACACATCAACGATATCGCAATTCTACAGTTAGCTATATCGTAGAGATTGAATTATATCATTAACTATCATCAAAATTATAAGGATCTATCATGTATCGACGAGATCTATTAAAGGACTTTAGAATCTAGGTAATGAGACCCATAGATCTAAGATTTCATAGATCTAGAAAAATAATATATCGAAATATAATCGGGAATATATCCTAGATTGGCTATAAAAGGAGATTCTATTCGTGTGAATTCCTCGATAGCCAAAAGGTAAGATCCCTCACCACTAGATATTAATCTAGGATAATTAGGTGACCTAGAAATCAAGAGAAAATAACTCACAATAAGAAAAAAAAATTAGTAAAAGGAGTTGAATCGAAGTCGAAATCGAGAGATTACTAAAAGGATATCCTCGGTTGGTTAAAGGAGATTTCATCTGTGAGAAATACTCTCTAACCGTTCATACCAAAAATAGGATCCAAACACCCCTAGAAGTAATCTAGGATGTTAAGAGAGCCCAAAATCGAAGAAATAATCGTAGACAACCTAAACGCAAGCACAATAATCGACAAAATACGCTAGATCTATATCGAAATCAAGTGACTAGTAAAATCACTTTGTAAGTTGGTTAGGAGGAATTTCTATAATAAGAAACCCCCTCTAACTACCCACGACTCAAAATAGGATCAACATACCACTAGATATGATCTAGGATATTAGGAGAGTCTTAAAACGAAAAAAATGAAATAAAGGAAATAGCGCCCAAACAACGTAGTTGTAAACGTAGATAAAATCAGATAAAAACAAACATAGAAATGAGAAATGGACCTTGGGAGTAGGAGTTTCTTCCTCCTTAAGCTTTGTATGGATTGATTGACTATATATTGATGTGAGATTTAATGAGAAAAGTTAGATTCAGATCAAATTTACAGAGGTTTTTCTTACTTTCTATATTTCTCTCATTAGATAACGCATTTTATCTCTCTAAAATATCTTCTGCTCCTAGCAAATGAGCCAAAACAACCTATATATAGCCAATCTAGACCTGCCGGAGGTCTACCTGCGACAGTCCTAAGGCAGAACTCATGTGCCTCATTTTTTGTGTCGCACCGTCGATTTTGTGTCGTGCACTGAAACATCTGTAACTTTCAAACTGGAATGAGTTAGAAAGCGTGTCATACAATCTGAAAAGTTCTGTTTGAGGGCTTCACAATGAGTCCTTCTACGGCGACATTGTTTTGGCGACATTGTTTTTTTTTTGTAGTACCTTTAAAAAAATATATAGTATTTATTCCAACTGAATTTTTTGTAAAAAACAGTGTTTTAGGTGTAATTTGGATACATACAAGAAATAGGACATGTACAGTTTGTACAACCCTGTTTCTTGTATGTATCCAAATTGCACATAAAACACTGTTTTTTACAAAAATTTCAGTTGAAATAAATACTATACATTTTTGGGGGGTACTACAAAAAAAACCAAATTAAATAAAAAATGTCACTAAAAATGTCACTAAAAAAATGTCCCCCTAGACTTATTGCTTCAACAATAACATCAATTTTAATCAATTTCGGATTCGGGAAGATAGAGAAAAAGGAAAAAATCATCCTTCTATAAATGTCGATTAATCGTTTGTCTTCTTTTCTGTTAGCTAGGCCCTTGGAGGTCATTGTGCAGACTTCAAATAATCGTTCTAAGTCATGTAATTATTGCTTTGACATTCTTGTCTTGAGGTGAAATGAAGTTATTGCTCTTCTATCACTGTTAGAGAAAAGATATGTAAATTTTGGGTGTCTACAAACTCATAAATTTTTAATATAGTTATGAATATTATAAATAAACTAAAAAAAGTAATATTAGTCATAAAATTTATTGTTTCAAAACTTAAATGAATAAAGTTAATTTTAAATTTTAAAATATCTTAAAATAACTCTAATCAATAAATATTTCTTTTTGTTGCTAATTGATAGTAGTTTATCAGTTAATAGAATTAATTGTTTCTTAGTATATATTGTTATAAAAAAAAATTTAATAAAAAATAAATGAGCATATCAACTATATTTTATTTTAATTTGTTAATAATTCAAAGTTTTATTGAACATTAAGTCTACTTTTTACTAACCACCCTTTGATTGGATCTTGTGGTGTTAAATTGTACAGCATTTGGGTGGCTCCACAAAAGTTTTAGGACTCTCTACTTTTGCCCTTTCAGTTTAGGAGTGGACTAAGGTGGGCTTGGTCAGGCTTCTTACATACTGTTATTGAGTTTTGAAAAGAGGGGAAAAAATTGAAGAATTAAAATTTTATGCAGAGTCTACATTTCGATTAAAGAAATTTAATATAGGAAGAAATTAAATGAAAAATAATATAGTCCCTAAAATGATGACTTAAATGGTAAAAAAAAAATTGTTGTTAAAAGAATAACAAAAGTACTACACAAATTTTTATTTGGACAAAATTACTTACTATCATATTTTACTTACCTCAATAGTTAACCAGACACATCACTAATTTTCTTTCTACCCATCTCCAATTAAATATATTAATCCATACAAATATCAAACTCATCAAACTACTCGAGAACAAGAATAGATTGGTAGAAAATATACTTTTCCCTAACTTTTCAAAGCCTTAATTTATATAAAAATTATATTTCCGTCGTCTTTTGAGGACACAGTATTTTTTAACATTTCAAATATGTGGTTGTTTGTTGTGGTAGGTGACGTCATAAAAATTATAAAAACTTAAGTTTTTTGTTTTTTGTCCAACTATTTTCACATGTTAATGAATAGAAAGAAAATAAATGAATTTGTACACAAAACTCAATAACATAAATAATTCTTTTAGAATAATGTTAGAAATACAAACAATTTTACAAATATTTTACAAACTGTTAATGTGACATACTCTATCTTAGCATATTGTGTGCTACAATTCGTTGATCAATATGCTGAGATGAAATATAACACATCAATAGTTTATAAAATATTTATAGAATAATTTATGTCTATAACATTACTTATTCTTTATAACCCTTATTATAACCTTGACGTAATAAACATAACAAAATTAATATAAAAATAACTTTTTCTCTTTTTCTGTTATCATCAAATTTAAGTTTTCAAGTTTTCTATTCTTTTCCATAAAAGTCTCAAAAACAGTGCAAAGCAGAATGTAATGCACACGGATAAGTAGTTGTATGCTAAAAATCAAAAAAATTGTTAAATTCACAACACTTTTTATTATTTTCACAACAAAAATATAGCTATAAGTGTATAACGATGGTAAAAACCGTTACTATAAAATCTATAACGACACTTTTGTTGTTAAAATAATAATTTTTGTTGTGAATTTAACAATTTCCAAAAACAAACCCCAAGCTTTTACTAGATTGGAAAAAGTATCATCAACCAAGTGTGTGCACTGATGCATATTGTTGAGGCTCGGTCTTATATATTTACACGTTCTTTTCAGACCCGAGGAAAAGCCTCTCCAACAAAGAAAGCATTTACAAATAATTCAAAATGCCCAGCACACATCAGGCTTTGGCTGCCAAACTTCCCCCATCCTTGCCACCAGCAGAGTCCACAGTCTCACCCTTCGGTTTCACTCGGCTGGAGCATATGCGACAAACATACCTCGCAGGAACAGCGTCGGAGTCGAGAATCATGGAACATCGTGTGTGCTGCCAAACACCACAGACATCACAAGCTAGCATTCGCTCTCCATCATCGTCCCTTGCCCCGCAACTACAATCCACTACCCAGCTCTCAACCCCTCTTTCCATTCTAAACCTACTTAGCCCATTTTTCCCGAGGCACTTTCCACGGACTCTAACCTTTTCAGTTGACCCTAACAAAAGCTTGACCTGGGTGGACTCGTCTACACCTCCATAGCCAACTAGCTCTTCCGCTTGAAATCTTCTTAACATCAAGTATACCTCTTGAAATGCCTTCGATGCTTCAAGCCTGACATCGGCAATGGTAGCATCACGAGGTAGGATAATTACTTCGGGAGGTGGATTGATCGTGTCTTCCTCGGATTGATCCATGAGATCTAGTTCACATGATAACTTTACTGCAGATGGGTACGGAAGTGTGAAAAAATTCTCAGGCTGGTAGTTTTTCACAAACTGCTTGCAATCGAGTAGCTTTCTAGCTGACTTGAATGCAAGATCCCTTTTTGTTTCAGGTCCGTAGTTTGACATGGTCTGAGGATGGAGCATAGCCTCGTACATGCATCTCAGGTCATAAAGCAGGTGATCAATACCAGGGCGGTTTGTACCTGAAGGATAGTTGCAAGTGGTACCTCCATTCAGGGGAGCAGGAGTACTTCTGGGCTCAAGTCTGTATAATATGAGGCAATAAAAAACAATGAGTTTCATCAGGCCCTAAAATGTGGTGAATGATAAAATCTCATATATTCCCTTGAATTGGAACCTAATAATCTATTTGGACATTAGAAATAAAAATATATTATTAGGAACTAAACTAAGCTGAGGAGATGCCAATTTTAACTTCCACAAACCTCACCTATAGTAACAAAAATTAGGCTGTAGTTTAGAAAATAAAAACTGTACAGAGATGTTACAGAATACATGTTTTGCTAACCTGTACTCCATAGCACCTGAATCTGAAGTGCACCTGGCATTAACAACCATTTCATCAGCAGCCTGTTTCCCTTTAAGTTCCTTAAGACAATAATCCAGGAGCTCAGGAGGACCTGCCCTGCAAACAGCTCCCCTGAGAGCACGCCAACTCACCCAATTGGACCCTGTAATGGCCCGTAGGACTTTGAACATTGCTTCTTCAACACGTACAATATCACTAGTAGTCCATGCACTCAAAACCTTCGAGTCACATAATCTACGCTTTTTGCAGGTGGCATCATCAACCCTCATAGGAGACTTGTGGGCATCATGTATCAATGTCATCAAGAAACAAAAGAGATCTCTAATATTTACAAGCTCGTGCTCCGATAATGACTGATAGAATGCAATCAAATCCTGTAACCTAGTTCGAGGTTTACGTCCTTGAGAGAAAAAGATGGAGAGTGGCAGGTTGGAGAGGGTTTCTACAGCCATATTATAGGCGTCAATTGTTAGGGCAAAACTACCAGCGCCAAACTCATAACCCCAGTCACCATACCAGGGATGGCCCTTGGTGATGGCATGAAGTAGGCGAAACTCCAATCCATACTTTTTGGAGACATCCATCACACTGACCTTTCTGTTCAAATAACAAGTACAAAAAGAAAAAAAGTGAAGTAAATTTCACTGATACGTAAGTTAAAAATATTAACCACTGGACAGTATTATGCATGCTCTGGTTTGAATCTAATCAAACAAATTTTAGAATTCTGAGATTCTTCTGAAGTAATATATATACTATGATTTGAAATAACAAAGAATGACATGATATATATGTGTATATTTATGTATATGAAGGGAAAGGCAATCTAAGGCATGTCTTAGCCAAGCGTGACTAAGGCTACTTAACAAAATAGCCTACTTTTACCCCAAGGGTTAAGTTTTCCATTTTAGGGTTTCTATATATGTAGAAAAAAAACATTGATTATAAATTTTATACAAAAGTACATCGTTTTGTTAAGTAGCCTTTAGCCAAGCTTGGTATGGCATTACCTATATATATATATACACACACACACACACACACACACATATATATATGTACATATAGTACATTAACATATATAGATAGATATACACAAACAGGCACATACACGCGCACAGACAGAGAAACTATAACATGACAGAAAGCAACACAGAAAACAATACTTCGTTGGTACATAACATGCTGAACTTCTAAAGTGCAGGATCAAGTATGACCAATAAGATAGGAACTCATAGCTCATTTTAATTTTAATTATAGTGAAATATCTAACCTGACACCAAGTATTTTACACAGGCGATCCCAAAAGTCCATTATATGACATCCGGAAAGCACCCTAGAACCACCTTCTCTACCATTGACTCTAAGAAGGTGCCCATAACCATTTATATGGACAACACCATGTAAAAGATGAGTTGTATCATCTAACTGGTTGTACATCCAATCTTCTACATCTTCAGTAGTCATCACATGGTTGCATGACTTGCACCTGCAGAAAAGACCCATCAAGTTCATATTAAATTATATGTAGAGCAATTGTGTTAAGATACTGGCTTGAGCCAAATTCCAAACAGAATGAATGCCTCCAGGTCTATTAAACTTGGTAGAAGACTATTTATGACAGAAGCCATAGTCTTGACAAGCAAGGTAAACTAGGGTTATAGCATGATTAATCATGAGCAATTCTACTTCATGATCCCATGCTCTAAACTATACGAAGACATCATTAATTTCAATAACTATAAAGAAAGGTTTGTCCAACATAAATGTGGCTTTTGCACAACCTAGACCATTTACGTTATCTCCTTTCCATAATATAATCCACACGACCATTAAAATCAAAGAACAAGAGCTTGCAAATGCAAATAAATTAAGTTTGATTTCATAATAAAAGAGGCTCAGGACATTATCAATCAACAAAATCAGTGTTTAGTCTAATCAGAAAGGTCTCAAACAACCAATCTCCCAAGTAGAATCACTTTATCTGAAGAAAGAACAGAGGAAAACAAATTAACTGCAAAACTATATAGATGTCAAATTCAAATTTGTGCTCATTTGTATTTAGAAACAAATAACTCAATGGGCTGGCTATCCTCACCTCGACTCGGACCAATGGAGGCTATCGCCACAGCCTGCACATGACTTGTTATACCCACCAATGGAGCCACCATCTGCCTTGATTATGAAATGGTAGCGCTTAGCACATACCGGGTTACCACTCCAACCTTAAACAATTTAAAAGATGTTAACGTCCATTATTTATTGAAACTCCAGATTCAAATAAATGCCAATAAGGATGCACAACAGAAAATGCAATCCCAGACTAGATCAACTGAAACCAAAATCCAAGTCTACATATCACTTCTGCTAAACAAGAACCACCACAGTAAGAATGGAAACAAATTATAAGGGAAAGGAATTACAGAGTTAAAGTACAGGCAGTTGGTTTGTTTTAATAACAACAAAAAATCAGCAACACTAGTGGGGAATACCGACACCATGATATGTTTGTTTTAATAGGTTTTTATTTTTCCTTATTTGTATCTCATATTTCCAAATAATCTAATCCTT
Source organism: Panax notoginseng (assembly GCA_016801055.1). Classification (NCBI taxonomy): domain Eukaryota; kingdom Viridiplantae; phylum Streptophyta; class Magnoliopsida; order Apiales; family Araliaceae; genus Panax; species Panax notoginseng. The sequence goes on along the minus strand of CM029018.1, from coordinate 70,153,742 downwards.
TCAGTTTGTTTTTATTTAAGGCTTCAGTTTCTGTATTTTTCTGAGCAGGCAGTGATGAAGTCAGCGGACCCAACAAGGTAGCTCTCTGCCAGCTACACAAACAACCAGCTTTATCCTACTACCTTTTATAGTATTATCCTACGAAGCACCGACACGGATACGGATCCGACATGAAATGTGATACGTGATACGTGATACGGCATTTTTAGAAAAAATTAGGATATATTTATAGATAGAATATAAATATCTATATAATGTAATCATAAGGAAGTAGTTAACTTCAAAGTTTTAGTTCATTTAAAATAATAGCACCTATTATGAAATACCTAAAAAATTCGCGTCAAATATCAGCATTTTCTCCTAGTCCTAGACATACGTACTAGAATCAAATTTTATCAGGACATAATCAAAAATAAGGAGTTACATCAACAAATTATAATCATCAACAACTCGTAAGACACAAAGCAGTAAACTAAAAAGAAGATGAAGCAAGCTAGTCCTAATGTTGGACAAGCCATTACATAGCATCTGAATCCCCTTAAAATATCCCTAAAGTATTTGGAGGTGTCCAAAATTAAAAAGAATAAAATGATAAAGTTGGTGCGTCCGATAGTCTTGAATGCATATCCGAAAGTATCCGTGTCTGTCCGTCGACCTCCGAGAAATGTCCGTGCTTCATAGGTTATTACCATATTATCTTTGCCAAACCAACACTTGATGGCTAGATTTATTCATACATCAAGCAATTGCAGAATTCAGTTTATAATTTGTCCTACATCAACACTGCTCTTTCTAAAGTAAATATTACAAAATAAAAATTAATTTCCCATAATTAGGAACAATCAAAACTTGTTTAAATATAGTAACAAGCTTGGCAAATTTGATTTAATAGTATCCAAATAAACAGAAAATTAAATCCTTTAAATGTATTAAAATTAGGTAACCTAAAGAAGGAGTAGCCGAATCAACTCCAATCAACAGACATTTTTCGCAAGCTAGTTGGGGATGACAGAAAATAACTACCATGTAAGATCTAATAAGAAAGCCTAAAATAAGAAAAAGAGGAAGGGGAAAAAAAAGGAATTGATATTTACGATAGTTCCACAAGACCCCTGAACAGTAAATGGGCTCCACAATTATGTTAGAGAAATCTAATGAAAATATCACATTGTACTTTTTGAAATATCAATTCCCAAAAAAAAAAGCTAGAGAGAAATAAAACAACTAGAAATAAGAAAAGAATAAATAAAGGATCCACTGAAGCTCAACAGTTCCGTAAAAGGTATTGTTAAGATCTTGTTTCCATATAACTAAATAAAAATTTTGTCCCAAGTCTCCAACTAAAATAATAAATATAATTATAAGTAGAATAGAAAGATTGAGCAAAAATAATTACTGCTTCAGAAGGAAACACCATAGTAAGTCCCAAAAAAAAATAAAAAATTACAAGAATATTATCTTAAATTATCTATGTAATTAAGATAGTGTGTGCCCCTTTATCATCATCATCATACCATCACCACAAGGGCGAAGCCACCCTTTAGTCAGGAAAAAAAAAATTGTATGATAAATTTAGAAGAAATTTAAGTGTAATAAATAAATTGACCCCACTGAAATTTTATAAATTTTTTAATATACGGGGTCAAATTAAATTTTTTATAACTTTCTCAATTCTATGTTTCTTCTACTACTTGATTTATGTATCTTCCTCTAATATTTTTAAAATAAATAATAATCTAATTTTTATTATTTTTATAACATAAGAAATTTAAATATTTATTAACAAATTTGTGACTAGAAAAACGTATTAAGGGTCAATAAGAGGTGTGAATATATATGTATATATATAATAATATTACTTGTTATATTAACAATATTGTAACTAAATACATATTTTACCTATACAATTGGCCAAAAAACACAAAATTATCTATAAAAAATTTGGTTAAAGGGCTCTATCCCAAACCCCCGCCAAATTATTTATAGTATCACAATATTTTGACCCCACTGACTAAAATTCCACTGCATCACCGTCACATTACAAATCCAGTGGGATACTTTCTCAGTGTTTACTCTGGGATGAGGTGTCTTAAGCGCGTCCTACTTGTTATGCCCTCCATTTTTTAATTTTAAATTTTATCATAAGTTAATTATTTTTATTTACCCACGTTTAAACTTATATTGTATCTCCCAAATAAAGATTTTCCTATTTCTATCCTCCAAATAAATTTTTTAATTTAAATGAATGACATAATATACATTAGACATACAATGCGTGTCTCAGGCTCATGCAATTTATTAAGCATTTTAACCACTCGACTTGAACAAGCACTGAACTTAGGATTCATCTATAATATCCCTCCGTTAAAAATTGATGTCTTAATAAAACTACAAATTTATAATTTATTAAAAAAATTATATAAATTATATTGATTTTAAATCGACTTAAAATCAACTTTATATTTGATTCTAGAAATCATAAGTAAGACGTGTCCTTTTGCGTGAATTAAAAAGTAGTGCTAACAGGATAAATAGGTGTCCCCTACTTTATTGCGTGGAGAAGTAATGACTGCGATGACTGCCACGTGTCGAACGTCACAATCAACAAGGATGGGTCCCATCTACCAACTAGTTTCGGACCCACTAATTATATTGTCAGTCCTATTATTTTGTCTTTAGATCACTGCCGTGGTTCAATCATGTCCGTTAATTAAATTAAATATAATTACCGAAAATGGATAAAACAGAATAAATGATTATTAATTAACTAGTTCTCGTATTTCCCGCCTTTTAAAAAGGAATACTGAGTTATCGAATCGGTTCGCGACTCGGTGGGAGAGAAACTCACCAACGACTCGGCACTGATCGCAATAGACGGATCTAGATCTGGCCACGTTCTCCTCGATAACGTCGAGGCAAACGGTGGCCGGGTCAGGGTCAGAGTCAGGGCTCAACTCGGCTGGGTCGCCGACCCTGAAGAGGATCTGCCTCGTGAGAAGCTGCGGCAAGAGCGAGGACGGAGGCGGTAGCAGCGCGTGCTTGGCAAGGAAGGACCTTACACTAGTCCTGAACGGCCCGTCGACCGGTGAATCACCGGAGGGGAAGGTGAGGAAGTCGTTGAGATCGGCCGTGACTCGTCTCTTCATCCGTTTCAGTGGCCGGCCATTCACGACCATGCTTTTTGGGAGCTCTTTCGTCAGATCTCGGCGCGTGCAGATCGGTTTACGGCGCGTACGGTCGTGATCTGTGTCCTTCCGTCTTAGATCTGGGAAAACAGATCGTACGGTCGGTATTAAAAGAAAAGAACAAAAAAGCACTTCTTTTGGTTAGATAGCGCTGGAGATAAGAGGGGGAAAATAGGAACGTTTTGGTTTGGAAGGGAAAGAAATTAGGGTTTGTGTGATTTGGGGCTTTTTGGGTACTTTAATATATATTTCTTCCAGTTCTTTCTTGGAATTCGTGAAATTATAAAAAGAGCGGGTGTAGTCGGTTCAGTAGGAGAGAGAAAAGGGGAGGGATTTAAGCTTTTTCCTTTTTTTTTTGCCAAATCTTAATCGTTTAGTGTTGGTAGTGCTTTCCATTTTCTATTTATCGAAATTACTCAATTAACCCTCCATATGGGGCATTTGTCGAGACTGGAGAGTTTTTGGTTGTTTGGCAAACTTGGAAATGCCAAGATGGCAAATACCAACTGATGTGACAATAAGTTGTTGGGTTACGGTTAAGGAGTAACTATTCGTTCTCTTTTTGGTTCAAAATGAAGATTTGTTTCTTAAAAGATTTATTCTGGGGTTGAATTGGTCAAAAGAAGGACTGTTATTTGATCCAAATTACGTAATTGCCCTTATTTATTAGAAGCACTAGTCTTTTTGGGGTTCCATGGTGAATAGAAAACTCGTGGCTTCAAAATTAACAGACTAGATTATTCCGGTAGAAGATAGTTGTAGAGGAAAGTTCCCCTTCAATTTCATTATATATTTTTGGAATTTTTTTATATAAAAGACCAAAAAAAATTGACTCCATAATAAACTTTGTGTTCTATATTATTTGATCATTGTCGACTTTTTAAAATTAATTTAATAAATTTTTAAACTCAAAATTAACATAAATTCTTTTAATTTTAATCAACATAATGATTAATATTGTAAATTATTTAAAAAAATATTATTTATTGTAAGTTTTATTGTTTCATAATTGTTAATGAGTTATCTCTGTTAACGCCAAATTTTGTCAGCGCGTCCAATCACAAAATCAACGCGCTTAAACATGCACAATAACAGATCACACACGAAGCTTGACGGCTTATGCCGCCGGGGGATAGCTCCGGTGTGAGAATGAATACAGACCGTTCACAAGGTTTAACAATGGAGGCTTTAGTGTTTAGTGCTCAAAGATGTCTTACCTGTTAATTGTAGCCAAACCTTGTATTTAATAAAAATATTTCTACTATATTAATTATTATAAGAATATAATTTATAATAATCAATAATTCTAAAATAAAATTATTTGTAAATATTCATGTAATAAATATTTTTTTATTTATCACATAAATACATATACACATTATCTTGTACAAATCCTTATCCTTAAAATAAAATAAAAAAGTATACGCAAAATTTTCTGATTTAATTATATAGAAAATATCGGGTTGTTACATTCACCCTCCCTTATAAAGATTCTGTCCCCGGAATCACCGTTTTAAAACTTATACATACCAGGGTACATAACATACACAATCATTACAAGTAGATCTCGACCAACTTTGATCGAGCTAATCTTTAACTATTCACATAAAGCGTGTCTATCTGATTAAACGGAAATTTGATTTCTAAAAGAACTCAAATTCCTCCTTCAAAGTTTCTTTATAAAATAATTTACTATATATAGGAAAATCATGTATAATAAAATAAAAGTTGTATGAATAATACCTGGAGTTCCATTGCCAGCTGCCATCGTGTCCTGGACAGTCATATTGTAAACCCTTGATGTTGATTTTGTTGGCTTGCTTGATGTTATAGGTCATGTGATTGCTAACGTCCCGCTGCCAGTGCCCGTGTTCACACTTCCTACCTCCGCCCTCCTCTTCGGACAATCCTTCACCGTGTGCTCAGTCGATCCGCACAGAAAACACCCACTGTTTATCCTAGGATTGGGGCAGTTGGGAGAGATATGGCCCACCTGCCCGCACTTATAGCATACAAATTTCCCTTTCAAACACTCTCCAGAGTGGTTCTTTCCACAAGTCTTACACGACACTATCTGCTTCTTCGTACCTTCTTGTTTTACCTGCACACTTTCAAAATTACTCCCCTTCCTCTTGCTACTACCACCCCTACTCCCACTATTAATTTCCACCTTCCCAGCTCCTTTGACCTTACCCTTGTTCTTTCTCTCCTTGTTGTAAAGGCTCATGGCCTCACTTCCCTCCTCAGCTATAATCGCTTTTCTCCATGAGTGCTGCAAATGTAGGGATCTGCAACACTGTCACCTTGTTATAGAGCCAGGGTTTTAATCCCAGCCCAAACCTTCTCATTTTTCTAACCTCCGTATCAACTTGATGCGGGGCAAACCTAGCTAACTCATTAAACCGATCGGCGTATTCTGACACCGTCATATTTTCCTGCTTCAATTCCAGAAATTTTACCTCTATCCTCGCCTACATATTAGGTGAAAAATAGTTTTCGAAAAACAAAGTTTTGAACCTATCCCAAGTAATCACACCTTCTCCTGCCCTCGCCTGGTTCACTTCCCACCAAAAGTTTACCTCCCCCTTCATCATGTAAGTGGCAAAAGCAGTCTTCTACCCCTCAGCTACCCCTAGCTATCATGAATGCTTTTTCAATCTCATTAACCCAAGTTTGGGCTTCAACAGGGTCAGTTATACCTTTGAATTCCGGCGGTCCTACAGCCTTGAAATCTTTAATGTTTGCCAAGCGATTGCCTGGCGAGTTCCCTGCGGCTGGTATTCCCTGCTGCATAGCCTGAGCTACCATGTTCGTAAAGTGTTGTATCGGGTCTGCTTGTTGTTGTCCCTCAGCGTTGTTGACAGATTTTTCTGCCCTTTGATTACGAGTTCGACGTCTTGGCGACATTATCTGATTAAATAAAATCATAATTTTAACTTACATTCTAAACCTTATCATATAAGTTTAATAAATTAAACTTGTTTCATTACTCAAACTTAGATTCATATTCATTTAGCGAATACTTTACATAGCATATCACATAATGCTTTAAACATCAGCTATCCCTTTGTGACTACAAAAGTCGGGATTCTCTTCTATCACTTGTACAAAAGTTCTTAGAATATTACATTACACAGACATACTTATCATATATATTACATTAAACACACCTACACAACAGAACCTATGCTACCTATTCACTGCACCTTTTTCTTGGACAACCTTTCACCTGATGACATTCTATCCCACAGATAAAACATGCTCCTGGTTTATAGTCGGGACAATACAGAGTGGTATGTCCCTCATAACCGCAAAGATAACATATTCTTTTCCCTTTCTTCTTATCGAATTTTTCTAAGTCATGGTCTTCTATCTTTCTTTTCCCCTTTTTGCACGGAGCTGTACACGATGTGTTTCTTGTGGCTCCCATCTGATCAATTTGGATTTTAAGCTTATCTTGTTCCTCCATTGTTTCTAGTAAGGCTTTTCGCAACTGACTATTCAATAGTTTTTCTATTTCCCACAACTTTTCTAGAGAAGAAACCTTATTCCTCAGATCCTGCACCTCCGTTGATGCTTGATCAGCTTTAACTTTAGTGTCCGAATTACTATCTGTTAGCTCCACCATCTCAGGATCTGGTACTACGTTTTCTATAATAATTACCTCGTCCGAGTTGTTTTCATTGTGAGCTTCTATTTCAGCTATTGGCTTCGATATCAGCTCAGGTTCATGGGTTTGATCTCTCTTCATGCTATAAGCATATAACAAGCTTCTTCCACCAGACATCTACACACATAAATTATCCTGATTAGCATATAGTATATACAGACAACAATTAAGAGTTTTATATAAGTTATATTTTATTTTGTTTGACGATGAATTTATTCAATTCATCTCTTTTTAAACTCTATATGATTTATTTAAATTTTCAACGTTTCCCTCTGTTCTAAGGTTATAGCATAAAGTCTAGTCCACCTAAGGTTTTTAACCCTAAGCTCTGATACCAACCTGTAAAGCCCCCAAATTCAGGTACTTGAAACTCGAACTCGGTGCTTCACGATATCATTTCTATGAGCGGAATAATACTAATAATAATAGCAATAATATAATCATTAAACTTAATTTACATGATTATCAGAGTCCAGCTCCCAAGTACATAACCTTTAATACATTCCTTACATAACATGATAGATAATATATATCATTGTCTTAATAATATCAAACTATTACATAAATTAACATTGCATTCATTCAGCAACCTTTCCCTTTCTCTTGTTCTTAGCAGATCCTTCAGGTTGTTCACACTTAGCTGAAAACATTTAAATTAAGCAAGGATGAACATTTGAGTGCCCAATAAGTAATAAAAATTATAAATATTAGCTGAAAGGATTAAATATTTTCTTTATACTACCCTTCTACAACAAATCAATAGTTGTGAAGTAATCTGAACCGATAATAATAACATAACAACCCTCTTTCAAATTTTTGAAACTACGTATTGACTATAACTAGGGTTAAGGTGATATACTATGAACATTATTTTTATTTTCGAAAAGGTTAAACAGAACTTCATCTGTAAACCGTCATAACTTACGGTTACGGGGGGTGATCAGCCCGTTATGCCCTGTATTGATCAACACTACACGCAAGAACGAGGGTATCGTTCACTCTGTCCACCTTGGGTGCATAAAAAGTTTTTCCCGTGTAAGGGATGTTCATACTTGTCTGGGTTCCAAACCAAAACAATTCAGTTGGATAATAGTAAGGTTTTATCTTATTCAACAATAATCTATAATTATACATATATATATATATATATATATATATATATATATATATATATATATATATATATATATATATATATACGGGTAATTAACAAATGTATATCAACATGTGATTAAATACAATGATTATCCATGTGACAACTCGAAAATTTAGAATATCTTAAATGATTAAATTAAAGATTAAAATTTAAAACCTAGAATGAAAATAAAGGATTTATTTAATTAAAATTTTTGAGAAAAATCTATACGGTTTAATAATTGAAAGAAATTATAAAATAATAAATATGGCAAGCTATATGAAGAAGGCTTATTGAATGTAGCAAACCGTATGAAGAGGTTTAATAGACATTAAATTAAATGTCTACTCTAATTTATCTAATTTATGAGTATATAAATTATTTTATGATTTATGAAGGACGTGTATGTTGACGTAATATGGTAAATATATTAAATTTTATTTGCTATAAGTAAATAAATTTATATAAACAATTTATAATGTGAGAAAATAAAACTATTAATTATTTTCTATATGTGATGTGTGTATGTTTGGTGTAACTGGTAATTGGGAGTTAGTGAATATATATATATATATATATATATATATATATATATATATATATGTTTAGTACGTGAGGAAAATAAAATTGTTGGGAACAATTTGCGTAATGAAGCAAAACAGAGGCGGGTTAAGCATATAATATTTATATATACTTTACCCAAGAATATTAGAATAAATTCTTATACGAAATTAAATTAATAAAGAAAATATATTATATTTATCGTAATATTCTTAAGGAAGTAAATAAATTCTTCATTGAATTTATGTTAATGAGGTAAGTATATTATATTATAATATATTGGGTATGTAAATAATTGTATTTGCATAAGGAATTATGTGTAACATATTTATTTTTGGTAATTATAAAATAAATATGTAATTTAAGTAAGTTATGTTATGCTTTATATAATTTATATATCAAAGATGTGATATTTAAATTATATAATTCCAAGAGGGTAAAGTAGTTTAAGGAGATTTATGTAGTAACTTATTTGATTAAGTTAAGTTACTAATGTTGAGTAATTAAATTACTTAACAAAGACATTAAAAGAATAGTTGAATTAATTATTTAAATAGGCAAATATAGCAATAGAAATAAAATTAAAAGTTGGCAAAATAGGGGGAGGTAGGCGGCATAAGAAAGGGAGTTTGAACCTATGGTGAATTTATTTTACAAAACTTTAAATCAACTCCATTGCCATGTGTCACCTTAGACTACAATCCCATTTATTTTGTTAAGATATGCAAGCAATATATGGATATGAGGGAGATAAAAAAAAGGGGCAATTAGGGGGGGGGGGAAGACTTACCCGACACATTGAAGGAGAATAAGTAGCATGTGTTGTAAATTTTGTCAAATCTTAAATTTACACTCAAGCCAAGTGTCACACTCTCACTTAGCCACATTATTTTGCTAGATATTACAAGATCCAAGAGAGAGAAAAGAAGTCACAATTGGCCAAATATGGGTACATGCACCGGGTATTGAAAGAAGAATAAGGCATGTGTTGGAAAAAAAAGAAATTCAAAGCTTAAGTTACACTCAAGCCATGTGTCTCCATTCCACTTGGCCACATTTTGCCCAAGATTTTTCAAGGGATTAGAGAGAGAGAATGGTAGATTGTGGGAGATATTATATACATACATATGATATATACATATTACCCAACTATTATTACTTATTCTCTTTAGTAGAAATAATTTTTTTCATTTCATTCTCTTACTTCCAAAAGAGAGAAAGAAAATAAAATAGAAAGAGAAAAAGAAAGGAAGAGTATCGGCAGCCTTAGGAGAGGGAGAAGAGAAGGGTTTGATCCTTGCATATCACAAGTTCATCTCATATTATAGAAGAAGATGGAAAGCTCTAAAGGTATAAACCTAAACTTTAGCTTGATTTAATTATTTTGGTTGTTTTAAATCAAATCATGGGTTGTGATCTTAAACTCTAAAAATCTTAGATCTACATGTTATATAGTGTATTATGTATAGATCTAACTATTTTGAATGATAAAAAGTTGGATCAAGAGAAAGAAAAGTAAAACAGTTTTTAAAGCTTAAGAAAATTAGTAGACTGCTAACCCTAAAAGGGAATTTCGAGATTAGTTAGATGTTCCAGAAATTTTTGGGTTTTTTGGTATGTTGTAGTACACTGAATAAGCTTTCCATAGACTCTGGAACAGACTAAATCTGACTTCGAAGGAAAGAGTTATGCCATTTTAAAGTAGCCAAGTCAAAACTGGAAAACTCATTTCAGTTTAGTCCCTTTGTACGAATTTCTGGGCTGATATGTTCAGAATCTGGAAAAATGTCACTAGGGAAGAGTTGTAGTGCCGGAAGTTAGCTTCGCGTGGGCTCAAGAATCGCCTAAAAATGTTTTAAAACGAAAGAGTTATGACAATTTTAGCGAAAGAGGGTAAAACTGGGAAAAAGATGAAAATTGTTGCGAGTGGACATTTTTGGGGCCTGTTTTAGGCTGCCTAAGAGGTCCGAAATTACTAGGTGATATTTTTTAAAAATAATTTGGTATGCCGTGTATAACATATCCAAAAATCAGATTAATCGGAGTTACGAGTAATGCGTGAGAAAATTGCGAAGTAGCTAGTTTGTTAAGCGCACGGCTGGGCAACAGCAGTAGCCAGGCAGCGCCCGCGCACGCCTACCCAGCCGCGCGACGCCGTGCTGTGCTATTGTTTGACGTCCTTTTCGCGAATTGTTTTGATTAGTTTCCGTGATTTATTTTCGCGGTGTGAAAATTTTCTAAAATACTATGCCATGAGGTCTATAATACGCCCGAAATTTTGCTGTTATATGACTCATGATTTGAGAAATTAAAAATGAGCGAACATGCATGTAACAACTAAAATTTGAGCGAACGCCGAGCGTCGGCGCGTCGAGCGACTTTGACGTTCGACATTCCGAATCGCGTTCCGACAAAATAATAAGTCATAATAAATATAATAAAGTCCTACGGGACGAGATTTGACTATAAGTCATATTTTATGCCGAGAAACTTCCTTTCGGGCATAAATAGAGCAATAAAAATATGTAATAAATATAAATTACATATTTAAGTAAAATAAATAAAAATAATAATAATAATATAGTTGCCTGTAAAATTATTTTGTGGTGCAGCAAAGAATGTAAAACCTTTGAAAAATTGTATTAATCATAAAAATGATATTTTGAGATTTTCGGTGCTTAAAATGAAGTTTTTGAGCTGAGATTTATGTAACATAATATATATATATATATATATATATATATATATATATATATATATATATATATATATGAAACGAAAATGCGAATAATCGTAAAATGAAAATAAAGCGAATATGCTAGCGAGATAAAATATTTATATACGAGGCAACAGTCAGTGTTGACTCATGAGCGGACAAACTGATGTAAAAATTATTTAAATTAAAGAAATATTATAGTAAATTGAGTTTTACTATAAAAGCTATGCATTAGCTGTTTAAACTCCGAATGTGCGAGTAAAGGTAAAAGATATTTCTTAAATAAAATTTAAATGGTTTAAGCTTCAAGATGTAAAATATTTGCATCTTAAAATGTGTGAGACCTTTATTATTTATGAAACAAGTAAAATATTATTACATGATTAATAATATTAGAAGGTGATTAAAATATTATTAAATAATTAATAATATTAGTAAGGGATTTAAATATTATTAAATGATTAATAATATTTGTGAATGATAAATATTCTATTAAATGATTAAAAATATTAGACAAATGTTTAAGATAAAGGTTAAGTGATAGTAATATTATTAAGGGATAATAATATTACTAATGAGTTAAAGAATTATTCAATGTTTAATTATGTGGCTAAATGTTAGCTAATTTATAATTTGAGTAATAGTGTTGTGGGATAAAATATATTATGCTAATTGGAGGATCAATCTTATTAATGATAGGTCTTTCATAAGAGATTAAATTAGATTGCATAGCGGTAATCAACGGTACAGACAAGTTTTCTTAACTCAAACTTGAGTTGTATGTTTAAAGCATGTTGGTGAATAATTATTGTTGATTATTCATATCTATACTGATTATTGATTCGCACTTAGGGCATGTTGCATATGTTCATAAGGTATGAAAGGCTGATCACCTTCATTACCATAAGGTTCAGTTAAATTATTCATGGTCATTGTTGACCTTCAAACATTATTGATTCAGTCATGAAATTATTGAAACTTGATTCATGTTATTTCACAATTATTATATTGTGGAAAACTTGAAAGCTCATTCTTTCTTTTCAATCATGATATATCCTTATTGTACTTAAAACTTGCTGGGCAAATTTATTACTCACCCTTGCTATATCATGATAAAAATTTTCAGATTAAGATGAAAGCTCGAGTAAAGACAAAAGCAAAGACAAAGTGCAAGATTAATTTATGGTGCAGTTAAATCTAGTAAATTTTCTAACGAAAATAGAATTGTAAACCTTTTTAGATATTGAAGGTATGTATTAAGTTAAGGTTGTAGACCTTGGGAATGATGTGTAAATGTTTAATGTATAAATAATTTATGTTTATATCTTCCGCAATAAGTATAGAATTAGAATACCAGATTTGTGATAAAAAGTACCCGGATTTTGGGATGCTACAATCCAAGTGGGGACACTTGTATAACCATTTATAGAAATTAACGAACAGAATATATATCTAAATTACCATATACTAACATGTTGATAATCAATGAGCGTATATAATATAGGGTTAATAATCTGTATAGTAATAATATAATTCTGAAACATTCTTACTCATGTCCATTGCATAAAGGAAATGTAAAGGTAGGATACTTGCCTAATGCGTTGTTTATAATTCGCAACTTAGTTTTATCTTTTGTATAACAATCTATCACTAATAAGATCATTTTACTGATTAGAATAACATATCACATAGTACTTCTTATTGCAGTTAACACATAACCTAATTACATTGGCATATAGGTTTAACAACTATTGAATCTCAAATAAACACTTATCAAGTCAACCTATCTAAATCCAGATCAATTTCTGAAATATGTCGTTGTACCGACATCTTTATCGTGTAATTATCAAGTCTAAGACTCTATCCCGTAGTTCGATAACTGTAATTATCAGTCATATTATTTTTAAATGACTTATAATAATTTTTAATCATTTATTATAATTTATCATGAATTTTCAAACACCAGAATCATTATTAAATGATTTATGTAAGACCCCAACTTATTATAAATAAAATCGAATTTCCTCTAATTATTATTGTGATTAATAAGGTGTTAATTTGATATAATGCTTTGGTTATGGGTGAAATATGCAAAATTTTTAAAATAACAAGTGGTTATAAAATATTCATTGTTGTCGGGGAATATTCGTTTGGTCGTGGAAAATTATTTCTGTCGGGGAATATTCGTACGACGACGCAGCCATTTGTGGGCCCCATAACGGATAACGGTCGGATGAGAAAAACGATAAATTTAAGTTTTTTACAAATAACAACATAGTTATTACCGTTAACACTGTTAGAATACCTAGTGGTTAAAATTCAGTAATACGCGTGGTTGCACAGTAGCACACGATTTTGCACAGTATTGTACAAAAGTTCTTAGAATATTACATTACACAGACATACTTATCATATATATTACATTAAACACACCTACACAACAGAACCTATACTACCTATTCACTGCACTTTTTTCTTGGACAACCTTTCGCCTGATGACATTCTATCCCACAGATAAAACATACTCCTGGTTTATAGTCGGGACAATACAGAGTGGTATGTCCCTCATAACCGCAAAGATAACATATTCTTTTCCCTTTCTTCTTATCGAATTTTTCTAAGTCATGGTCTTCTATCTTTCTTTTCCCCTTCTTGCACGGAGCTGTACACGATGTGTTGCTTGTGGCTCCCATCTGATCAATTTGGATTTTAAGCTTATCTTGTTCCTCCATTGTTTCTAGTAAGGCTTTTCACAACTGACTATTAAATAGCTTTTCTATTTCCCACAACTTTTCCAGAGAAGAAACCTTATTCCTCAGATCCTGCACCTCCGTTGATGCTTGATCAGCTTTAACTTTAGTGTCCGAATTACTATCTGTCAGCTTCACCATCTCAGGATCTGGTACTACGTTTTCTATAATAATTACCTCGTCCGAGTTGTTTTCATTGTGAGCTTCTATTTCAGCTATTGGCTTCGATATCAGCTCAGGTTCATGGGTTTGATCTCTCTTCATGCTATAAGCATATAACAAGCTTCTTCCACCAGATATCTACACACATAAATTATCCTGATTAGCATATAGTATATACAGACAACAATTAAGAGTTTTATATAAGTTATATTTTATTTTGTTTTATTGTTGTTTCAATAATTATCATTGCATAATATTTCCCATTATCAGATCAATAATTCATATTATTTGAATATTATTATGAGATAGAATTGTTGATAATGTCTAGAAAGTTCTGTCAAGGAGAGGTTTGGTCACCTAATTACGCACCAGTAAGGAGAAATTCTTTTCGGAAAGCCCCCTCTTTCCTGAGACCGGCCTGGTTGTCATAATTGTGATTCTGTAATATTATTTGAAAATAATTAATTATTGATTTATATGATAAGGAAATATTTATTTTATGTGGATATAAATAATGGATATATTTATTGTGGTTATAAATGAAGGAATTAATGCTGAGATGTTTTATCAGTATTTTGTCGGAATGGAGGTATTAAAAATCATCTGTTTGTGGATTTCAGATATTTTATGCTTAGAATTTGGAAAAATTTCTTCTACAAAGGTGTAGAGAATTCGATTTCGTGTGGAATGGACATAAAATTCGTATTTTTTCTGATAAACGGGCTATTTTCTATGAATTACTGAAGTTTCGGAAAATAAAATAATTTTTATTAAATTATGGGTGGGACCCATTTTGTTTTAACATGTGGGCTGCTGGGATTTTTTTTTCAGAAATGGCATTCTAGTCTTGGTCTTTGGGCATGCGTAGAATTGGTTTTAAAATAATAATATTTTATTATTTTAGTCTCCTATGACGTTCTAGCATTTTCCTATAAATAGACGCTTGGTTAGAATTGAAAATCACACCATAAACAAGTTTTCTTTCTCTCTAGATTGTCGAGCGTATTTTTGTGAGTATTTTGATACTTTGAGAGTTGTTTGTTCGGTACAAGCTTCCTTCGGCTTTATATCCGATATTTCGATCAGAAGTACCGTTATTTTGAGGTAAATGATGTTGCTTTCTTTTTAAATGATATTATTTTTTTCAATATCATTATGTCAAAATATTGGCCTAAACTTTTTATCAAATTTAGAACTTTTTGTGTCGGGGTTACTATTCACGTATACGGCACTATTCACGAATACAACACTATTCACCGAAAAATAAAATTTTCTTCTTTTTGTCCAAGATGTCTATTATGGTTACTATCTTTGATTGTATCCATGTTTTGATCTTTATTTTTGAATTCTGCTTCAAAATTGGTTATTATGGAGTATTATTGATATTGGATAAACTGTAATACGAATTCCTAATATTTGTCCTTTTATTTCACTGGATTCGTTTCTTTTAAGATATTTTTCATCATCCTCAGTCCTAAATGATGATATTAATAAATATCTTTGGCCTGTAGTGCAAAGATGAATGATTACTTAATGAATATCTTTGGCCCGTAGTGCAAAGATGAACAGGTGTTGAGATGAACATGACCAACTGGTGATACAAATAAATATCTTTGGCATGTAGTGCAAAGATGAATATTTGATTTAAGATATATATTGATTGATGTTACAGGGATAAAATACTGATGATGGACTTAATCTTAGAAGATAGTAGAATTCATTCTCTACTTGATTTTTCTAATGGATTGCTATTTCCGCTGCAGTTGTTGATCTAAAACTTGTTGTCTATTATATTTTATCAAATATTTCCCTGTTGAAGACTAATGATAATTTGTTGTATATTATCTTAGTCATAATATTCTTTACTGGGCTAGTTGAGCTCACCTTTTCCCTTTTGTTCCATTTTTCTTCTCAGGAGGTGAGAATATAGCAGGAACTAGTCGAGGTACGGAGTGATGGTTCTAGAAAGTTGTTTTAGCAGTCCTCACTATTTTTGTAAAATAGTGTATCAATAATTGTAATGAGCACTCCTTTTAAGTTTGTATACTCTCTATTAGACTATATTTGTATTCAAACTCACAGTATATGTGTTGTCGTATTTTGCACGACAATTGTATTACTAAGGTTGTATTTGTTTTTGTACCATGTATTTGGCGACTCAGAATGGGTAATGTATACCTATTTTGGGGCGTCACATTTGGTATCAAAGCTTAGAGATATGATCCCTGGCTGAGATGTGAGACAAGAACTAGGAGGGGAGAGGCGGGAAATTCCTTCGCTATTATGACCTGACTAAGTTTATTTGGTATTTATTTGGTCGGTTAGAGTATAGGAATAATATATGACATGACAATTAACCCTTGTTTTATGATAATATTTAAGAATGGCAGCCGAGAAAGTTAATAATGGAGTGAATGAGACCGTGGAGACACCTTTAATCACCACCCAGGGGAATGTGCAACAGAAAGGTAATATTCCTCCTGTAAACAACACTACCGAACAAATGATGAATGATGGGATGTTTAGAAGCTTTTTGCAGTTCATGTAAAATCAGACGAGGGAGACTCATGCACAAAATATGGGTGGAAATGATAGCAATGCGCGGCTTGTCACAACCAATCAGTTCAAGGAGTTGGGACCACCAGAATTTATTAGAAAGCCGGATCCGATCAAGGCAGAAACGTGGGTCAAATAAATTACCAAGATATTCGATTTCTTGGGATGCACGGAGGAACAGAAGGTTCCATTCGCCACCTTTATGTTCCGCGGTGAGGCAGACTACTGGTGGGAGTCTGTGAAGCGTACCCAGCCTGCTGCATTCAACATGTCTTGGGAAACGTTTCAAAAACTATTTAATGACACTTTCGTGAAAGTATTCGTCATATGAAGGCGGTAGAGTTTATCAGACTGGAACAAAATAACATGACGGTGTCCCAGTACGAGGCGAAGTTTGCAGAGTTATCCAGGTTTGCACCTTATTTGGTCGAAAATGAGGAACGAATGACGAGGATGATTCTGAGAGGTCTAAAGCCCGAGATTTAGTAATATCTTATATCTCATAATTTTTTTTTATATTCAGATATTGTAAACATGACTCAATTATTAGAGCGAGATAATGAGTATGTGCAACCGAAGGACCACAACCAGGGTCATACAGGTGGCGGCAGCCATTGGAGCAATAAAAACTAGCAGGGAAGAAAGCATTCGGATAAAAGCGAGAACCACTCTGGCAGTAATCGTGGCTGTGATAATAAAAGGAGCGACTCGGGAGGAGATTTTAAGAAGAGAAGGTACAACAATGATAATGTGATGACGTCATCACAAACATCAACTGTTTCTAGGGGAGGAGAACGAGCACCGGTCGTTTGTTACAAATGCGAAAAAGAGGGACATGTAAGACCCCAACTTTTATAAATAAAGATGAATTTTCTATAAATATCATTTTTTGAATATTATGGAGTTAATTTGATATAATGTTATAGTTGTGGGTAATATTTATAAATTTTACAAAGCACGCAAGTTGTTATATAATATTCGATTGGTCGAGGAATATTTGTTTTAACAGGAAATATTCGTACAACGGCACAATCATTGGTGGACCCCACAACGGAATTATTGTCGGATTGAGAAAATGACAAAAATATTTTATTAAAAATAACGGCGGAAGTTTTACCATCGTTACTGTTAAACTACTCAGTAGTAAAAGTACAGTAATACGTGTGGTTGCATAGTAACACACGGTATTGATTATTAATGCTTATGTGAGAAGTCACTCAGTTTGATTCAATTATTGTCAGTTAATAATATGAATTATTTAGCGATAATGAAGTTTTGTTTTATTCGTATTATTAACGTAATAAAACAGAATACTTTATTAAAGTTATTCTATAAATAAAATATATTATATTTTATTTAAAAGATTTTTCTTTAAATATGGGCCGTCAGATTAAAGTAATCAATCTGGACAGTTCATGGATTAGTTACTATGCATTCTATTTTTCTATAAATAGCAGCTCATTCCTTCATTATTTCTTACGAATTCACTTAACTCTAGAGAGAGAAACTATAGAGAGAGAAAAGAAAAATATTCTGCTACTTAACTACTTCCTTATTTCAGTTCTTCTTTAAAACGGTAAGGGGTGTTATTCTTTCTTATTCATGAAGAGAACTGTTGTTATTTCATTATTTATTATTCTGTTGGAATAACCTGTATACGCGGTCTACCCTATACTTGGTGACATTCTTCTGTTATTCTGTTGGAACATTCTGTCTGTGTGTTTTACACCGGACCTGGTTCCGTTTTTATTATTATTCTGTTGGAACATCCTGTCTGTGTGTTTTACACCGGACCTGGTTCCGTCTTGTTATTATTCTGTTGGAACATCCTGTCTGTGTGTTTTACACCAGACCTGGTTCTATTATTTATTATTCTGTCGAAATATCCTGTCTGTGCGTTTACACCGGACCTGGTTCCATTATTTATTATTCTGTCGGAATATCCTGTCTGTGCGTTTACGCCGGACCTGGTTCCATTATTTATTATTCTGTTGGAATAACCTGTCTGTGCGGTCTATCGCATGCCGGGTGATTTCTTTTGTTATTCCATTCTTTATTATACTCAGTTGGTTAAGTTTTAACTTCTATACTCCATGAAATTAGTGGAATATCCTTGATAATTGCGGTTCATCCAGTATCTTTTCATGAAAATATTCTTCTAAGCATTATTGAATTTTACTCCACAAAGCATTATCATGTTGACAATTTGGACGTTGTTAATTCTTGGATAAATTAATTCTTGAACTTGTTTTATTGAATTCTTATATCATTGTCATCATCCTTATGTTTATAAAATGTTGAAAGTCATCTGTGGCCTGTAGTGCATAGATGGACTTGGTATGATTATGACCAGGGATTATTCGGTATAATCATGACCCTAATGTTACAAATGATGTGGTAAAAGTCCTCATTGGCCCGTAGTGCATTGATGGACAGTTGTTGGCATGATCATGACCATTAATGAATACACGAATATCCTTGGCCGTAGTGCAGGGGTGATTCGATGATGTGGATTATTTTATTAAGCTGAGTCCCAGCGATAACAGTGTTGAAAAACCTTTTAAATCATAAAAGATAGTAGAGTTTACTTTCTACTTGACTCTTTTAATGGATTGCTTGTTCCGCTGCAGTTAAACTTGATGTCTATTATATTTTATCAGTTTAACATTGTTGAAGGCTAATGATAATTTATTCTGCATTATCTTAGTCATAATATTTCTTACTGGGCTAGTTGAGCTCACCCTTTCTTTCACTGTTCTCTTCAGGAAATGAGAACGTAGCTGGGGCAAGTCGGGAAACGGAGTGATGGTCAGAATGATAGTATTATTTAGTAGTCCTCACTATTCTATGCAATAGTGTGTTAATAAATGTAATGAGGACTCCTTTTGAGTATGAATACTCTCTAGTAGATAATATTTGTATTCAAACTCACAGTTTATGTTTTGTCATATTGTACACGACAGTTGTATTATTAAGTTGTATTTGAATTCTGTACCATGTATCTGACGACCCAAGATGGGTGATGTATACCTAATTTTGGGGGCGTCACAGTTGGTATCAGAGCTTAAGGATATGATCTCCGGCTAAGATGTGAGAATAGAACTAGGAGGGGAGAGACGGGGAATTCCTTCGCTAGTATGACCTACCTAAGTTTATTTGCATGGTATTTAATTGGTCGGTCAGAATATAAGGATAATATATGACATCAATTAACTTTTATTTTGTGGCAGTATTTGAAAATGGCATCCGAGAATGTTGAGAATAGCAATGGAGCACATGCGACTATGGATTCACCACATATCAATAATCGGGATAATGTGCATCAGGAAGGCGACAATCCTCATGCAAACAACAATACTGACCAAATGATGAATGATAGAATGTTGAGAAGCTTTATGCAGTTCATGCAACAGCAGGCGAGAGCGACTCCTGTTCAAAATGTAGGTGAAAACACTGAAAACTCTCGGACGGTCACCGCTAAACAGTTCAAGGAGCTGGGACCACCGGAGTTTAAGGGAGAGCCAAAACCACTTATAGCGGAAACATGGATAAAGCAGATCACCAAGATATTTGATGTCTTGGGATGCTCCGAGGAGCAAAAGGTTCCCTTTGCCGCCTTTATGTTGCGAGGAGAGGCAGATTACTGGGGGAAATCGATTAAGCGTACTCAACCTGCCGCACTGAAGATGTCTTGGGAGAAGTTGCAAGAGCTGTTCAATGACAAATACTTTCCCGAAAGTGTTCGTCACATGAAGGAGGTGGAGTTCATTAAATTGGAGCAGCATAAAATGACCGTGTCGCAGTATGAGGCTAAATTTGATGAGTTGTCCCGGTTTGCGTCCCACTTGGTGGATAATGAAGAGCGAATGACGCGAATATTTTTGTGAGGTTTGAAACCTGAGATACGTCAACATCTTATTTCTCATAAACTGTGTTTGTATTCAGATGTTGTGAATATGGCTCAGTTAGTGGAGCGCGATAACGAGTCAACGCAACCAAAAGAGAGCAGTCGACAAAATGATAATACCAGTGAGAGCAGTCATCGAAGCGGTGACAACAAGCGTGGAGGGAATCAACATGCTAGAAATGGTAACCACTTCGGTGGTAATCAGGGCTAAAACAATAAGAATGGTCATTTCAAGAAGATGAGATTCAACAATGATGGAAAGACGTCAGCACCAGCACCCGTTGTTAAGGAAGGAGAACGACCACCTATCATATGTTTCAAATGCGGAGGGGAGGGGCACATCAGTCCAAACTGCGCGATGCCGTCTAAAGCATGTTATAATTATGGAACAGAAGGTCATTTAACTCGATTTTGTCGTTTACTAAAAACAAGTTCAGCTAAGATGGAGACACCAAAGACCGTCCCAGAAAAGTCAAAACCGGTAGTGCAAGGGAGAGCGTTTGTTGTGACCTCCCAAAAAGTAAGGAACCCGAATGAGGTCATCACGGGTAAGCTTATCATAAACTCTAACGAAGTCTATACTTTATTTGATACCGGTTCCACCCATTCTTTTATTTCTCCTACTTGCGCTCATCAATTAAATTTGATTCCGGAGAAATTAGACTTTGACTTATCTGTTGAAACTCTATTGGGAGAAACCTTCATTACATCCACGGTTTATAAGTCTTGTTTGGTTCAAGTTGGTACCCACACATTACCTGTCGATCTTATTTCATTAAAAATACTTGCATTTGACGTGATTCTAGGGATTGATTGGTTAACTACTCATCATGCAAAAATTGATTATTTTCGTAAGGTTGTTAGCTTTCATATTCCTAATCGACCTATTATGCGAATTCAAGCAACCAAACCATTAAAATCAATCGCTGTCATCTCAAGCCATAAAGCTATTCATTTATTGAAAAACGGATGTCAAGCTTTCTTAGCTCATGTCACGGATCTAAACAAAAATACGTCAGTTTTGAATGATATTTCTATTGTTAATAAATTCCCTGACGTATTCCCTGAAGAACTTCCTGGCCTACCCCCAGAGCGTGAAATTAAATTTTGTATCGACCTTGAACCCGGTACAAAACCCATTTCCAAAGCCCCTTATCGAATGGCTCCTATTGAACTTCAGGAGTTAAAGATCCAACTGCAGGAATTGTTAGACATTGGCTTTATTCATCCTTGTAGTTCTCCTTGGGGTGCTCCTGTTCTATTCGTGAAGAAGAAAGATGGAAGTATGCGACTTTGTATTGATTATTAGGAGTTGAATCATGTCACCATCAAAAACAGGTACCCATTGCCACGTATTGATGACCTATTTGGCCAGTTGCAAGGAGCACAATTCTTTTTAAAGATCGATCTTCGTTCTGGATATCATCAGCTGAAGGTTAGAACTGAGGATATTCCAAAAACGACTTTCAGAACTCGGTACGGGCATTATGAATTCCTAGTCATGTCCTTTGAAATTGACTAATGCTCCTGCTGCCTTCATGGATATGATGAACCGGGTATTCAAGGAATATTTGGATCACTTTGTGGTCATCTTTATTGATGACATCCTTATTTATTCCAAAAGTCGTGAAGATCATGAGCAACACTTGAGGCTGGTACTCCAAAAGCTTCGTGAATACAAGCTTTATGCCAAGTTGAAGAAATGCGAGTTCTGGCTTGAGGAAGTAGCATTCCTTGGGCACGTGGTATCAAGACATGGAATATCTTTTGACCCGACAAAGATTGAAGCTATTCAAAGCTGGGAGCAACCTAAATCAGTGACCGAAGTACGCAGCTTTCTTGGTTTAGCTGGTTATTATCGGAGATTCGTGGAAGAATTTTCTCGAATCGCTACTCCATTAACTCAGCTGACTCGGAAAGATACAAAGTTCGGTTGGAGCGAAGAATGTGAGAAGAGTTTTCAAGAACTCAAGAGGAGACTCATTTCAGCACCTGTTCTAACAATACCATCTGGCTCAGAGGGATTTGTCATCTACAGTGATGCTTCGAGCAAAGGGTTGGGATGCGTTCTCATGCAACATGGAAAAGTCATAGCCTATGCATCAAGACAACTCAAGGAATATGAGAGGAATTATCCTACTCATGATCTAGAGTTGGCAGCTGTTGTTTTTGCACTTAAAATTTGGAGGCATTACTTGTATGGGGAGAAGCTGGAGATCTTTACGGATCATAAAAGCCTCAAATATTTCTTCACTCAAAAGGAACTCAACATGCGACAACGACGTTGGCTTGAACTGTTGAAAGATTATGATCATACCATTCAATACCATCCTGGAAAAGCGAACGTGGTAGCTGACGCATTGAGTAGAAGATCATATGCAAGTACGAGTGCGATATTGTCAACACAAAGGCCCATTTTGTGTGACTTGCAAAGGATGGAGATAGAGTTGAAGACTCCAGGGACCCATGTGATGATGACGAATATACGAGTAGAACCAACTTTAATCGATAAAGTTAAAGCTGCTCAAGCTACAGACCTGGAGCTGATGCGTATGAGGAAGAAAGTGCAAGAAGGTGCTATCCCGGAAGTAAGAATCGATGAAGAAGGAATACTTCGAGTCAACTCCAGACTTTGTGTTCCTAACAACCCTGATTTAAAGTATGAAATCATGATGGAGGCGCACAACACACCGTTTGCAATCCATCCTGGAAGTACCAAAATGTATCATGATCTTCGTCATACATTTTGGTGGAGCAATATGAAGAGAGAGATAGCGCTGTTTATCTCAAGGTGTTTAACTTGTCAACGAGTCAAAGCGGAGCATCAAGTACCAAAAGGTCCATTGCAACCACTTGAAATTCCAAAATGGAAGTGGGAGCACATTACCATGGATTTCGTTACCGGTCTTCCTAGGGTTTCTCAAGGTATTGATGCGATTTGGGTCATTGTTGATAGATTGACCAAGTCTGCTCATTTCTTACCGATACGAGAAACTTATACACTTGAACGTCTTGCTCGTATGTACATAAACGAGATTGTAAGACTGCATGGTATGCCAGTATCCATAGTTTCTGATCGAGACCCAAGATTCACTTCACGATTTTGGGTTAGTTTACAAAAAGCTATGGGCACAGATTTACGATTTAGTTCGGCATATCATCCTCAGACGGACGGACAATCAGAGAGGACTATTCAAACTCTAGAAGATTTAGTAAGACTCTGTGTCCTTGACTTCAAGGGAAGTTGGGACAAGTTCTTACCATTGGTGGAGTTTTCCTACAACAACAGTTATCAAGCAAGTATTGGCATGGCTCCATTCGAAGCATTGTATGGAAGAAAATGTCGTTCTCCAGTATGCTGGGATGAGGTGGGTGAAGCAACGTTGTTGGGACCGGAGTTGGTACGTATGACTACAGAAAAGATTCAAACGATCCGACAACGTATAAAAACCTCACAAGATCGACAAAAGAGTTATGCTGATCTTCATCGAAAGGACGTGGAATTTGATATAGGAGATCATGTGTTCTTACGTGTTGCTCCATGGAAAGGAGTTACGAGATTTGGAAAGAGAGGAAAGCTCAATCCTCGATTCATCGGTCCATTTTTAATCCTCGATCGAGTAGAAACTGTGGCTTATAGACTCGCTTTACCGCCAAGTATGTCTCGTGTTCATAACGTTTTTCACATATCCATGTTACGAAAATATGTGGAAGACTCGAACCACATTATTGAGTTAGAACCGGACGAAATAACGGAGGATTTGACGTATGAAGAAGTTCCTGTTCAAATCTTGGATAAGAAGGAACATATTCTACGCTCCAAGGTTATACCTCAAGTCAAAGTTTTGTGGAAAAACCACGATTTTGAGGAAATGACTTGGGAGTTAGAATCTGAAATGAAATCAAGGTATCCTTACCTTTTAGACATACCAGGTACGTACCCTAATTTCGAGGGCGAAATTTCATAAGAAGGGGAGGTTGTAAGACCCCAACTTTTATAAATAAAGATGAATTTTCTATAAATATCATTTTTGAATATTATGGAGTTAATTTGATATAATGTTATAGTTGTGGGTAATATTTATAAATTTTACAAAGTACGCAAGTTGTTATATAATATTCGATTGGTCGAGGAATATTCATTTTAACAGAGAATATTCGTACAACGGTACAATCATTGGTGGACCCCACAACAGAATTATTGTCGGATTGAGAAAATGACAAAAATATTTTATTAAAAATAACGGCGGAAGTTTTACCATTGTTACTGTTGAACTACTCGGTAGTAAAAGTACAGTAATACGTGTGGTTGCATAGTAACACACGGTATTGATTATTAATGCTTATGTGAGAAGTCACTCAGTTTGATTCAATTATTGTCAGTTAATAATATGAATTATTTAGCGATAATGAAGTTTTGTTTTATTCGTATTATTAACGTAATAAAACAGAATACTTTATTAAAGTTATTCTATAAATAAAATATATTATATTTTATTTAAAAGATTTTTCTTTAAATATGGACCGTCAGATTAAAGTAATCAATCTGGACAATTTATGGATTAGTTACTATGCATTCTATTTTTCTATAAATAGCAGCTCATTCCTTCATTATTTCTTACGAATTCACTGAACTCTAGAGAGAGAAACTACAGAGAGAGAAAAGAAAAGTATTCTGCTACTTAACTACTTCCTTATTTCAGTTCTTCTTTAAAACAGTAAGGGGTGTTATTCTTTCTTATTCATGAAGAGAACTGTTGTTATTTCATTATTTATTATTCTGTTGGAATAACCTGTATACGCGGTCTACCCTATACTTGGTGACATTCTTCTATTATTCTGTTGGAGCATCCTGTCTGTGTGTTTTACACCGGACCTGGTTCCGTTTTTATTATTATTCTGTTGGAACATCCTGTTTGTGTGTTTTACACCGGACCTGGTTCCGTCTTGTTATTATTCTGTTGGAACATCCTGTCTGTGTGTTTTACACCGGACCTGATTCTATTATTTATTATTCTGTCAGAATATCCTGTCTGTGCGTTTACGCCGGACCTGGTTCCATTATTTATTATTCTGTTGGAATAACCTGTCTGTGCGATAGCATGCCGGGTGATTTCTTTTGTTATTCCATTCTTTATTATACTCAGTTGGTTAAGTTTTAACTTCTATACTCCATGAAATTAGTGGAATATCCTTGATAATTGCGGTTCATCCAGTATCTTTTCATGAAAATATTCTTCTAAGCATTCTTGAATTTTACTCCACAAAGCAGTATCATGTTGACAATTTGGACGTTGTTAATTCTTGGATAAATTAATTCTTGAACTTGTTTTATTGAATTCTTATATCATTGTCATCATCCTTATGTTTATAAAATGTTGAAAGTCATCTGTGGCCTGTAGTGCATAGATGGACTTGGTATGATTATGACCAGGATTATTCGGTATAATCATGACCGTAATGTTACAAATGATGTGGTAAAAGTCCTTATTAGCCCGTAGTGCGTTGATGGACAGTTGTGGGCATGATCATGACCATTAATAAATACACGAATATCCTTGGCCGTAGTGCAGGGTTGATTCGATGATGTGGATTATTTTATTAAGATGAGTTCCAGCGATCACAGTGTTGAAAAACCTTTTAAATCATAAAAGATAGTAGAGTTTATTTTCTACTTGACTCTTTTAATGGATTGCTTGTTCCGCTGCAGTTAAACTTGATGTCTATTATATTTTATAAGTTTAACATTGTTGAAGGCTAATGATAATTTATTCTGCATTATCTTAGTCATAATATTTCTTACTGGGCTAGTTGAGCTCACCCTTTCTTTTGTTGTTCTCTTCAGGAAATGAAAACGTAGCTGGGGAAAGTCGGGGAACGGAGTGATGGTCCGAATGATAGTATTAGTTAGCAGTCCTCACTATTCTATGTAATAGTGTGTTAATAAATGTAATGAGGACTCCTTTTGAGTATGAATACTCTCTAGAAGATAATATTTGTATTTAAACTCACAGTTTATATTTTGTCATATTGTACACGACAGTTGTATTATTAAGTTATATTTGAATTCTGTGCCATGTATCTGACGACCCAAGATAGGTGATGTATACCTAATTTTGGGGGCGTCACAGGACACATCAGCCCAAACTGCCCACAACAATCCAAGGTGTGTTATAAATGTGGAAAGGAAGGTTATATAGCTAGAGATTGTCTAGTTGCGAAACCAAGTTCAACGGGGATGGTGACTCCAAAGGCTATCCCAGACAAGTCGAAGTCGGTGGTTCCTGGAAGGGCGTTTGTCGTGACTGTCCAAAATGCGAGGAACCCAAACGAGGTGATCACGGGTAAGCTAATCATAAACTCTTGCGAAGTTTATACCTTATTAGATACCGGTTCTACCCATTCTTTTATCTCTTCTGCTTGTGCTCAACGTTTAAACTTGACTCCGGAGAAATTAGACCTTGACTTATCTGTGGAGACTCCGTTAGGAGAAACTTTTATCACATCTACTGTTTATAAATCTTGCTTGATTCAAGTTGGTACCATCACATTACCTGCCGATTTTATTTCGTTGAAAATTCTTGCATTTGATGTGATTTTTGGGATTGATTGGTTAACCACGCATCATGCTAAAATTGATTATTTTCGTAAGGTTGTTAGTTTTCATATTCCTAACCAACCTATTATGCGAATTCAAACAACCAAGCCATTAAAGTCAATCACTGTCATATCAAGCCATAAAGCTATTCGTTTATTGAAAAACGGATGTCAAGCTTTCTTAGCCCATGTCACGGACTTGAACAAAAATATGTCAGATTTGAATAAAATTTCTGTTGTTAGTGAATTTTCGGACGTATTTTGTAAGACCCCAACTTTTATAAATAAAGATGAATTTTCTATAAATATCAATTTTGAATATTATGGAGTTAATTTGATATAATGTTATAGTTGTGGGTAATATTTATAAATTTTGCAAAGTACGCAAGTTGTTATATAATATTCGATTAGTCGGGAAATATTCGTTTTAACAGGGAATATTCGTACAACGACACAATCATTGGTGGACCCCACAACGAAATTATTGTCGGATTGAGAAAACGACAAAAATATTTTATTAAAAATAACGGCGGAAGTTTTACTATTGATACTGTTGAACTACTCGGCAGTAACAGTACAGTAATACGTGCGGTTGCATAGTAGCACACGATATTGATTATTAATGTTTATGTGAGAAGTCACTCAGTTTGATTCAATTATTGTCAGTTAATAATATGAATTATTTAGCGATAATGACGTTTTATTTTATTCGTATTATTAACGTAATAAAACAGAAACATCTTTTTATAAAATAGAATACTTTATTAAAGTTATTCTATAAATAGAATATATTATATTTTATTTAAAAGATTTTTCTTTAAATATGGACCGTCAGATTAAAGTAATCAATCTGGACCGTTCATGGATTAGTTACTATGCATTCTATTTTTCTATAAATAGCAGCTCATTCCTTCATTATTTCTTACGAATTTACTGAACTCTAGAGAGAGAAACTATAGAGAGAAACTATAAAGAGAGAGAAGAAGAGTATTCTACTACTTAACTACTTCCTTATTTCAGCTCTTCTTTAAAACGGTAAGGGTGTTATTCTTTCTTATTCATGAAGAGAACTGTTGTTATTTTATTTTTTATTATTCTGTTGGAATAACCTGTATACGCGGTCTATCCTATACTTGGTGACATTCTTCTGTTATTCTGTTGGAACATCCTATCTGTGTGTTTTACACCGAACCTGGTTCCGTTTTTATTATTA
Organism: Panax notoginseng; assembly: GCA_016801055.1. Classification (NCBI taxonomy): domain Eukaryota; kingdom Viridiplantae; phylum Streptophyta; class Magnoliopsida; order Apiales; family Araliaceae; genus Panax; species Panax notoginseng. The sequence goes on along the minus strand of CM029018.1, from coordinate 70,125,290 downwards.
TTCTGTTGGAACATCTTGTCTGTGTGTTTTACACCGGACCTAGTTCTGTTTTTATTATTATTCTGTTGGAACATCCTGTCTGTGTGTTTTACACCGGACCTGGTTCCGTCTTGTTATTATTCTGTTGGAACATCCTGTCTGTGTGTTTTACACTGGACCTGGTTCCATTATTTATTATTCTGTCGGAATATCCTGTCTGTGCGTTTACGCCGGACCTGGTTCCATTATTTATTATTCTGTTGGAATAACCTGTCTGTGCAGTCTATCGCATGCCGGGTGATTTCTTTTGTTATTCCATTCTTTACTATACTTAGTTGGTTAAGTTTTAACTTCTGTACTCCATGAAATTAGTGGAATATCCTTGATAATTGCGGCTCATCCAGTATCTTTTCAAGAAAATATTCTTCTAAGCATTCTTGAATTTTACTCCACAAAGCAGTATCATGTTGACAATTTGGACGTTGTTAATTCTTTGATAAATTAATTCTTGAACTTGTTTTATTGAATTCTTATATCATTGTCATCATCCTCATGTTTATAAAATGTTAAAAGTCATCTGTGGCCTGTAGTGCATACATGGACTTACTATGATTATGACCAGAGATTATTCGGTATAATCATGACCGTAATGTTACAAATGATGTGGTAAAAGTCCTCATTGGCCCGTAGTGCGTTGATGGACAGTTGTTGGCATGATCATGACCATTAATGAATACACGAATATCCTTGGCCGTAGTGCAGGGTTGATTCGATGATGTGGATTATTTTATTAAGCTGAGTTCCAGCGATCACAGTGTTGAAAAACCTTTTAAATCATAAAAGATAGTAGAGTTTATTTTTTACTTAACTCTTTTAATGGATTACTTGTTCCGCTGCAGTTAAACTTGATGTCTATTATATTTTATCAGTTTAACATTGATGAAGGCTAATGATAATTTATTCTGCATTATCTTAGTCATAATATTTCTTACTGGGCTAGTTGAGCTCACCCTTTCTTTTGTTGTTCTCTTCAGGAAATGAAAACGTAGCTGGGGCAAGTCGGGGAATGGAGTGATGGTCTGAATGATAGTATTAGTTAGTAGTCCTCACTATTCTATGTAATAGTGTGTTAATAAATGTAATGAGGACTCCTTTTGAGTATGAATACTCTCTTGAAGATAATATTTGTATTTAAACTCACAGTTTATGTTTTGTCGTATTGTACACGACAGTTGTATTTATATTCTGTACTATGTATCTGATAACCCAAGATGGATGATGTATACTTAATTTTGGGGGCGTCACAGTTGGTATCAAAGCTTAGGGATATGATCCCTGGCTAAGATGTGAGAATAGAACTAGGAGGGGAGAGACGGGGAATTCCTTCGCTAGTATGACCTACCTAAGTTTATTTGCATGGTATTTAATTGGTCGGTCATAATGTAAGGATAATATATGACATATCAATTAACTTTTGTTTTGTGGCAGTATCTGAAAATGGCATCTGAGAATGTTGAGAATAGCAATGGAGCACAGGCGACTATGGATTCACCACATATCAATAATCAGGATAATGTACATCAGGAATGTGACAATCCTCATGCAGTTCATGCAACAGCAGGCGAGAGTGGCTCCTGTCCAAAATATAGGTGGAAACACTGAAAACTCTCAGATGGTCACCGCTAAACAGTTCAAGGAGATGGGACCACCAGAGTTTAAGGGAGAGCCAAAACCACTTATAGCGGAAACATGGATAAAGCAGATCACCAAGATATTAGATGTCTTGGGATGCTCCGAGGTGCAAAAGGTTCCCTTTGCCGCCTTTATGTTGCGAGGAGAGGCAGATTACTGATGGGAATCGATTAAGCGTACTCAACCTGCTGCACTGAAGATGTCTTGGGAGAAGTTCCAAGAGCTGTTCAATGACAAATACTTTCCCGAAAGTGTTCGTCACATGAAGGAGGTGGAGTTCATCAAATTGGAGCAGAATAATATGATCGTGTCGCAGTATGAGGCTAAATTTGCTGAGTTTTCTCGGTTTGCGTCCCACTTGGTGGATAATGAAGAGCGAATGACGCGAATGTTTTTGCGAGGTTTGAAACCTGAGATACGTCAACATCTTATTTCTCATAAATTATGTTTGTATTCAGATGTTGTGAATAGGGCTCAGTTAGTGGAACGCGATAACGAGTCAACGCAACCAAAAGAGAGCAGTCGGCAAAATGATAATACCAATGAGAGCAGTCATCGAAGCGGTGACAACAAGCGTGGAGGGAATCAACAGGCCAGAAATGGTAATCACTTCGGTGGTAATCAGAGCCAAAATAATAATAATGGTCATTTCAAGAAGAGGAGATTCAACAATGATGGAAAGACGTCAGCACCAACACCCATTGTTAAGGAAGGAGAATGACTACTTATCATATATTTCAAATGCGGAGGGGAGGGGCACATCAGTTTAAACTGCGCGATGTCGTCTAAAGCATGTTATAATTGTGGAAGAGAAGGTCATTTAGCTCGATTTTATCGTTTATCAAAAACATGTTCAGCCAAGATGGAGACACCAAAGGCCGTCCCAGAAAAGTCAAAACCGGTAGTGCAAGGGAGAGCGTTTGTTGTGACCTCCCAGAAAGCAAGGAACCCGAATGAGGTCATCACGGGTAAGCTTATCATAAACTCTAACGAAGTCTATACTTTATTTGATACCGGTTCTACCCATTCTTTTATTTCTCCTACTTGCGCTCATCGATTAAATTTGACTCCGGAGAAATTAGACTTTGATTTATCTGTTGAAACTCCATTGGGAGAAACCTTCATTACATCCATGGTTTATAAGTCTTGTTTGGTTCAAGTTGGTACCCACACATTACCTGTCGATCTTATTTCATTAAAAATACTTGCATTTGACGTGATTCTAGGGATTGATTGGTTAACTACTCATCATGCAAAAATTGATTGTTTTCGTAAGGTTGTTAGCTTTCATATTCCTAATCGACCTATTATGCGAATTCAAGCAACCAAACCATTAAAATCAATCGCTGTCATCTCAAGCCATAAAGCTATTCATTTATTGAAAAACGGATGTCAAGCTTTCTTAGCTCATGTCACGGATCTAAACAAAAATACGTCAGTTTTGAATGATATTTCTATTGTTAATAAATTCCCTGACGTATTCCCTGAAGAACTTCCTGGCCTACCCCCAGAGCGTGAAATTAAATTTTGTATCGACCTTGAACCCGGTACAAAACCCATTTCCAAAGCCCCATATCGAATGGCTCCTATTGAACTTCAGGAGTTAAAGATCCAACTGCAGGAATTGTTAGACATTGGCTTTGTTCATCCTTGTAGTTCTCCTTGGGGTGCTCTTGTTCTATTCGTGAAGAAGAAAGATGGAAGTATGCGACTTTGTATTGATTATTAGGAGTTGAATCATGTCACCATCAAAAACAGGTACCCATTGCCACGTATTGATGACCTATTTGACCAGTTGCAAGGAGCACAATTCTTTTTAAAGATCGATCTTCGTTCTGGATATCATCAGCTGAAGGTTAGAACTGAGGATATTCCAAAAACGACTTTTAGAACTCGGTACGAGCATTATGAATTCCTAGTCATGTCCTTTGAATTGACTAATGCTCCTGCTGCCTTCATGGATATGATGAACCGGGTATTCAAGGAATATTTGGATCACTTTGTGGTCATCTTTATTGATGACATCCTTATTTATTCCAAAAGTTGTGAAGATCATGAGCAACACTTGATGCTGGTACGCCAAAAGCTTCGTGAATACAAGCTTTATGCCAAGTTGAAGAAATGCGAGTTCTGGCTTGAGGAAGTAGCATTCCTTGGGCACGTGGTATCAAGACATGGAATATCTTTTGACCCGACAAAGATTGAAGCTATTCAAAGCTGGGAGCAACCTAAATCAGTGACCGAAGTACGCAGCTTTCTTGGTTTAGCTGGTTATTATCGGAGATTCGTGGAAGAATTTTCTCGAATCGCTACTCCATTAACTCAGCTGACTCGGAAAGATACAAAGTTCGGTTGGAGCGAAGAATGTGAGAAGAGTTTTCAAGAACTCAAGAGGAGACTCATTTCAGCACCTGTTCTAACAATACCATCTGGCTCAGAGGGATTTGTCATCTACAGTGATGCTTCGAGCAAAGGGTTGGGATGCGTTCTCATGCAACATGGAAAAGTCATAGCCTATGCATCAAGACAACTCAAGGAATATGAGAGGAATTATTCTACTCATGATCTAGAGTTGGCAGCTGTTGTTTTTGCACTTAAAATTTGGAGGCATTACTTGTATGGGGAGAAGCTGGAGATCTTTACGGATCATAAAAGCCTCAAATATTTCTTCACTCAAAAGGAACTCAACATGCGACAACGACGTTGGCTTGAACTGTTAAAAGATTATGATCATACCATTCAATACCATCCTGGAAAAGCGAACGTGGTAGCTGACGCATTGAGTAGAAGATCATATGCAAGTACGAGTGCGATATTGTCATCACAAAGGCCCATTTTGTGTGACTTGCAAAGGATGGAGATAGAGTTGAAGACTCCGGGGACCCATGTGATGATGACGAATATACGAGTAGAACCAACTTTAATCGATAAAGTTAAAGCTGCTCAAGCTACAGACCTGGAGCTGATGCGTATGAGGAAGAAAGTGCAAGAAGGTGCTATCCCCGGAAGTAAGAATCGATGAAGAAGGAATACTTCGAGTCAACTCCAGACTTTGCGTTCCTAACAACCCTGATTTAAAGTATGAAATCATGATGGAGGCGCACAACACACCGTTTGAAATCCATCCTGGAAGTATCAAAATGTATCATAATCTTCGTCATACATTTTGGTGGAGCAATATGAAGAGAGAGATAGCGCTGTTTATCTCAAGGTGTTTAACTTGTCAACGAGTCAAAGCGGAGCATCAAGTACCAAAAGGTCCATTGCAACAACTTGAAATTCCAAAATGGAAGTGGGAGCACATTACCATGGATTTCGTTACCGGTCTTCCTAGGGTTTCTCAAGGTATTGATGCGATTTGGGTCATTGTTGATAGATTGACCAAGTCTGCTCATTTCTTACCGATACGAGAAACTTATACACTTGAACGTCTTGCTCGTATGTACATAAACGAGATTGTAAGACTGCATGGTATGCCATTATCCATAGTTTCTGATCGAGACCCGAGATTCACTTCACGATTTTGGGTTAGTTTACAAAAAGCTATGGGCACAGATTTACGATTTAGTTCGGCATATCATCCTCAGACGGACAGACAATCAGAGAGGACTATTCAAACTCTAGAAGATTTATTAAGACTCTGTGTCCTTGACTTCAAGGGAAGTTGGGACAAGTTCTTACCATTGGTGGAGTTTTCCTACAACAACAGTTATCAAGCAAGTATTGGCATGGCTCCATTCGAAGCATTGTATGGAAGAAAATGTCGTTCTCCAGTATGCTGGGATGAGGTGGGTGAAGCAACGTTGTTGGGACCGGAGTTGGTACGTATGACTACAGAAAAGATTCAAACGATCCGACAACGTATAAAAACCTCACAAGATCGACAAAAGAGTTATGCTGATCTTCATCGAAAGGACGTGGAATTTGATATAGGAGATCATGTGTTCTTACGTGTTGCTCCATGGAAAGGAGTTACGAGATTTGGAAAGAGAGGAAAGCTCAATCCTCGATTCATCGGTCCATTTTTAATCCTCGATCGAGTAGGAACTGTGGCTTATAGACTCGCTTTACCGCCAAGTATGTCTCGTGTTCATAACGTTTTTCACATATCCATGTTACGAAAATATGTGGAAGACTCGAACCACATTATTGAGTTAGAACCGGACGAAATAACGGAGGATTTGACGTATGAAGAAGTTCCTGTTCAAATCTTGGATAAGAAGGAACATATTCTACGCTCCAAGGTTATACCTCAAGTCAAAGTTTTGTGGAGAAACCACGATGTTGAGGAAATGACTTGGGAGTTAGAATCTGAAATGAAATCAAGGTATCCTTACCTCTTCGACATACCAGGTACGTACCCTAATTTCGAGGGCGAAATTTCATAAGAAGGGGAGGTTGTAAGACCCCAACTTTTATAAATAAAGATGGATTTTCTATAAATATCATTTTTGAATATTATGGAGTTAATTTGATATAATGTTATAGTTGTGGGTAATATTTATAAATTTTGCAAAGTACGCAAGTTGTTATATAATATTCGATTGGTCGGAGAATATTCGTTTTAACAGGAAATATTTGTACAACGGCACAATCATTGGTGGACCCCACAACGGAATTATTGTCAGATTGAGAAAAGGACAAAAATATTTTATTAAAAATAACGGCGGAAGTTTTACTATTGATACTGTTGAACTACTCGGTAGTAAAAGTACAATAATACGTGTGGTTGCATAGTAGCACACGGTATTGATTATTAATGCTTATGTGAGAAGTCACTCAGTTTGATTCAATTATTGTCAGTTAATAATATGAATTATTTAGCGATAATGACGTTTTGTTTTATTCGTATTATTAACGTAATAAAACAGAAACATCTTTTTATAAAACAGAATACTTTATTAAAGTTATTCTATAAATAGAATATATTATATTTTATTTAAAAGATTTTTCTTTAAATATGGACCGTCAGATTAAAGTAATCAATCTGGACCGTTCATGGATTAGTTACTATGCATTCTATTTTTCAATAAATAGCAGCTCATTCCTTCATTATTTCTTACGAATTCACTAAACTCTAGAGAGAGAAACTATAGAGAGAAACTATAGAGAGAGAGAAGAAGAGTATTCTGCTACTTAACTACTTTCTTATTTCAGCTCTTCTTTAAAATGGTAAGGGGTGTTATTCTTTCTTATTCATAAAGAGAACTGTTGTTATTTCATTTTTTATTATTCTGTTGGAATAACCTGTATACGCGGTCTACCCTATACTTGGTGACATTCTTCTGTTATTCTGTTGGAACATCCTGTCTGTGTGTTTTACACCGGTCCTGGTTCCGTTTTTATTATTATTCTGTTGGAACATCTTGTCTGTGTGTTTTACACCGGACCTGGTTCCGTTTTTATTATTATTCTGTTGGAACATCCTGTCTATGTGTTTTACACCGGACCTGGTTCCGTCTTGTTATTATTCTGTTGGAACATCCTGTCTGTGTGTTTTACACCGGACCTGGTTCCATTATTTATTATTCTGTCAGAATATCCTGTCTGTGCATTTACGCCGGACCTGGTTCCATTATTTATTATTCTGTTGGAATAACCTGTCTGTGCAGTCTATCGCATGCCGGGTGATTTCTTTTGTTATTCCATTCTTTACTATACTCAGTTAGTTAAGTTTTAACTTCTATACTCCATGAAATTAGTGGAATATCCTTGATAATTGCGGTTCATCCAGTATCTTTTCAAGAAAATATTCTTCTAAGCATTCTTGAATTTTACTCCACAAAGCAGTATCATGTTGACAATTTGGACGTTGTTAATTCTTGGATAAATTAATTCTTGAACTTGTTTTATTGAATTCTTATATCATTGTCATCATCCTCATGTTTATAAAATGTTAAAAGTCATCTGTGTCCTGTAGTGCATAGATGGACTTGGTATGATTATGACTAGGGATTATTCGGTATAATCTTGACCGTAATGTTACAAATGATGTCGGGAAACGGAGTGATGGTCCGAATGATAGTATTAGTTAGTAGTCCTCACTATTCTATGTAATAGTGTGTTAATAAATGTAATGAGGACTCCTTTTGAGTATGAATACTCTCTAGAAGATAATATTTTTATTTAAACTAACAGTTTATATTTTGTCGTATTGTACACGACAGTTGTATTAGTAAGTTGTATTTGTATTCTGTACTATGTATCTGACGACCTAAGATGAGTGATGTATACCTAATTTTGGGGGCGTCATATATTTCCTGAAGAACTTCCCGGTCTACCCAGAGAACGTGAAGTTGAATTCTTTATTGACCTTGTACCTTGTACAAAGCCCATTTCTAAAACTCCATATCGAATGGCTCCTATTGAACTTCAGGAGTTAAAGGTTCAACTACAGGAGTTGTTGGACATCGGTTTCATTCATCCTAGTACATCTCCTTGGGGTGCTCCTTTTTTATTCGTAAAGAAGAAAGACGGGAGTATGCGACTTTGTATTGACTGCCGAGAATTAAACCATGTCACTATCAAGAATAGGTATCCGCTACCTCGCATTGATGACCTGTTTGACCAGTTGCAAGGCACACAATTCTTTTCAAAGATCGATCTTCGTTCTAGATATCATTAGCTGAAGATTAAAACTGAGGATATTCCAAAGACTGCCTTCAGAACTTGGTACGGACAATATGTAATCTTAGTCATGTCTTTTAGATTGACTAATGCTCCTACTGCTTTCATGAATATGATGAACCGTGTATTCAAGGAATATTTGGATCAGTTCGTTGTTGTCTTTATTAATGACATCCTCATCTATTCCAAAAGCCGTGAAGATCATGTGCACCATTTGAACCTGGTACTTCAAAAACTTCGTTACAACAAGTTTTATGCCAAGCTGAAGAAATGCGAGTTCTGGCTTGAGAAAGTAGCATTCCTTGGGCACGTGGTGTCAAAACATGGAGTATCTGTCGACCCGGCAAAGATTAAAGCCATACAAAGTTGGGAGCAACCGAAGTCGGTGACCGAAGTACGTAGCTTTCTGGGCTTAGCTGGTTACTATTGGAGATTCGTGGAAGGATTTTCTCGAATCGCTACTCCATTAACTCAGCTGACTAGTAAAGATACAAAATTCAGTTGGAGCGAGGATTGTGAGAAGAGTTTTCAAGAACTCAAGAGGAGACTCATTTCGGCACCTGTTCTGACAATACCATCTAGTTCGGATGGATTTGTTATCTACAGCGATGCTTCAGGAAAAGGGTTAGGATGTGTTTTCATGCAACATGGGAAAGTCATAGCCTATGCCTCGCGACAACTCAAAGAATATGAGAGGAATTATCATACTCATGATTTGGAGTTGGTAGCAGTCGTTTTCGCATTGAAAATCTGGAGACACTACCTGTATGGGGAGAAAGTGGAGATCTATACAGATCATAAAAGCCTTAAATATTTCTTCACCCAAAAGGAACTCAATATGCGGCAATGACGTTGGCTCGAGCTGTTGAAAGATTACGATCATACCATCCAATATCATCTTGGAAAAACAAACGTAATAGCTGACGCATTGAGTAGAAGATCATATGCAGGTACGAGTGTAATGTTGTTAACACAAAGGTCTATTTTGTATGATTTGTAAAGGATGGAGATAGAGGTAAAGGCTCCAAGTACCCACGTGATGATATCAAATATACGAGTAGAACCGACTTTAATCAATAAAGTTAAAGCTGCTCAAGCTACGGACATGGAGCTGATGTGTATGAAGAAGAAAGTGCAAGAAGGTGCTATTCTAGAAGCAAGAATCGATGAGAAAGGAATACTTCGAGTCAACTCCAGACTTTGTGTTCCTAACGATTCTAACTTGAAGCATAGAATCATAATAGAGGCACACAACACACCGTTTGCAATCCATCTTGGGAGTACCAAAATGTATCATGATCTTCGACATACATTTTGGTGGAATAATATGAAGAGAGAGATCGCGGAGTTTATGTCGAGGTGTTTAACTTGTCAATATGTAAAGGCGGAGCATCAAGTGCCAAAGGGTCCATTACAACCACTTGAGATTCTGAAATGGAAGTGGGAACACATTACTATGGATTTCGTTACGGGTCTTCCCAAGGTTTCTCAAGGCATATATGCGATTTGGGTTATTGTTGATAGATTAACTAAGTCTGCTCATTTCTTGCCTATACGGGAGACTTATTCCCTTGAACGTCTTGCTAGTATGTACGTGAACGAGATTGTGAGATTGCATGGCATGCCAGTATCCATAGTTTCGGATCGTGACCCAAGATTCACTTCACGATTTTGGGTTAGCTTGCAGAAAGCTATGGGCACGGATTTACGATTCAGTTTGGCATACCATTCTCAAACGGACGGACAATCATAGAGGACTATTCAAACTCTTGAAGATCTATTAAGACTCTGTGTCCTAGATTTTAAAGGGAGTTGGGATAAGTACCTACCATTGGTGGAATTCTCCTACAACAACAGTTATCAGGCAAGTATAGACGTGGCTCCATTTGAAGCATTGTATGGACGAAAGTGTCGCTCTCCAGTATGCTGGGATGAGGTGAGAGAAGCAACGTTGTTGGGACCAAAATTGGTACGAATGACTACAGAGAAGATCCAAATGATCCGACAACGTATACAAACGACACAGGATAGACAAAAGAGTTATGCGGATCTTCATCGGAAGGACGTGGAAATTAATATTGGGGATCATGTATTGCTACGTGTTGCACCATGGAAGGGAGTTACAAGATTTGGGAAGAGAGGAAAGCTCAATCCACGATTTGTTGGTCCATTTGAAATTCTTAACCGAATAGGAAATGTGACCTATAAACTTGCATTACCTCCAAGCATGTCTCGTGTTCATAATGTTTTTCACTTATCTATGCTTCGTAAATATGTGAAAGACCCGAACCACATTATTGAGTTAGAACAGACGAGATACCCGAAGATTTAACGTACGAGGAGGTACTTGTTAAGATATTGGATAGGAAAGAACATATCCTACGCACGAAGGTTATACCACAAGTTAAGGTTTTATGGAGAAACCATGCTATTGAAGAAATGACCTGAAAATTAGAATCAGAAATGAAAGCAAGGTATCCTCACCTTTTCGAAACACTAGGTACGTACGTCAATTTCGAGGACGAAATTTCATAAGGAAGGAAGGTTGTAAGACCCCAACATATTATAAATAAAATCGAATTTTCTCTAATTATTATCATGATTAATAAGGTGTTAATTTGATATAATGCTTTGGTTCTGGGTGAAATATGCAAAATTTTCAAAATAAGCAAGTGGTTATAAAATATTCATTGTTATTGGAGAATATTCGTTTGGTTGTGGAAAATTCTTTCTGTCGGGGAATATTCGTACGTCGACGCAGCCATTTATGGGCCCCATAACATATAACAGCCGGATGAGAAAAACGACAAATTTGAGTTTTTTACAAATAACGGCGTAGTTGTTATCGTTAGCACTGTTAGAATACCCGGTGGTTAAAATTTAGTAATATGCGTGCTTGCACAGTAGCACACGGTTTTGTACAGTATTATTGAATTATTAATTCTTACGTAAGAAGGCACTACTCAATAATTGTTACAGTAATTACTGTTCAATATTTTATTTTATTGGTTCAATAATTGCTGTGTTGATATTTTATATTATTATTGTTTCAATAATTGTCACTGCACAGTATTTTCTATTATCAGATCAATAATTCATATTATTTGAATAATATTATGAGATACAATTATTGGCAATGTCTAGAAAATTCTGTCAAGGAGAGATTTGGTCACCTAATTGCGCGCCAGTAAGGAAAAATCTTTATCGAAAAGCCCCCTCTTTCCTGGGAACGACCTGATTGTCATAATTGTAATTCTGTAATATTATTTAAAAATAATTAATTATTGATTTATATGATAAGGAAATATTTATTTTATGTGGATATAAATAACGGATATATTTATTGTGGTTATAAATGAAAGAATTAATGCTGAGATATTTTATCAGTATTTTGTCGGAATGGAGGTATTAAAAATCATCCGTTTGTGGATTTCGGATATTTTCTGCTTGAAATTTGGAAAAACTTTCTTCTACAAAGTTGTACAGAATTCGATTTCGTGTGGAATAGACATAAAATTCGTATTTTTCTGATAAACGGGTTATTTTCTATGAATTACTGAAGTTTCGGAAAATAAAATAATTTTTATTAAATTATGGGTGGGACCCACTTTTGTTTTAACATGTGGGCTGCTGGGATTTTTTTTTCAGAAATGGCATGCTAGTCTTGGTCTTTGGGCATGCGTAGAATTGGTTTTAAAATAATAATATTTTATTATTTTAGTCTCCTATGGCGTTCTAGCATTTTCTTATAAATAGACGCTTAGGTTAAAATTGAAAATCACACCAAAAATAAGTTTTCTTTCTCTTTAGATTATCGAGCGTATTTTTGTGAGTATTTTGATACTTTAAGAGTTATTGTTCGGTACAAGCTTTCTTCGACTTTATATTCGATATTTCGATCAGAAGTACCGTTATTTTGAGGTAAGAAATGTTGTTTTCTTCTTAAATGATATTATTTTCTTCAATATCATTATGCCGAAATATTGGTATAAACTTTTTATCAAATTTAGAACTTTTTGTGTCGGGATTACTATTCACGTATACGACACTATTCACGTATACGGCACTATTCACGAATACGGCACTATTCACCGAAAAATAAAATTTTCTTCTTTTTGTCCAAGATGTCTATTATGGTTATTATCTTTGATTGTATCCATGTTTTGATCTTTATTTTTGAATTCTGCTTCAAAATTGGTTATTATGGAGTATTATTAATCTTGGATAAACTGTAATACGAATTCTTAATATTTGTCCTTTTGTTACACTGGATTCGTTTCTTTTAAGATATTTTTTCATCATCCTTAGTCTTAAATGATGATATTAATGAATATCTTTGGTCTGTAGTGCAAAGATGAATGATTACCTAATGAATATCTTTGACCTGTAGTGCAAAGATGAACATATGTTGAGATGAACATGACCAACTGGTGATACAAATGAATATCTTTGGCCTGTAGTGCAAAGATGAATATTTGATTCAAGATGTATATTGATTGATGTTACATGCATAAAATATTACTGATGGACTTTTAAATCTTAGAAGATAGTAGAATTCATTCTCTACTTGACTCTTCTAATGGATTGCTGTTTCCGCTGCAGTTGTTGATCTAAAACTTGTTGTCTATTATATTTTATCAGATTTTTCTCTATTGAAGACTAATGATAAATTTTTGTATATTATCTTAGTCATAATATTCTTTACTGGGCTAGTTGAGCTCACTCTTTCCCTTTTGTTCTATTTTTCTTCTTAGGAGGTGAGAACACAGCAGGAACTAGTCAGGGTACGGAGTGATTGTTCTAGAAAGTTATTTTAGCAGTCCTCACTATTTTTATAAAATAGTGTATCAATAATTATAAAGAGGACTCCTTTTGAGTTTGTATACTCTCTATTAGACTATATTTGTATTCAAACTCACAGTATATGTGTTGTCGTATTTTGCACGACAATTGTATTACTGAGGTTGTATTTATTTTTGTACCATGTATTTGACGACTCAGAATGGGTGATGTATACCTATTTTGGGGCGTCACAATTTAAATATTAAATAATTCAATTATCATTAATATTTAATTAATATTAAACTATTAATGAAATTATTTCTAAAATATTAAAATTATTTATAATAACTCAAATTACTTTTAAAGTATTAATATTACCCTTAAATGATTTTTAAAAGAATTAAAATCATTTTTAAATAATTACTATTAATATTAAAGTACTAATGTATTATTTATCAAAATATTAAAAGTTATTAATTATAACTTAAAATATTTTTAATTCATTTATATTCTTTTTAAATGGTTTTTAAATTAATAAAACTATATTTAAACTATTTAAACTATTTTTAAACTATTTATTAAATAACTTTAATATCATTAATATTAATTAATAACCATTAATATTAATTTATTAATAAAATTATCCTTTAAATATACAAATTATATTTTATAACTAAAAATATCTTTAAATATTTATTTTCATTTAAAATGATTTTTATAATATTAAAATAATTTTTAAACTAAATTATTTAATATAATTATTAAATAACCTTAATATCATTAATAATAATTAATTAATAAAATTTACCTTTAAATATTGAAAGTTATATTTTATAACTTAAAATATTTTTAAATACTTTATTATTATTTAAAATGATTTTTAATATAGTAAAATTATTTTTAATTTATTTATTTAATTTATTTATTAAATAACTTAGTGATCATTAATATTAGTTTATTAATGAATTTTATCACAAAATATTAAAAGTCAATAAAAATAACTTAAAATATTTTCTTATATCATAATATAATTTTAAATGATTTTTCAAGTATTGAAATTATTTTTAACTAATTTATTTAATATTATAATTAAATTAATTAAATACCAATAATATTTCAAAAATATTAAATATTTATGAAATATACTTAAAATAATTAAAAACTAATTTTCAGAAGTTAAAATAATTTTTAATAATTTATTTGGTATTTTTAATAATTTAAAACTATTTTTTTCTATTTATTTAATAAAAATAATTAATTTTCAAAAATATTTGTCACTAAAGACTGCCTATAGCGACAGAACCGTCGCTATAGGTGTTCTTCGTGTTCTTGAGCATTCATAAAGGCAGTTTCGAGGGTGCTACTTTGACCATTAATTATGAACTGTGTAATGTGTTTTTGTGACTGTTTTTGGTCTGATTATGTAGTAAAATTGCAACGCTACAAGTCCCAACAACAAACATGGTCAACAAGCATAACATAAGCGAGATCTGGAGCCTTGAACAAGCTGTCAGAGCTGTTCTTCATTTTCTGGGTTACCCAGAAATGAAGAACAGTTCGATTGGCTAGTTTTGGGCTTCCACAACTTGCTAATCTTGTGTTGTTTTTGTGATTTAAAAACTGCAGTGTGTACCCAACAGAACAAGGAAGAGATGCATTATATAAAATCCATATACGATCAACAGAATCACTAAATAAATACTGGTCAAACCCTGTCAGACGTCATGATCATGCGTTTTCTGGGTTACCCAGAAAATGCATTCATGAACGTCCGGCTTAGTTTGACCGCCCACTACGATCTACCTGTTTAAGGTTTTAGTGATCTAGTGTTATAATATTGTAGTCCAAACAACAGACTATAACTTAGATGTAAAGATCATTACATATAATCATAACACAGTTAGATATGAGCCCACAAAGAACTTGTCAGAGCCTTCTTGACACGATCTGGGTTTTCCAGAAATTAAAAGTCATGGTCGGTCAATGAGACCGCCCATAACTTTCATTCTGTGCACGATAGCTAGTTAAAAGTTCTAGAATACAGATCACATGACATGCAACAAGTATCAACCTTCAAAACACAAAAACCAAACATAGAAATAGATCTACAAGGCCTGACATTTGGTTGTCAGACATCAAAAATGAAATTTCCAAATTTTGTAAATCTTCAAATCCGAGCCTCTAAATGTTATGGATCTAACATCTAGCAACCCAGATCATCATTATACACTACAAACAACATATTTAACACAAAAAACAACATCTAACATGGGATCAATGGACAAATTTCAAGCTAGGGTTTTATATCTTCTATGATAAATTTTTGATTCTGGCTTCTGATTTTGTTATATGTAGTAGTGGGGCTTGATTATGTGACTGATATGCTACCAAATTTAGTTGGTTTTTGAAAGAGAGAGCTTAGTTGAGTGTTTGTGCTAAAATAGGCTAACAAATGCAATCCTTTCTCTCTCAATCTATGTATAGAAGTCTAGGATATATGCAATGGCTGATCTAGAGCTATTGTGCTGGAGGTTTAAGTCAATGGAGTAGTTATATTAGGTCACCAACTCAATTATTGCTAGATATACAAGTTATCTAAAATAATTCAAGAGGGGTGTGAGACCCCAAATTTTATGAATAAAGATTTAAATTTCTCGAAATATTTTTTTAAATATTATGGTATAGATTTGATATAATGTTATAGTTGTGGGTAATATTTATAAATTTTGCAAAGTATGCAAGTTGTTATAAAATATTCGTTTGGTCGGGAAATATTCTTTTTGTCAGAAAATATCCGTACGACGGCACAATTATTGGTGGACCCCACAACAGAAGTATTGTCGTAGTTAGAAAACGACAGAATTATCTTTTTATAAAAATAACGACGAAAGTGTTACCGTTAAAACTGTTGAACTACCCAGTAGTAAAAGTACAGTAATACGCGTGATTGCATAGTAGCACACGGTATTGATTATTGATGCTTACGTAAGAAGTCACTCAATTATACTCAATTATTGCTACAGTATTTGTTGCATCATATCTCTCATATTATTGATTCAATTATTGTCACAATATCATCTGCATAATATGTTATATTATTAAATCAATAATTGAGACGGCAAAGTTATTCATATTATTATTTGTAATATTGACAATGTCTAGAAGTTCTGTCAATGAGAGGTTTGGTCACCTAATTGCGCGCCAATAAGGAGAAATTCTTATCTAAAAGCCCCCTCTTTCTTGGGAACGACCTGGTTGTTAAATATTGTGAATTATAATATTAATGATGAATAAGTTCGTGTTGATTAAAGATGAAATTGATAGTTCTATTGTGTTGGAATTATTAGTGTTAGTGGAAATCGACATTTATTTCGATAATAATTGATGTATGGAGGTTACATTGACCAATCGGGTATTCGGGACACTTTTCGTGTCGGAGTACTATTCATGAGTTACTATTCACAATTTACTATTTACCTAGTTACTATTCACTCTAGTATTGTTCACTCGGGTATTTGGGACACTTTTCGTGTCGGGGTACTATTCACGGGATACTATTCCCGAAATAATATTCACAGGATACTATTCACCCGAAAAATATATTTCTTTTCGGTCCAAATTATTTTTGGGTACAATATTATTCTATGAGGAGATGTGATAATTTTTCAGACCGTTGGTTGAAGTTTTATTAGTAAATCAATATGGATCGCTGGTTTAAAGTTTTAATAGTAAATCAATATGGATCGCATGTTTAAAGTTTTAATAGTAAATCAGTATGAACCGTTGCTTTAAGTTTTAATAGTAAATCAAAATGGACCGTTCATTTAAAATTAAATCAATCTGGACCGTTCATGAATTAGTTACTATTCAGTCCATTCTCCTATAAATAAAACTCATTCCTTCATTATTTCTTACGAATTCACTAAAACTCTAGAGAGAGAAACTATAGAAAGAAAGAAAAAAAGTATTCTGCTACTTCACTACTCCAGTATTCAATTTTTCTAAGGTAAGGGATATTATTTGTTGTACTCGTAAGGGGTATTATTCTTTCGTATTCATGAAGAGAGTTATTTTCTTTCAATACTCGTAAGGGTTGTTATTCCATTCTTTATTATTATGTTGGAATAACCTGTCTATGCGAAGTATCGCATACATGGTGAAATTCTTCTGTTATTTCATTCTTTATTATTCTGTTGGAATAACCTGTCTGTGCGGTCTATCGCATGCCTGGTGAATTCTGTTGTTATTCCATTCTTTATTATTCTGTTGGAATATTCTGTCTGTGCGTATTACGCATGACCTGGTTCCATTCTTTATTATTCTGTCGGAAAAACTTGTCTGTGCGGTCTATCGCATGCATGGTTAATTCTTCTGTTATTCCATTCTTTATTATTCTGCTGGAATAACATGTCTATGTGGATTACCACATGCATGGTGAATTCTTCTGTTATTCCATTCTTTATTATTTTGCTGGAATAACATGTCTATGTGGATTACCACATACATGGTGAATTCTTCTGTTATTCTATTCTTTATTATTCTGTTGGAATAACATGTCTATGTGGATTACCACATGCATGGTGAATTCTTCTTTTATTCCATTCTTTATTATTCTGCTGGAATAACCTGTCTATGTGGATTACCACATGCATGGTGAATTCTTCTATTATTCTATTCTTTATTATTCTGTTGGAATAACATGTCTATGTGGATTATCACATGCATGGTGAATGATCCTTCGTATTCATTCCTTATTAAATTGTGAAAATGATCTGTCTACGTGGATTACCGCATGGCGGGCAAAAATCCATTTGCAGTTTTATATATTCTATTATACTCAGTTGGTTAAAACTTTGTCTTCTATACTCCATGAAATTAGTGAAATATCCTAGATATTTGCGCTGCATCTAATATCTTTTCGTGGAAATATTCTTCTGAGCATTCTTGAATTTTACTCTACAAAGCAGTATCATGTTGACAATTTGGACGTTTTTGGTTCCTAAATAAATTAATTTATAAATCTTTAAAATTTATTCTTGAACTTGTTTTATTGAATTGTCATCATCCTCATGCTTATATTGTGTTAAAAGTCATCTTTGGCTTACGTGCATAGATGGACTTGGTAAGATTATAACCAGGGATTATTCGGTATAATCATGACCGTAATGTGACGAATGATGTGGTAAAAGTCCTCATTGGCCTGTAATTCATTGGTGGACAGTTGTTGGTATGATTATGACTAGGGATTATTCGGTATAGTCATGACCATTGATGATTACATGAATATCATTGGCCGTGGTGCAGGGATAATTCGATTTTATTTAATAAGCTGAGTCTCAGCGATAAAGTTGATGAAAAACTTTTTAAATCATAGAAGATAGTAGATTTTATAATTTACTTGACTCTTCTAATGGATTGCTTATTCCGCTGCAGTTTTTGATCTAAAACTCGTTGTCTATTATATTTTATCAGTTGTTATACTGTTGAAGGCTAATGATAATTTATTCTGCATTATCTTAGTCATAATATTTCTTACGGGGCTAGTTGAGCTCACCCCTTTGCTTTCATTGTTCTCTTCAGGAAATGAGAACGTAGCCGGGACTAGTCGGGGAACAGAGTGATGGTCCTAGATGGTGCATTAGTAGTCCTCACTATTCTATGAAATAGTGTGATAATAAATGTAATGAGGACTCCGTTGAGTGTGGATATTGTCTAGATGACAATATTTGTATTAAAACTCACAACCTATGTTTTGTCGTATTTTACACGACTGTTGTATAATTAGTTTGTATTTGTATTCAGTACCTTGTATCTGGCGACTCAGAATGGGTGATGTATACCTATTTTGGGTGCGTCACAGTTGGTATCAAAGCTTAGGGATATGATCCCTGGCTGAGATGTGAAACAAGAACTAGGAGGGGAGAGACGGGGAATTCCTTCTCTAGTATGACCTACCTAAGTTTATGTGGTATTTAATTGGTCAGTCAGAGTATAGGGATAATATGTGATATGTTAATTAACCCTTATTTTGTGACAGTGTTTGCGAATGGCATCTGAAAATATTGAGATAAGCAATGAAGTACATGAGACCGTTGAGTCAGCTCAACCAAAAGGTAACGACCAACAACACGATAATAATCATACCGGTGGCTACGGCCATTGAAACAATGATAACCATCGTGGGGAAAATTATCATGCCAAGAATGGTAACCATTTCGGTGTTAATCACGGCTAAGATAATAGAAGTGGAAATTTCAAGAAGAGAAGGTCATTTAGCTCGATTTTGTAGTATAGTGAAGTCAAGTCCAGTTGGAACAGTGGCACCAAAGGCGGATACGGACAAAACAAAGTCGGTGGTTTCAGGAAGAGCATTTTTCGTGACTTCTCAAAAAACGAGTAACCCGAACGAAGTTAGCACGGGTTAGTTAATTATAAATTCTTGTGAAATCTATACCTTATTCAATACCGGTTCTACCTATTCTTTTATCTCTCTTGCTTGCGCTGAACATTTAAATTTGACACCGGAGAAATTAGACTTTGACTTATCTGTTGAAACTCCGTTTGGAGAAACCTTCGTTACATCCACTGTTTATAAATCTTGTTGATTCAAATCGACACTTTCATGTTAGCTGTCGATCTTATCTCTTTGAAAATACTTGCCTTTGACGTGATTTTAGAAATCGACTGGTTAACTACTCATCATGCTAAAATTGATTATTTTCGTAAGGTAACCATTTATATTCCTAACCAACCTGTTATACGAATTCAAGCAACCAAACCACTAAAGTCAATCATTGTCATATCAAGTCATAAGTAAAGAGCCTCGAGCCTTTCGTTGTTGACTTCCTTGTGTGGAATGCACCGAAGCCAGACTTTCTGTAGGCGACGTTGTGAATAACGATGACAAGTTGATAGGTATCAATGTGACGTACTATCCAAGTCTTGGATGAGGGTTACAGTTTTGAATGATATTTCTATTGTTAATAAATTTCCTGACGTATTCTTGAAGACTTCTTAGCCTACCCCTAGAGCGTGAAATCGAATTTTGTATTGACCCTAGTACAAAACCCATTTCTAAAACCCTCAAATATTTTTTCACATAAAACGAACGTAACATGTGCCAAAGACGTTGGCTTGAGCTGTTGAAGATTACGATCGTATCATTTAATATCATCGTGGAAGAGCGAACGTGGTAGTTGACGCGTTGAGTAGAAGATCGTATGCGTTTACGAGTGCGATGTTGTTAACACAAAAACCCATTTCGTATAACTTACAAATGATGAAGATAGAGTTAAAGACTCTAGGGACCCACGTGAAGATAACGAATATATGAGTAGAATAGACGCTAATCGATAAAGTTAAAGCCGCTCAAGCTACACACCCGAATCTGATGAATTTGAAGAAAAGGTTCAAGAAGGCGTTATCTCAACCCTTAATTTAATTAGCCCATTTGAAATCCTTGATCGAGTAGGAACTGTGGCCTATAGACTCGTTTTACCGCCAAGTATGTCGCGTGCTCATAATATTTTTTTCACGTATCGATATTACGTAAATATGTGGATGACCCAAACGACGTTATTAAATTAGAACTAGACGAGGTAGCAGAAGATTTAACGTATGAGGAGATACGTGTTAAAATCTTGGATAAGAAGGATCATATTCTACACTCAAAGGTTATACCTCAAGAGTTAGAATCTGAAATGAAGTCAAGGTATCCTCATCTCTTCGGCATACCAGGTACGTACATAAATTTTGAGGGTGAAATTTTATAAGGAGGGAAAATTGTGAGACCCCAAATTTTATGAATAAAGATTTAAATTTCTCAAAATATTTTTTTAAATATTATGGTGTGGATTTGATATAATGTTATAGTTGTGGGTAATATTTATAAATTTTGCAAAGTATGCAAGTTGCTATAAAATATTCGTTTGGTCGGAGAATATTCTTTTTGTCGGGGAATATCCATACGACGGCACAATCAATGGTGGACCCCACAACAGAAGTATTGTCGTAGTTAGAAAACGACAGAATTATCTTTTTATAAAAATAATGGCGAAAGTGTTACCGTTAAAACTGTTGAACTACCCGGTAGTAAAAGTACAGTAATACGCGTGGTTGCATAGTAGCACACGGTATTGATTATTGATACTTACGTAAGAAGTCACTCAGTTATACTCAATTATTGCTACAGTAATTGCTGCATCATATCTCTCATATTATTGATTCAATTCTTGTCACAGTATCATCTGCATAATATGCTATATTATTAAATCAATAATTGAGACGATAAAGTTATTCATATTATTATTTGTAATATTGACAATGTCTAGAAGTTATGTCAAGGTGAGGTTTGGTCACCTAATTGCACGCCAATAAGGAGAAATCCTTATCGGAAAGCCCCCTCTTTCTTGGGAACGACCTGATTGTTAAATATTGTGAATTATAATATTAATGATGAATAAGTTCGTGTTGATTAAAGATGAAATTGATAGTTTCATTGTGTTGGAATTATTAGTGTTAGTGGAAATCGACATTTATTTCGATAATAAATGATGTATGGAGGTTATATTGACCAATCGGGTATTCGGGGCACTTTTCGTGTTGGAGTACTATTCACGAGTTACTATTCACAAATTACTATTCACCTAGTTACTATTTACTGTAGTATTGTTCACTCGGATATTTGGGACACTTTTCGTGTCGGGGTACTATTCACCCGAAAAATATATTTTTTTCGGTCCAAATCATTTTTGGGTACAATATTATTCTATGAGGAGATGTGATAATTTTTTAGACCGTTGGTTGAAGTTTTATTAGTAAATCAATACGGATCGCTGGTTTAAAGTTTTAATAGTAAATCAATATGGATCGCTGGTTTAAAGTTTTAATAGTAAATCAGTATGGACCGTTGCTTTAAGTTTTAATAGTAAATCAATATGGACCGTCCGTTTAAAAGTAAATCAATCTGGATCGTTCATGAATTAGTTACTATTCAGTCCATTCTCCTATAAATAGAAGCTCATTCCTTCATTATTTCTTACGAATTCACTGAAACTCTAGAGAGAGAAACAATAGAAAGAAAGAAAAAAAGTATTCTGCTACTTCACTACTTCAGTATTCAGTTTTTCTAAGGTAAAGGATATTATTTGTTGTACTCGTAAGGGGTATTATTCTTTCGTATTCATGAAGAGAGTTATTTTCTTTCAATACTCGTAAGGGTTGTTATTCCATTCTTTATTATTATGTTGGAATAACCTGTCTATGCGAAGTACCGCATACATGTTGAAATTCTTTTGTTATTCTATTCTTTATTATTCTGTTGGAATAACCTGTCTGTGCGGTCTATCGCATGCCTGGTGAATTTTGTTGTTATTCCATTCTTTATTATTCTGTTGGAATATCCTGTCTGTGTGGATTACGCATAACCTGGTTCCATTCTTTATTATTTTGTTGGAATAACCTGTCTATGCGGTCTATCGCATGCATGATGAATTCTTCTGTTATTCCATTCTTTATTATTCTGCTGGAAAAACCTGTCTATGTGGATTACCACATGCATGGTGAATTCTTATGTTATTCCATTCTTTATTATTCTGTTGGAATAACCTGTCTATGTGGATTACCACATGCATGGTGAATGATCCTTCGTATTCATTCCTTATTAAATTGTGGAAATGATCTGTCTACGTGGATTACCGCACGACGGGCAAAAATCCATTTGTAGTTTCATATATTCTATTATACTCAGTTGGTTAAAGCTTTGTTTTCTATACTCCATGAAATTAGTGGAATATCCTTGATATTTGCGCTTCATCCAGTATCTTTTCATGGAAATATTCTTCTAAGCATTCTTGAATTTTACTCTACAAAGAAGTATCATATTGACAATTTGGACGTTATTAGTTACTGGATAAATTAATTTATAAATCTTTAAAATTTATTCTTGAACTTGTTTTATTGAATTGTCATCATCCTCATGCTTATATTGTGTTGAAAGTCATCTTTGGCTTATGTGCATAGATGGACTTGGTATGATTATGACTAGGGATTATTCGGTATAATCATGACCGTAATGTGACAAATGACGTAGAAAAAGTCCTCATTGGCCTGTAATTCATTGGTGGACAGTTGTTGGTATGATTATGACTAGGGATTATTCGATATAGTCATGACCATTGATGATTACATGAATATCTTTAGCCGTGGTGCAGGGATGATTCAATTTTATTTATTAAGCTGAGTTTCAGCGATAAAGTTGATGAAAAACTTTTTAAATCATAGAAGATAGTAGATTTTATAATTTATTTGACTCTTTTAATGGATTGCTTATTCCGCTGCAGTTTTTGATGTAAAACTTATTGTCTATTATATTCTATCAGTTGTTATACTGTTGAAGGCTAATGATAACTTATTCTGCATTATCTTAGTCATAATATTTCTTATTGGGCTAGTTGAGCTCACCCCTTTGCTTTCATTGTTCTCTTCAGGAAATGAGAACGTAGCTGGGATTAGTCAGGGCACAGAGTGATGGTCCTAGATGGTGCATTAGTAGTCCTCACTATTCTGTGAAATAGTGTGATAATAAATATAATGAGGACTCCATTGAGTGTGGATATTGTCTAGATGATAATATTTGTATTAAAACTCACAACCTATGTTTTGTCGTATTTTACACGACTGTTGTATAATTAGTTTGTATTTGTATTCAGTACCTTGTATCTGGCGACTCAGAATGAGTGATGTATACCTATTTTGGGGGCGTCACAAGGGGCATTTTAGTCTTTTTACTTGGAAATTTAATGGCATGTGTGTAATCTTATCCCAAACCCTTAGGGTTTAACCTTTAGGGTTTAACCCTAAGGTCTTGCACAATTAATTTTGTAGGATTTCTAATTAAGCAAAAATAAATAAATAATTAGAATTTTAGTTTCTAAAATTTTGAAATTAGGGCTTTCTTAATTAAATTAGTTTTCTAATTACTTTATACAGGAACATTAGGGTTTAATATCACTAATTATAATTAACCTTACTAATTAAACCATTAGGATTTACTATTTTGATAATTAGGGTTACCAAATTACCATTAGGATTTCTAATTATCAAATTAGGATTCTAGATATTAGGGTTTTAAATTACTAATTAGGGTTTTCATAATTAGCAATTAAAATCTACTATACATAATATTAATCACATTAACACAATTTCTAACTGATCACAAACTCCAGTTTAGGTTTCAAATTAGAGTTTCTCATTTCGGAAATTAGGGTGTTACTAAAGACTAATTACGGTTTCTAGATTTTAATTAGGGTTTACCTAATTAATTATATAATGCGCAACATAAATCATATAACACAATTATATAACAATATTAAACTCACAATTAATTTTCAAATTAGGATTTCTGTAAGACCCCAACTTTTTAATAAAGATGATTTTTCTATAAATATTATTTTTGAATATTATGGAATGAATTTGATATAATGTTATAGTTGTGGGTAATATTTATAAATTTTGCAAAGTACGCAAGTTGTTATATAATATTCGTTTGGTCGGGGAATATTCGTTTTAACAGAGAATATTCGTACAACGGCACAATCATTGGTGGACTCCACAACGGAATTATTGTCGAATTGAGAAAACGACAAAAATACTTTATGAAAATAACGGCGAAAGTTTTACCGTTAACTGTTGAAACACCCGGTGTTAAAAGTACAGTAATACGCGTGGTTGCATAGTAGCACACGGTATTGATTATTGATGCTTATGTGAGAAGTTACTCAGTTTTGTTCAATTATTGTCACAGTAATTGCTGCATAGTATCTCACGTTATTTGATTCAATTATTGTCAATATTTTATATATTATTAAATCATTAATTGAGACGACAAAGTTATTAATATTATTATTTATAATATTAACGATGTCTAGAAGTTCTGTCAAGGAGAGATTTGGTCACCTAATTGCGCGCCACTAGAGAGAAATCCTTATTGGAAAGCCCCCTCTTTCCTAGGAACGGCCTGGTCGATTAATATTGTGAATTATAATAATGATGATAAATTTTATTTCATTATTATTATAAGTGTAATAAAACAGAAAAACTTTTATATAAAACAGAATACTTTTAAAAAGTTATTCGTTTTATTAGACTATAAATAGAATATATAATATTCTATTATGCATAGTATTTTGCATAGTAAAATATTTTTATATAAAACAGAATATTTTCATAAAGTTATTTGTTTTATTAGACAATAATTAAAATATATTATATTTTGTTATGCATAGTGTTGCATAGTGCCTGCATAGTATTTTGCATAGTAAAATCTTTTTATATAAAATAGAATACTTTTATAAAGTTATTTATTTTATTAGATTTTAAATAATATATATATATATATATATATATATATATATATATATATATATATATATATATATATGAATATATTATATTTTATTGCATAGTGCAGCATAGTATCCTTTCTATTTTTCTATAAATTGGATGCTTAGTTAGAATTGAAAACCACACCAGAAGTTCAGAGAATTCTTCTATAATCTTGAGCGCATTTCTTTAGAGTTTTAAGAAGCTTTGAGCGTAGTGCAAGTTTTTTCACGAATATCCTTGCCCTACCAGTTGGAATACTCTTCTTTTACGGTAAGGGATATTATTTGTCGTACTCGTAAGGGGTATTATTTCTTTCTTATTCATGAAGAGAACTTCTGTTATTACATTCTTTATTATTCAGTTGGAATAACCTATATACTCGGGCTACCCTATACTTGGTGAAATTCTTCTATTATTCAATTCTTTATCATTATGTTGGAATAACCTGTCTATGCGAAGTACCGCATACATGGTGAAATTCTTTTGTTATTCCATTCTTTATTATTCTGTTGGAACATCATGTCTGTGCGTTTACGCATGACCTGGTTCTATTATTTATTATTCTATTGGAATATCCTGTCTGTGCGTTTACGCATGACCTAGTTTCATTATTTATTATTCTGTTGGAATATCATGTCTGTGCGTTTACGCATGACCTGGTTTCGTTATTTATTATTCTGTTGGAATAACCTATCTGTGCGGTCTATCGCATGCCTGGTGATTTCTTTTGTTATTCCATTCTTTATTATACTCAGTTGGTTAAAGTTTTAACTCTATACTCCATGAAATTAGTGGAATATCATTGATATTTGCCCTTCATCCAATATCTTTTTATGAAAATATTCTTCTGAGCATTCTTGAGTTTTACTCTACAAAGAAGTATCATGTTGACAATTTGGACGTTATTAGTTCCTGGATAAATTAATTCTTGAACTTGTTTTATTGAATTCTTATATCATTGTCATCATCCACATGTTTATATTATGTTAAAAGTCAACTGTGGCCTGTAGTGCATAGATGGACTTGGTATGATTATGACCAGGGATTATTCGGTATAATCATGACCGTAATAAATGATGTGGTAAAGGTCCTCATTGGCCCGTAGTGCATTGATGGACAGTTGTTGGCATGATCATGACCATTGATGAATACGCGAATATCCTTAGCCCGTAGTGCATGGATAATTTGTGGTTGTGATACTAATGAACATCCTTGGCCGTAGTGCAGGGATGATGTGGATTATTTATTAAGCTGAGTTTCAGCGATAAAAGTGATGAAAAACCTTTTAAATCATAAAATATAGTAGATTTTATTCTCTACTTGACTCTTTTAATGGATTGCTTGTTCTGCTGCAGTTAAACTTGATGTTTGTTATATTGTATCAGTTTAACACTGTTGAAGGCTAACGATAATTTATTCTGCATTATCTTAGTCATAATATTTTTTACTGGGCTAATTGAGCACACCCTTTTACTTTCATTGTTCTCTTCAGGAAATGAGAACGTAGCAGGGACTAGTCGGGGAACGGACTGACGGTCCAGATGATAGCATTAATAGTCCTCACTATTCTATGAAATAGTGTGATAATAAATGTATTGAGGACTTATTTTGAGTTTGAATACTGTCTAGAAGATAATATTTGTATTAAAACTCACAGCTCATGTTGTATATTTAAGATTGTATTTGTATTCTGTACCATGTATTTGGCGACTCAGAATAGGTAATGTATACCTATTTTGGGGGCGTCACAGTTTTTCATAGTAAAACTAGGGTTTTCAAATACTGCACCACAATTGATCCACTATTATCAATACGTACATACAGTACATATTCATAGCACTTTAAAATCAAAATATACTTAATATTATATTATTATTCGCATCCCTTGATAAAAATCCAAAATTAGGTTTTCGATTCCATATCTGATTTATTCTCCTATATTTAACCTTAATAATTAAGGTAAAATAATTAACTTAATAATCTGTACTAAAATTCATATAATAAAATAATTATTCAAAGAAAATCATTTCATATATTATTTAAATAATATATAACTATATTTTCATGAAAAATAATTAATAAAAATATTTCTACTATATTAATTATTATAAGAATATACTTTATAATAATCAATAATTCTAAAATAAAATTATTTGTAAATATTCATGTAATAAATATATTTGTATTTATCACATAAATACATATACACATTATCTTGTACAAATCCTCATCCTTAAAATAAAAAAAAAATTATACGCAAAATTTTTTGATTTAATTATATAGAAAATATCGGGTTGTTACAACCAAAGTATAATAAGTTAAATCAATCTAGACCATTGGTGGTAGTTTTAATAGTAAATCAATCTGGACCGTTGGTGGTGGTTTTAATAGTAAATCAATCTGGACCGTCGGTGGTGGTTTTAATAGTAAATCAATCTGGACCGTTGATGGTGGTTTTAAAAGTAATCAATCTGAACCGTCGGTGGTGGTTTTAAAAGTAAATCAATCTGGACCGTCGGTTATGGTTTTAATAGTAATCAATATGGACCGTCCGTTCTAATAGTAAATCAATCTGGACTGTTCATGAATAAGTTACTATTTATTCCATTCTCTTATAAATAGAAGCTTAATTCTTCTATCATTCTCACCAATTCACTGAGATTCACAAGAGACACTATAGAGAGAGAAACTATAGAGAGCAAGAAGAAGAGTATTCTGCTACTTCACTATTGCAGTATCCAGCCTTCTACTAAGGTAAGGGATATTATTTCTTTCGTATTCATAAGGAATACTACTTTTCGTATTCATCCTTTAATATGTCGGAATAACCTGTCTACGCGGATTATGTACCATATGACGGGTGAAAATCTGTTTGCAGTTTTGTATGTTATTTCTTTTCATATTCTTAAATCTAAAATTACTATTGTAAGTATTGCTTCTATAATCCCTAAAATTAGTGGGATATCCTTGAAGCTTTGCACTTCATCCAGTATCGTTTCCTTGGAATATTGATCTGAACTTTCCTATTAAATATCCATATTTTCACCCGGGATACTATTCACGGGTTACTATTCACCCAGTTACTATTCACTATAATATTATTCACTCAGGTATTCGGGACACTTGTCATGCCGGGGTACTATTCATGAGTTACTATTCACGGGTTACTATTCACCCAGTTACTATTTACTTAAATATTATTCACTCAGGTATTTGGGATACTTTTCATGTCAGGTTACTATTTACAAAATACTATTCACGGGATACTATTCACCCGGTTACTATTCACCTGAAAAATTAATTTCTTTTCTTTCCAAAATATTTTTGATACATGGATATTATTCTTGAATTTTACTCCATAAAGCAGTATCATGTTGACTATTTGGACATTATTGAATTATGGATAAATTAAATTAGAAATATTTAAAATTTATCCTTTGCTTTCATTTAATTAAATGCTTATATCATTGTCATCATTCTCATGCTTATATTGTGATGAAAGTCATCTTTGACTTATGTGAATAGATGGACTGTTGATTGGTATGATTATGACTAGGGATTATGCGGTATAATCATGACCATTGATGATTACATGAATATCATTGGCCCATACTGCAGGGATGATTCGATGATGTGGTTTATTTATTAAGCTGAGTCTCAGCGATAAAGTGGATGAAATCCTTTTTAAATCATAGAAGATAGTAGATATCATGCTCTACTTGACTCTTCTAATGGATTGCTTATTCCGCTGCAGTTAAACTTGTTGTCGATTATATTCTATCAGTTTAACATTGTTGAAGGCTAATGATAACTTATTCTGCATTATCTTAGGCATAATATTTCTTACTGGGCTAGTTGAGCTCACCCTTTTACTTCCATTATTCTCTTCAGTAAATGAGAACGTAGCCGGAACTAGTCGGGGAACGGAGTGATGGTCCGAGATGGCTGTTTTAGAAATCCTCACTATTTAGTGTGATAATAAATGTAATGAGGATTGAATTTGAGTTTGGATACTGTCTATGAGACAATATTCATGTAAAAACTCTCAGCTCTTATTGTATAATTAAGTTTGTATTTGTATTCTGTACCATGTATTTGGCGACCCAAGATGGGTGATGTATACCTATTTTGGGGACGTCACCGTTGGTATCAAAGCTTAGGGATATGATCCCTGGCTGAGATGTGAGACAAGAACTAGGAGGGAAGAGACGGGGAATTCCTTCGCTAGTATGACCTACCTAAGATTATTTGGTATTTATTTGGTCGGTCAAAGTATAGGGATAATATGTGATATGTAAATTAACCCTTGTTTTTTGGCAGTATTTGAAAATGAAATCTGAAAATGTTGAGATCAACAATGAAGCACATGAAACCGTTAATTCACCAACGATCAATACCCAGGATAATGTGCAATAGGAAGACAATAATTCTCAGGTAAACAACAACACCGATCAAATGATGAACGATGAGATATTCAGAAGCTTTATGCAATTCATGCAACATCAGGCAAGAGTAGCTCCTATCCAAAATGCAGGTGGAAACACTGACAACTCTCGGACGGTCACCGCTAAGCAGTTCAAGGAGCTGAGACCACCGGAGTTTATTGGAGAGCTAAAACCATTTAAGGCGGAGACGTGGATAAAGTAGATTACCAAGATATTTGATATCTTGGGATGCTCCGAGGAGCAAAAGGTTCCCTTTGCCACCTTCATGTTGCGAGGAGAGGAAGATTACTAGTGGGAATCTGTAAAGCGTACTCAACCTGCCGCACTGAAAATGTCTTGGGAGAAGTTCCAAGAGCTGTTCAACGACAAGTACTTTCTCGAAAGTATTCGTCACATGAAGGAGGTAGAGTTTATCAAGTTGGAGCAAAACAATATGACCGTGTCACAGTATGAAGCTAAGTTTGTTGAGTTCTCTCGGTTTGCGCCCCACTTGGTTGATAATGAGGAGAGAATGACGCGGATGTTTCTAAGAGGTTTGAAACCCGAGATACGTCAATACTTAATTTCTCACAAACTGTGTTTGTATTCAGATGTTGTAAATAGGGCTCAATTATTAGAGCGTGATAATGAGTCAACCTAACCTAGAGAGAGCAGCCGACAAGTCGATAATACCAATGGTAGAGTCATAGAAGCAGTGACAACAAACGTGGAGGGAATCAACATGCCAGAAATGGTAACCACTCCGGTGGTAATCATGGCCAAGATAATAGAAGTGAAAATTTCAAGAAGAGGAGATTTAATAACGATGGAAAGACGTCAGCACCAGCACCTGTTGTTAAGGAAGGAGAACGGTCGCCGGTCGTATGTTACAAATGCGGAGGGGAGAGACACATCAGTCCAAACTGTACGCAGCAGTCCAAAGCATGTTACAATTATGGAAGAGAAGGTCACCTAGCCCTATTTTGTCGGGCACCAAAGTCAAGTCCAGCTGGAATGGAGGCATCAAAGGACGTCCCAGACAAGATAAAACTGGTAGTTCAAGGGAGAGCGTTTGTCGTAACCTCCCAAAAAGCGAGGAATCTGAACGAGGTGATCACGGGTAAGCTAATCATAAACTCTTGAGAAGCTTATACCTTATTTGATACCGGTTCTACCCATTCTTTTATTTATCCTACTTGCGCTCAACATTTAAAATTGACTCCGAAAAAATTAGACTTTGACTTTCAAGCAACCAAACCATTAAAGTCAATCACTGTCATTTTAAGCCATAAAGCTGTTCGTTTATTGAAAAACGGATGTCAAGCTTTCTTAGCTCATGTCACGGATTTAAACAAAAATACGTCAGTCTTGAATGATATTTCTATTATTAATAAATTTCCTGACATATTCCCTGAAGAACTTCCTGGCCTACCCCCAGAGCGTGAAATTAAATTTTGTATAGACCTTGAACCCGGTAAAAAACCCATTTCCAAAGCCCCATATCGAATGGCTCCTGTTGAACTTCAAGAGTTAAAGACCCAACTGCAGGAATTGTTAGACATCGGTTTCATTCGTCCTAGTACGTCTCCTTGGGCTGCTCCTGTTCTATTCGTAAAGAAGAAAGATGGGAGTATGCGGCTTTTTTATTGATTATCGGGAGTTGAATCATGTCACCATCAAAAATAGGTACCCGTTGCCTCGCATTGATGACCTATTTGATCAGTTGAAAGGCGTCAAGTTCTTTTCAAAGATTGATCTTCGTTCCAGATATCATCAATTAAAGATTAAAACTGATGACATTTCAAAGACTGCTTTCAGAACTCGGTACGAGCATTATGAATTCCTAGTCATGTCTTTTAGATTGACTAATGCTCCTGCTGCCTTCATGGATATGATGAACAGAGTATTCAAAGAATATTTAGATCATTTTGTGGTTGTCTTTATTGATGACATTCTCATTTACTCCAAAAGTCGTGAAGATCATGAGCAACACTTGAGGCTGATACTAAAAAAGCTTCGTGAGAACAAATTATATGTCAAGTTGAAGAAATGTGAGTTCTGGCTTGAGAAAGTAGCATTCCTTGGGCACATGATATCAAATCATGGAATATCTGTTGACCCGACAAAGATTGAAGCAATTCAAAGCTGGGAGAAACCTAAGTCAGTGACCGAAGTACGTAGCTTTCTAGGCTTAGCTGGTTATTATCGGAGATTCGTGGAAGGATTTTCTTGAATCGCTACTCCATTAACTCACCAGACTAGAAAAGATACAAAATTTGGTTGGAGCGAAGAATATGACAAGAGTTTTCAAGAACTCACGAGGAGACTCATTTCAGCACATGTTTTGACAATACCATCTGGTTCGAAGGGATTTGTCATCTACAGCGATGCTTCAGGCAGAGGGTTAGGATGTGTTCTCATGCAACATAGAAAAATCATAGCCTGTCTCACGACAACTCAAAGAATATGAGAGGAATTACCCTACTCATGATCTAGAGTTGGCAACTGTTGTCTTCGCACGTAAAATCTGGAGGCATTACCTATATGGGGGAGAAAGTGGAGATCTATACGGATCATAAAAACCTCAAATATTTCTTCACTCAAAAGGAACTCAATATGCGGCAACGACATTGGCTTGAACTGTCGAAAGATTATGATCATACCATTTAATACCATCCTGGAAAAGCGAATGCGGTAGCTGACGCATTACGTAGAAGATCATATGCGGGTATGAGTGCGATATTGTCAACGTAAAGGCCCATTTTGTATGAGGATGGAGATAGAGTTAAAGACTCCAGGGACCCACATGATGATGACAAATATATGAGTAGAACCAACTTTAATTGATAAAGTTAAAGCTGCTCAAGCTACGTACCTGGAGCTGATGCGTATGAAGAAGAAAGTACAAGAAGGTGCTATTCCGGAAGCAAGAATTGATGAGGAAGGAATACTCCGAGTCAACTCCAGACTTTGTGTTCCATACGACCCTGATTTAAAGTATAAGATCAAGATGGAGGCGCACAACACACCGTTTGCAATCCATCCTGGGAGTACCAAAATGTATCGTGATCTTCGACATACATTTTGGTGGAGCAATATGAAGAGAGAGGTAACAGAGTTTATCTCAAGGCGGAGCATTAAGTGCTAAAAGGTCCATTGCAACCACTTGAAATTTCAGAATGGAAGTGGAGCACATTACCATGGATTTTGTTACTGGTCTTCCCAAGGTTTCTCAAGGCATTGATGCGATTTGGGTCACTATTGATAGATTGGCCAAGTCTACTCATTTCTTACCTACACGAGAAACATATTCACTTGAACGTCTTGCTCGTATGTACATAAATGAGATTGTAAGACTGCATGGCATGCCAGTATCCATAGTTTCTGATTGAGACCCAAGATTCACTTTACGATTTTGGGTTAGTTTGCAAAAAGCTATGGACACGGATTTACGATTTAATTCGGCATATCATCCTCAAACGAACGGAAAGTCAGATAGGACTATTCAAACTTTTGAGGATTTATTAAGACTTTATGTCCTTGACTTCAAAGGAAGTTGGGACAAGTTCTTGCCATTAGTGGAATTCTCATACAACAATAGTTATCAAGCAAGTATTGGTATGGCTCCATTTGAGGCGTTATACGGATGCAAGTGTCGTTCTCCAGTATACTGATACGAGGTAGGTGAAGTAACGTTGTTGTGACCAGAGTTGGTACGTATGACTACGAAAAAGATTCAAATGATCTGACAACGTATAAAAATCTCACAAGATCGACAAAAGAGTTATGTTGATCTTCATCGAAAGGACGTGGAGTTCAATGTTGGAGATCATGTGTTGTTACGTGTTGCTCCATGGAAAGGAGTTACAAGATTTGGAAAGAGAGGAAAGCTCATCCTCGATTCATTGGAACATTCGAAATCCTCGATCGAGTAGGAACTGTGACTTATAGACTTGCGTTACCGCCAAGTATGTCTCGTGTTCATAATATTTTTCACATATCTATGTTACGTAAATATGTGGAAGACCCGAACCACATTATTGAGTTAGAACCGGACGACATAGCGGAAGATTTAACGTATGAAGAGGTACCTGTTAAAATCTTGGATAAGAAGGAACATATTCTACGCTCTAAGATTATACCTCAAGTCAAAGTTTTGTGGAGAAACCACGATGTTGAGGAAATGACCTGGAGTTAGAATCTGAAATGAAATCAAAGTATCCTCACCTTTTCGTCATACCAGGTACGTACACAAATTTCGAGGATGAAATTTCATAAGGAGGGGAGGTTGTAAGACCCCGAATTATATGAAATGAAAGTATCTAATTTTTTATAATTATTATTCTATTTAATAAATGGTTAAATTGATAAAAGGTTAAAGTTAAGGGTGATATTTGAAAATTTTGCAAAGTAAGTAAGTGGATATAAAATATTCGTTGTGTCGGGAAATATTCGATTGGTCGGGGAATATTCATTTTAATAGGGAATATTCGTACGACGGTACAATCATTGGTGGACCCCACAACGAAAGTATTTTTGTAGTTAGAAAATGACAGAAATATCTTTTTATAAAAATAACGGCGAAAGTTTTACCGTTAACTGTTGAACTACCCGGTGGTAAAAGTAAAGTAATACGCGTGGTTGCATAGTAGCACACGGTATTGATTATTGATGCTTACGTAAGAAGCCACTTAGTTTACTCAATTATTACTATAATAATTGTTGCATAGTATCTCACATTATTTGATTCAATTATTGTCACAGTATCATCTGCATAATATTTTATATTATTAAATCAATAATTGAGACAACAAAGTTATTCATATTATTATTTATAATATTGACAATGTCTAGAAAGTTCTGTCGATGAGAGGTTTGGTCACCTAATTGCGCGCCAATAGGGAGAAATCCTTATTGAAAAGCCCTTGATTTATTATATTATTATTCTCATCCCTTGATAAAAATCCAAAATTAGAGTTTGGATTCCATATCTGATTTATTCTCCCATATTTAACCTTAATAATTAAGGTAAAATAATTAACTTAATAATTTGTACTAAAATTCATATAATAAAATAATTATTATAATTATTCTAAGAAAATCATTTCATATATTATTTAAATAATATATAACTATATTTTTATGGAAAATAATTAATAAAAATATTTCTACTATATTAATTATTATAGGAATATACTTTATAATAATCAATAATTCTAAAATAAAATTATTTGTAAATATTCATGTAATAAATATATTTTTATTCATCACAGAAATACATATACACATTATCTTGTACAAATTCTCATCATTAAAAAAATTAATTTATACGCAATTTTTTTTGATTTAATTATATAGAAAATTTCGGGTTGTTATAACCAAAGTGTAATAAGTTAAATCAATCAGGACCATTGGTGGTGGTTTTAATTGTAAATCAATCTGGACAATTGATTATGGTTTTAATAGTAAATCAATCTGGACCGTCGGTGGTGGTTTTAATAGTAAATCAATCTAGACCGTTGATGGTGGTTTTAAAAGTAATCAATCTGAACTGTCGGTGGTGGTTTTAAAAGTAAATCAATCTGAACCGTCGGTTGTGATTTTAATAGTAATCAATATGGACCGTCCGTTCTAATAGTAAATCAATCTGGACCATTCATGAATAAGTTACTATTTATTCCATTCTCCTATAAATTGAAGCTTAATTCTTCTTTCATTCTCACCAATTCACTGAGATTCACAAGAGACACTATAGAGAGAGAAACTATAGAGAGTAAGAAGAAGAGTATTCTGCTACTTCACTATTGCAGTATCTAGCCTTCTACTAAGGTAAGGGATGTTATTTCTTTCGTATTCATAAGGAATACTCCTTTTCGTATTCATCCTTTAATATATCGGAATAACCTGTCTACGCGGATTACGTACCGTATGACAAGTGAAAATCCATTTGCAGTTTCGTATGTTATTTCTTTTCATATTGTTAAATCTATACTTACTATGGTAAGTATTACTTCTATAATCCCTGAAATTAGTGGGATATCCTTGAAGTTTTGCGCTTCATCTAGTATCCTTTTATTGGAATATTGATCTGAACTTTCTTATTAAATATTAATATTTTCACCCGGGATACTATTCACGAGTTACTATTCACCCGGTTACTATTCACTATAATATTATTCACTCGGGTATTCGGGACACTTGTCATGCTGGGGTACTATTCACGAGTTACTATTCACAGATTACTATTCACTCAAATATTATTCACTCAGATATTTTGGGTACTTTTCATATCGAGTTACTATTCACAAAGTACTATTCATGGGATACTATTCACCCGGTTACTATTCATCCGAAAAATTGATTTTTTTTCTGTCTAAAATATTTTTGATACATGGATATTATTCTTGAATTTTACTCCACAAAGTAGTATCATGTTGACAATTTGGACATTATTAAATTCTGGATAAATTAAATTATAAATCTTTAAAATTTATCCTTTGTTTTCATTTAATTAAATGCTTATATCATTGTCATCATCCACATGCTTATATTGTGATGAAAGTCATCTTTGACTTATGTGCATAGATGGACTGTTGATTGGTATAATTATGACTAGGGATTATGCGGTATAATCATGATCATTGATGATTACATGAATATCCTTGGCCTGTAATGCAAGGATGATTCGATGATGTGGTTTATTTATTAAGCCGAGTCTCCGCGAAAAAGTGGATAAAAAACCTTTTTAAATCATAGAAGATAGTAGATATCATGCTCTACTTGACTCTTCTAATGGATTGCTTATTCCGCTGCAATTAAACTTGTTGTCGATTATATTCTATGAGTTTAACATTGTTAAAGGCTAATGATAAGTTATTCTGTATTATCTTAGTCATAATATTTCTTACTAGGCTAGTTGAGCTCACCCTTTTACTTCCATTGTTCTCTTCAGGAAATGAGAACGTAGCCGTAACTAGTCGGGGAACGAAATGATGGTCCGAGATGGCTATTTTAGAAATCCTCACTATTTAGTGTGATAATAAATGTAATGATAATTGAATTTGAGTTTGGATACTGTATATGAGACAATATTCGTGTAAAAACTCTCAGCTCTTATTGTATAATCAAGTTTTTATTTGTATTTAGTACCATATATTTGGCAACCCAAGATGGGTGATGTATACCTATTTTGGGGGCGTCACACCCTCCCAGCCATCTTCTTCGGGCATTCTAAAGCCAACTCCTCCACCCCATACACCAGCTGTGGTGATCGAGAATTCGGAGGATACCGAAGACCTTCCTGTCGAGCCTCGACCGAAGAAACCTCGTCTGGTTGAAGGCAATGAAATGCCCATTGTGGAGGCCGACCCTATACCTGCCTCGACTCCCACCTCCAAGGCGTGTTCTTCACAAGGGACGCCGACTACCTGTTGGCCGAAGAGTCCCTCGGAAGTGTTCCCCTTCAACCTGTTCGAGCATTTCAAAATCCCTGGTGATGACGAACGGTTCAAGGGATACTCCTCCGAAGAGTATTTGGTGGCCTACATCAGGGCTCAGTGTTAGGTAATCCCGTAAGCATTAAACTTTGTCTTTTATACTTATGATGTGCTTTTCTTGGCTGATGTGTTGTTTTGTTTTAGGCCAACGCCATCCTCGCTCGAGCCATTCCACCTCTGGCCCGCACTACTAAAAAAAAGGCTCAACTGAGGTCGGATGTGGCGCTTCTGGAAGCTGAGTTGCGGGTCTGAACCTGGATCTGAAGAAAGAGAGAGACCTTCATGCCGACACTCGGAATAAAGTGACCAAGGCTAAACGTCAGACTGCCGAGCTCAAGGAACAATATGCCCTTCTGCAGCAGGAGTTTATTGGCCTTGACACTCATGCCAAGAAGATTATCCAGGAGAAGGATATCTTGTCCGAAGAAGTCAAGGATCGGGAGAGGGCCATTGATGCTATTACGGAGAAGTTTTCTGAGATGAATGGCAAGATGATGTATATGATTCGTGAGAACAACACCATGAAAGTAGAATGTGCCGAAGTCGAGTAGCGTGCCATCAAAAAGTATGAAGAATAACCTGCTTTGACCGAGAAGATCATGGCTTAGATTACCGACGGCTATGAAGCTTATCGGGAAAAGGCTCGGGCAAAGATGGAAGCTGTAACGCCCCCAAAATCGGGACTATTTTCCTTCCTGATCTTGTGCGTTAATATTATCTTGTTCTAACTTTAAAACATTTTTTAATGTTAAAATAGCTAAACATATGGAATAATTTTTTTTTCTTTCCATTCATTCATTCCCTGAATCGTAACCTTTACAATTCTTCTTTATACTGGAATCATATTTATTATATGATTTGTATAATCCATGTAAACGTATTAAAAGCTTAAGTCTCAATACTTCATATCTTTTCTATAGATGATTCATTTATTTTAGAATCATATCGATACTCATTTCAGAATAAACATTCTTTATCCATTCCACATTTCAAATTATACATAACTGCCAATTACATTTAACAAAACTATCAATCATAGATTTATACCATTTCTAATTCAAGGAAATGTATTCATTTTGCACATCGTTCAATTTTCATCATCCGTATAGCAAGTAATATTGCTTAACATCATTAACCTGTAAAAAGTTTGTGTTTGCAAGATTGAGCTCGACAGCCCAACAAATTTAATAGTCCATCATGTTTCACATATCACACAATTCCATATGCACTATATTTCCTTTACTATGCATATCTTCATGCAACATATATTATTTACTATGCATATCCTATATGCAACAATAATTCCTTACAAAGCATATATTCATGCATTATATATTTTTAATTCATCGAGTTACATCATATAACATGTGCTATCACATATCACATATAAATTGAGTTCCATAACCCAATTAACTTAGTTATATTTTGACTTTAACAATTCATAAAGCATGGTATGTAACTCACCACATAATCACATTTAATCCACAAACATAATAGAACTGAAAAACTTGTCTCGTTCAATGACCATTGATACAAACTTTTGTTTAACTTCGCTTCACGAATCTTCTTGGATTTCCTTCCTCTAAGATGTTAGATGATGTGCTAGGACCTGCTAGAATCTGATTTCCTTTCTCCTTGAACACTCTCGTAGCTTAAATCAAGTAAAATCACTCCACCCATTTCTTTCTCTCTCTAGAAAATATGAATGTTTTGGTGGAGAGAATGAAGTAGGATGATTATGGAGGTTTGTAGGAGTTTGTTTTGTTGCTTGCTTGCTTCAATCTTGCTCAAGCCATATGAATCTCTCTTATCTTGCTCCCTCTTCACTTTCTCTATTTTTGTTTTGCAATATGGGAAGGAAAAAGTTTGTTGAGGAGAATGAAAAGGAACAGATGGGAGTGAGTAATTGAAGTGGGGGTTTACCAACTCCATAAAAATCTGGCACAAAATAAGGAAGAGTTGGTAAATTGAGGATTTCTATATACCAACTACGGAGACTTTAATGTTCCATAATTGTCTGAAACATCTTCCACCTCTTTCACCCTTCTAAATTCTTATTGGTTCAAATTTTGCTAACTTGATTTCTATTAATTTTACTTATATAAAAACTACTTTCAATTTCTTATAAGTTGGTCACCCAACTTAAATCTTCTCTATTCTTCCCCTTCGTATTTAAAAGCTTGCAAATCACCTCTGACATATTCTTAACATATTCTCGAAATATTCTTTATTCCTTAGCATATTCCTTAAGATATTTTTTTAAGTTTCAAATATTAGATTTTTAACCCTAAGATTTTCTTAACTCGCATAATTCCCCCTTAACTTTCATAATTCACTTCCATACTTTATTAAGTTATTTAATTACCCAGTCTTAGTAACTTAATTTAATTAAATAAGTTACTACATAAATTTTCTTAATTTATTTTACCATCTTGGAATCATATAATTTACATAACCCATCTTTGATATATAAATTATATAAAATATAACATAACATATTCAAATTACATATTTATTTTATAAATGTAAAATAAATATGCTATACATAATTTCTTATGTAAATACAATTATTTACATACCCAAGATATTATAATATAATATTATTACTTCATTATCATAAATTCAATTAAGAATTTATTTACTTTCTTAAGATATTAAGATAAATATAATATCTTTTCTTTTTTAAACTAATTTTATATAAGAATTTATTCTAATACTCTTGGGTAAAGTATATATAAATATTATATGCTTAACCCGTCTCTTTTTGCCTCATTACGCAAATTGTTTCCAATAATTTTATTTCTCTGCGTACTATATATATATATAAACTTGCAAATATTCTTTATAATGCACATGTACTCACATCACATATAGAAAATAAATAATAGATTTATTCTCTCACCTTATAAATTGTTTATATCAATTTATTTATATATAGTAAGTATAACTTAATATATTTACCGTATAAATGGGAATTTATTCAGTAAATAAGATATTATAATTAAAATAATATCTTTTCTTTATTAAAATAATTCAACTCTAGAATTTATTTTAATATCATTTATTTAAAGTATACAATAATTTTTGTATACTAATTACTTTCTTTTCCCTTCTATAAATTATTTTCAACAATTTAACTGTAATAAATATAATAATATACTTACTACATTAAAACATACATACCTTACGTCCAATAATCTAAAACACAATTTTTTCAATAAAAGGGTGGTTATACATTAAGTATATATTTAATGCCACCAATTCACCACATTAAAATAATTTAATATTATAGATTATTTTAATTCTACCCATCTCATTTTCTTTAATAAATTGCCCCTACAATTTATTTATATATAATAAATATATAATACTATGAAGACCCCAAACTCAGGCACTTGAAACCCGAACTCGGTTCATCACGATACCATTTCTATGAGCGGAATAATACTAATAATAATAACAATTATATAAATATCAAACTTAACTTATATTTATCAGAGTCTAATCCCAAGTACGTAACCTTTAAACATTCATTACAAACCATGATAGATAGTATATATATCATACTTATTTTAATAACATTAAACTATTACATAAGATAACGTTCATTCATTCATTCAGCGACCTTTCCCTTTTTCTTGTTCTTAGCAGAGCTCTCTGATCGTTCACACTTGGCTGAAAATATTTAAATTAAGCAAGGATGAGCATTTGAGTGCCCAACAAGTAATAGCAATTATATATATATATATATATATATATATATATATATATATATATATATATATATATATATATATATAAGCTGAAAGAATTTAAATATTTTCTTTGTACTATTCTTCTACAACAAGTCAATAGTTGTGAAATATTCTGAATCGATAATAATAACATAACAACTCTCTTTCAAATTTTTGAAACTATATATTGACTATAACTGGGGTTATGGTGACATGTCATGAACATTGTTTTTATTTTCGAAAAGGTTAAACAGAAATTCATCTGTAAACCGTCATAACTTATGGGCGTTAGGTTGTACTTCCCATGGGCCCTGTATTGATCAATACTACATTACAAGAACGATAGGATCGTTCACTCTGTTACACCTTGGGTGCATAAACAGTTTTTCCGTGTAGGGATGTTCATACTTGTCTGGGTTCTAAATCAAAGGTTTTATCTTGTTCAACAATAATCTATAATTCAATATATATGTATATGAGTAATTGACAAAGGTATATCAACATGTGATTAAATACAATGATTATCCAAGTGGGGACACTTGTTTAACCATTTCTAAAAATTAACGAACAGAATATATATATATATCTGAGTTACCATATATTAACATATTGATATTCAAGGAGCTTATATAATATAAGGTTAATAATCTGTACCATAATAATATAGTTTAGAAACATTCTTACTCACATCCATTGCATAAAGAAAATGCAAAGGTTAGATACTTGCCTGAAGCGCTGCTTACAGTTTATAATTTAGATTTATCGCTTATCTCACAACCTATCATTAATAAGATCGTTTGTTCGATTAGAATAACATACAATAACACATAGCACTGCTTATTGCAGTCATCACATACCCTAATCACATTGACACATATGTTTACTAACCATTGAATCACAAATAACCACATATCTCAATAAATTATCTAAGTCCAGATCAACTTCTGAAACATGTCGGTGTACCGATGGCTTTATCGGGTAATTATCGAGTCTAAGACTCTGTCCTGTAATTCTACATCTGTAAGTATCGGTCATATTATTTATAAATGACTTATAATAATTTTAAAACATTTATTATAATTTATCATGAATTTTCAAACCTCAGAATCATTATTAAATGATTTAAACATTACACAATTCTATTATCATTAATATTTAATTAATATTAAATTATTAATGAAACCATTGCCAAAATGTTAAAGTTATTTATAATAACTTAAAATACTTTTAAAGTATTAATATTACACTTAAATGATTTTTAAACGAATTAAAATCATTTTTAAATAATTATCATTAACATAAAAGTATTAATGAACTATTTATTAAAATATTAAAAATCATTAATTATAACTTGAAATATTTTTAATTCATTTATATCATTTTTAAATAAATAAAACCATTTTAAAAGTATTTATTTAATATAATTATTAAATAAATCTAATATCATTTAATATTAAATTAATATCATTTATTAATAAAATTACCCTTTAAATATAAAAGTTATATTTTATAACTTAAAATATCTTTAAACACTTTATTTTCATTAAAAATGATTTTTCTAATATAAAAATTATTTTAAAACTAATTTATTTAATATGAGTCATCAATAAATCTAATATCATTAATATTAAAATATTAATATTTTTCATGACAAAATATCAAAAGTTATATTTTATAACTTAAAATATTTTTATAACCATCATATAATTTTTAAATCATTAAATCTATTTTTCATAATTTATTTAATACATTTATTAAATAACTTAATTACCATTAATACTAATTAATTAATGAAATTTCATCACAAAATATTGAAAGTTATCAAAAATAACTTAAATTATTTTCTTATACCATAATATAATTTTAAATGAATTTTCATGTATTAAAATCATTTTTAAATAATTTATTTAATACTATAATTAAATAAATTAAATACTTTTAATATTTCAAAAATATTAAATATTTATGAAATATATTCAAAATAATTAAAAACTAATTTTCAGAATTTAAAATAATTTTTAAAACTATTTTTGTAATTTTTAGAATTTATTTTCTATTTTTAATTATTTTTCAGAAATTCAGAAAATAAAAATAAAAGGAACCGTCGCTATAGGTTTTTAGCGACACTTGGCGTCGCTGTTGGTGTTCTTGAGCTCAAGAACACTGACAGCTGACCTTAACCAGGGATCAACTTTGACCAACAATTTCACCATGCTCCTACGGTATTCTGGACAGCCTAAAGTTTTTGGAGTGTAATATAAGTGCAATACTACTATTATCAAGTGATAACATGGTCATAACATAACAGATCAGAGAGTTATTAGCAGTATAAAATCTTGTCAGACATGTTCTTGAGGTTCTGGGTTGCCCAGAAACTAAAGGGTCCTATTTTGAAGCTTTGGATCTTTGATTCTAGGCTTAGTTAATTCGATCTAACAGTTCCGTCATGTAGTAGAGATGTTAAGGTACAAAAATCATGCACTATGTCATATTAAAAACATCATAACTAAGAGATTTGATTCGGTCAACGAGTCGGTCAGGATCTGTTCTTGAACATTTCTGGGTTTTCCAGAAATGTTCTTGAGCAGTTTCGTCAACCCATGTTTGACCAACACTCAAATCGATTCTGTTAAGAATATAAGTGATATAAAGACTTTAGTATGTAATATTCATGTCACTCTACAAGTATCTAACAACAAAATGATCATAACACTTAACAGAAGCAAGATCAAGCGCCTGCAAAAGCGTTGTCAGGCGTCTGGAAAAATTCTGGGTTACCCAAGTTTGAAAAGTCATGGTCGGTCAACGACCTTTGACCATGAATAACTTACAACTTACACCAGATCTGACCCTGATTCGAGTCCCAGATCAAAGATCTCATGGCATACTATAAGTTCCAACATTCAAATTACCAAAAACACAAACACACAAAGATCTATAAGGCCTGACATTTGATTGTCAGACACAAAAAAAACAAAATTTCCAGATTCTTGAAATCTTCAATTCGAGCTTATAGATGTTATGGATCCAACATATATCAACCCAGATCATTGATTAACACAACATATGACATGTTTAAACATAAAAACAACAAATCTATCATAGCATACAAGATCAAAATTTTGACTTAGGATTTTATACCTTTATGCTTTGATTTCTTGAATTTGGGCTTCTGATTTGTTGTTGGTGATCGTGGGGCTGTGTTTTGGGACTCATATACTACCATATTTCGAAGCTTTTAGAGAGAGAGAGAGGGTCTAAGATGATTTTTGAGCAAAAATCAAGTTACCAAATGAATTATTTCTCTCTCCAATCTATAAATATGTCTTAGATGCAATGTATTGGCTGGAAATAAGTGGCTAATCAGTTGGTATGTGTCACATGGGGTGGTTGAATTTGGTCACCAACCATTTATCTTGGCAAGATTTGCACTCCACCAATTAAAGAACGTGACATAAGGGTAAAATAGTCATTTCCCATTTAATTTCTAGAATTTCCATTAGTTGCAAACCCTTAGGGTTTGGGTGGATTTAGGGTTTGGAGCATTCTTAGGGTTTAGGAGCTAAAATTCTAGGATTTAAAAATAAATAACAGTTTAGTTTCTAAAATAATAATAATAATAATAATAATAATAATAATAATAATAATAATAATAATAATAATAATAATAATAATAATAATAATAATAATAATAATAATAATAATAATAATAATGATAATAATAATAATAATAATAAT
This sequence comes from Panax notoginseng, assembly GCA_016801055.1. Taxonomy (NCBI): domain Eukaryota; kingdom Viridiplantae; phylum Streptophyta; class Magnoliopsida; order Apiales; family Araliaceae; genus Panax; species Panax notoginseng. The sequence continues at coordinate 70,080,434 of CM029018.1, read as the reverse complement.
AATAATAATAATAATAATAATAATAATAATAATAATAATAATAATTAAGGTTTCTTAATTAATTCGGTTTCCTAATCACGTAGGCTTGATAATTAGATTTATGTTTTACTAATTATCATTAAGTGTGCCTAATTAGCAATTAGGGTTTGCAATTAGTAAATTTAGGGTTTATAATTTAGAATAATTAATAATAAAGATTTATACCCTTTAAAAAAAATTTAGGTTTTGAAAACAATTAAGATTCTCCCTAGCTAGGGTTAATATCTTTAATACCGGTCATTACAAATATTATCATGATTACATAACTACATAACAAATTCTTAAAGTCATAAATGGCCTTTGAATTAGGGTTTCAAATCAAATAAGGTTTATAATTTAAATATTAGGTTTTCTAAAATTAGGATTTCAAATATTAATTAGGATTTCTCTAATTAACATTAAATTCCATAATACACCACTTAAATCACATAACACGGTTATATAACAACCTCGAACTCATAATCGAGTTCCAAATTAGGGTTTCCATTTATCAATAAGTTAATTATTGATTTAAGGTTTCTAATTTACGAAATTAGGGTTTTAATTTACAATTAATATCTCCTATAATTAGGGTTTTCCTAATAGCATCCAATATTTATAATACACATCATACACCATATAACAAAGTTTCTTAACAGATTTTAAAGTCTCATATGACTTCGAAATTAGGGTTTAACAGTAATACTAGGGTTTTGACCTTATACACCACAATTGACCAACCATTGTCAGTTCACAACATACAGTACATATTCATAGCACTGAAAAATCAAAATATAATTAATATTATATTATTATTCTCATACCTTGACAATAATTCAAAATTAGGGTTTGGATTCCATATCTGATTTATTCTTCATATTTAACCTTAATAATTAAGGTAAAATAATTAACTTAATAACCTGTACCAAAATTCATATAATAAAATAATTATTATATTTATTCTAAAAATCACTCAATATATTATTTAAATAATAAATGATTATATTTTCATGAAAAATAGTTAATAAAGCATTTCTACTATAAATTAATTATTATAGGAATATACTTTATAAAAGTCAAAAATTCTAAAATAAAATTATTTGTAAATATTTATGTAATAAATATATTTTTGTTTACCACATAATTATATATACACGTTATCTTGTACAAATCCTCATCCTTGAAATAAAAAAAAAAATTTATACGCAAAATTTATGATTTAATTTTTATAGAAAATATCGGGTTGTTACAAATACCAATATATTTATTAAGCATAAACATCACATATTGTAAAGTTCATACCCATTTATGCAATATAATATCATACAACACATTATATAATAAGAATTTTATTTATTTAATTCTTATTTTAATATTACCCAAAAATTTGGGTTAACACATTCTTTCCTCCTTATAAGGATTTTATCCCCGGAATCACAATACCGAATCATTTTTAATCGGTTTATATCTTATTCTTTCTCGTAACCTTATCATTGAATCATTTCAACGTACCATTTCTTTAGATTTTTCTTAAATTTTTTAAATAAATAATCTATTTTCACTCTAGGTTTTAAACTTTAACCTTTAATTTAATCATTTAAGATATTCTAATTTTTTTGGGTTGTCACATTCACCCCTTCTTCTAAGAATTTTGTCCTTGAAATTGCAGTCTACTAATCTTTGCTTCTCCTATTCACCCAAAATAGGTTTTCAATTTAACCTTTACATTTTCTATGAGACCCCAAATTTTATGAATAAAGATTTAAATTTCTCGAAATATTTTTTAAATATTATGGTGTGGATTTGATATAATGTTATAGTTGTGGGTAATATTTATAAATTTTGAAAAGTATGCAAGTTGTTGTATAATATTCGATTTGACAAAGCAGTATCATGTTGACAATTTGGACGTTATTAGTTCCTGGAAAAATTAATTTATAAATCTTTAAAATTTATTCTTGAACTTGTTTAATTGAATTATTATGTCATTGTCATCATCCTCATGCTTATATTGTGATGAAGGTCATCTTTGGCTTACGTGCATAGATGAACTTGGTATGATTATGATAAGGGATTATTCGGTATAATTATGATCGTAATGTGACGAATGATGTGGTAAAAGTCCTCATTGGCCTGTAGTTCACTGGTGGATAATTGTTGGTATGATTATGACCAGGGATTATTCGGTATAGGCATGAGAATGATAATTTAATATTATTTTATTTTTGTGCTATAAATATGTACTGTATGTATACGGACTGACAATGATTGGTCAATTATGGTGTATTATGTCAAATTAACCCTAGTTTTACTGTGCAAAACCTTAATTTGAGATCCAAATTAGAGTACAAAATTGTTTTATAATTGTGTATTGTGATTTATGACACTTATTATAAATATTAACATTAATTAGGAAAAACCCTAATTGTTGGAAACTCTAATCGTGAAATTAGAAACCCTAATTTCTTAAGTGAAAACCCTAAATTAATATTTTGAAATCCTAATTTCTATATTAGGTAACCCTAATTAGCAATTATAAAACATACTTGCTAATTATAAATCCTAATTGCTAAATTAGCAAGGTTATCAATAATTATTAAATAATTAATACCCTAATGTTCATGTATAATGTAATTAGAAAATCTAATTTAATTAAGGAAACCCTAATTAAAAATTTTAGAAACTAAAAATTTACATTTATCAAACCCTAATTGGTAAATCCTACAAATGCTATGTACTAAACTTTAGGGTTAAATCCTAAGGGTTAAACCCAGGGTTTAACCCTAAGGGTTTGCATGATTACAAGAATGCCATTAAATTTATGAGCGAAAAGACCAAAATACCCCTATTTGGATTTTCTTTATTATGTAAATTGTGATGCCCCCAAAATAGGTATAAATCACATATCTTGAGTCGCCAAATACATGGTACAAAATTCAAATACAACTTAATTATACAACAGTCGTGTAAAATACGACAAAACAAAATCTAAGAGTTTTAATAAGAATATTGTCATCTAGACATCATCTACACTCAATGGAGTCCTCATTACATTTATTATCACACTATTTAACAGAATAGTGAGGACTACTAATGCTATCATCTGGATCGTCACTCCGTTCCCCGACTAGTTCCAGCTACGTTCTCATTTCCTGAAGATAACAGTGAAAGAAAGGGTGAGCTCAACTAGCCCAGTAAGAAATATTATGACTAAGATAATGCAGAATAAATTATCATTAGCCTTCGACAGTGTTAAACTGATAAAATATAATAAACATCAAGTTTAACTGCAGCGGAACAAGCAATCCATTAGAAGAGGCACGTAGAGAATAAAATCTACTATCTTCTATGATTTAAAAGGTTTTTCATCAGTTTTATCGCTGAGACTCAACTTAATAAATAAACCACATCATCCCTGCACTACGGCCAATGATATTCATTAGTATCACGACCACAAATTATCCATGCACTACGGGCCAAGGATATTCGTGTATTCATAAATGGTCATGATCATGCCAACAACTGTCCATCAATGCACTACGGCCAATGAGGACTTTTACCACTGTTGATTGATTTCGCAATCAATGAATACATGCAAATATACACGGTCAACAAGTAATAAAGTGAAAGTAGAGTATCGTTCCCACGAGGAATTATTTAATAAAAATCACCAAGTACTAATTCTTAACCAAATCAATTTTATTCAAACAACCAATAATTGTGATTTCTAGATTTAAGAAAACTAAATTAAACAAAACAAAAAGATTATTCTAAAAGAAAGCAAATAAACAACTAAGAATTGATGGAATTCAGATAAATAAGAATTAAGACTCCAATATCCCCAATTATGAATTATAAATCAATTATTCAACTATCCCAATTATTATATCTACTGAATTGTTAACAGAAATTCTCGAATGCCAAAAGCTCTCTCTCGAGTGATCAATTGCCTTCTATTTAACCCAAATTAATTTTACTATATCTTTATGCAAAATAATTGAATTAAACTCGTTACAAACCCAACTCCTTTTATGTTACATGCGACAAATAAATATTCTCATTCTATTCACAAACCTAATTATTCACTGTGCAAATAACTAAGTCACATGTCACCAAGCCCAGTTCTAACCCTAGAATTCCTTTCCCAATTCCTTCTAGAGTAACAAGGTAATTATTGGCCAGATAATTAATCAATAAGCACAAAGCAAGATGAACAATTCGTTTCAACATAAATAATTGGAATAAATTAAATAATCAATTCATAACCATAAAAAGTTCAATTGAAATCTTAATAAAAGAGTTAGTTCATAATTAATGAATTAAAACCAAGAATTCACAATTGAATAAACATTAAAAGATAAAATAATGATAAGAGAAGATAATAGAATCTGTTGTCAGCAAATCTGATGCTCCCCTCTTGCTCCTGCTCTTGATCTTTAATGATCTCCAAGCTGCTTCAATCTCCAAAACCAATAAGAACTAGGGTTAATGTCTAATCTAATGGAGTGTATCTCTAATCTAATCTATGTAATCTCCCCTTATTTTATGCCTTACATCAAGTATTTATAGATTACAAGTCCAATTTTGAGCTTAGGAACAAACCCAATCCAATTTGGAGTCAAAAATATATCAAAATTCGCCCAAAACGCGTCCAGGCCGCACCAAACCCTTCCCCCAGTGCCCCAACGCTGGGCTTGACGCTCAGACACTGCTCCCCAGCACCCCGGTGCTGGGCATAGGCCTATTTTGGGCGCCCCGACGCTGGCCCCAAGTTTTGACATTTTCTGCTCCGACATCCTTTGGGAAAACGGCCATAACTTTTGATCCGGGAGGAGTTACGGAGCCTGCCACCTATCAAATCGAAGATATCAACGAGATCTACAACTTTTATTCTTTGAGTATTGAGAAATTCGGGGTGGATGAAGGCTAAAATTGAGCTGGAAGTGACTGATATGCAAATGACCACCCAAAACCATGACGTTCGACGTCCGTTGGTACAACGATCATAACTCTTGCATCTGAGCTCCGATTGGAATGATTCAAAATGTTCTAGAAAGCTAAGACGATGCTCTTCAATGTAAGCTAAGTTCCAAACCAAGAACATGAAGTAAACATTGAAAGCCCAAATGATGTCCGATTTGCTTTTCTTTGCGTTTTCTTTGCTTTTCCTTACCAATAGTCGCTCACACCGCTCCCAAACATATAACTTACAAAATGAACACAAAATGCATGAAAAGTAACTAAGACACATAAGTATAAGTAACTAATTCAAGTAAAAGATACCGGATAAGTGTATATAAAATCCACTTATCAAAATACCCCCAAACTTAAACTGTTGCTTGTCCCCAAGCAACACAACATAATGCAATGCAATGCAATGAAATTCAACTAATATATATGCCTACGAATCTAGCAGTATTTGATAGAATCAAATCTATTCACTCGGCCTTAGAGCAATCAAGCAAACACGACAATACTTCATATCAAAACCAATCAACAATTTCCTAGTCAATCATCAAGTGTTAAACTGTTATTACTGGTATAGTGCGTGTGTGTGCTCAACAAGCATGCTAACTGATATAAAATCAAATTTAACACATAACAAGTCTCTTCGAAGGCGTCATACAGTGTAAACTCAAGAAATCCAAAAACAAGCTAGATCCAACTAAAATCAAACAAATACCAATATCGAGGGTCAACATGGGATACTTATGCTTTATTTTCATCTACGGGGGCTTTTTGCTCTTTTTTCCCGTTTTATTCTCTCTTTTTTTCTCATGGCTGTGCAATGTCTTATTCCCTTAGGCTTTTCAATGCTACCTTAACGAGCTTTCGACTAATGACTCCCAAGCCATTAAGACCTTAGGGCGCTAGGTGTAAAGACAATCCCCTCGGGCTTACTTACTCAAGTAACAAAGGTCACAAAACTAGACAAGCATGCCACGGTGTTTATTAATACTTTTTTTTCTTTTTCTTTGTTTTCTTTTTTTTTCTTTCTTCTTTAAAGCTTATATACCCCAAATATTCTCCCAAACTTAGGTTCTTGTCTAACTTTAGTCATCACTACTTATTCTTGTCATTCTTTCATTCAAACTAGCATTATCCTTTAGAGTCCCATTATGTATCAATTTAAACTCAATCAATCAACAAGTTGTTTTTACTGTGCTATCATTATTATACTAGTTTCAAACAAAAAAAGATTCAATTCATAACAAGAAATCACATCAAAGCTCTAATAGTCAGTATTATACTTGTCTACCTAATTCCAATCTCATCATTGGCCAAAATAAACTTAACTATAACAAACCGCTGGACTTATGCAAAATGAACATTGTAACTAACTATTATTTTTGAATTTTTGAATTTTTGAATTTTTTTTATAATGAACCTAAATTATATTAACAACATATGCAAAATAACATGAAACTAAACATGCAATAACGAACTAAACTAAACTCCCCCAAACTTAGCAATTACAATGTCCTCGTTGTAAGAATATAACGATAAGTATAAGAGAACTTCCCTGTAATCAGCTAAGCGTGAGGTGCTGGTGGCGATGGTAGCGACGATCATTTTCCTATCCATTGAACCTCCAATACCTGCAATGAAGAGAGACAACATGTATTAGATTATAAGAGAACTTACTAAGCAAATTAATTCCTATCTACTAAATAAACTAGTAAAACATATAAATATAAAAATTCCTGGGTTGCCTCCCAGTCAGCGCTTGATTTATAGTCTTTCAGCCTGACTTTGTCTGGTCAATGCTATCCAATTCCTCTTCGAAAGTTGAGGAACCCTCCATCCATCGGAAATAATATAACTTTTGGTAGGTTCCCATTTACGATAGCCATTGTATTAAAGTCACCTAGCATGCTTTGTTTAGATAAGATCACATTAAAGAACGTCCAACATCTAGGTGTTTTTTCCATTGTGTCTGCGAATAGATTCTGGCATTGAGGCTTATCAGACACAACAATCTCTTCTTCTATCTTCTCCAACTCATTGAACCATGGCTTCGAAGTTATACTCGCTTTTACGTCACAAGGAGTATTGTTGACGGCATGACTACCTAGCAGACATGGTTTTGCAAATCTAACCGGATTCTTGAACTTTGGCGGAGAAGGAACTTGGGGCACTAATAACATCGGCTCCTCCTCGTTGGTAATCATAGTTAGTTCTTCACCGACCTTATTTTCATTATCCCCAATTGTCTCCTCTTTTTCAATATCTCGTGTCTCATCCAGTTGTAGATTTGGCTCGGGCACTTCATCAATTTCGTCATCCATGTCATAAAGCCAAGTGTTTGGAGGAATGTTGTTTATGACTTTGGTCATTTGCTTTATCTGATCCGCAAGATCTAGAATTGACCCCATTTGATTAATCCCTCTCTCCTCGAACTTGGACCATAATTCCTCCAACCTTGAATTTTCTTCTTTTAATAGAGGTTGATATTAGAATTCCGGCGTGTATGTTGGATTTGGAGTAGAGTATTGGTCTTGATAGTTGTAGCTCCATGAAGAATCCGGGTGATGCCCCCAAACTTGTTCATAATTATCATATACATACTGATTGAGGTAGTTACCACCATACTGCACCGGCCCAAGATTGATGGTGCATTGATTACTAGGGTGATTGCCAGCACAATAGTCACACATAACTGCCATCCTTTGACTCTGTTGAGATGCGATCACGTCCAACTTCCTCGAAAGTTCTTTAATTTGTGCTGACATTGCGGAAAGTGTCGCGAGTCTGTCAATCTCCATCCCCCTTGGTTGAGTCACGTTCGTGTATGGCCATTGATACTCAAAGTCATCCATGGTACCTAAAATGAGAGAAATATAAGAAGAGAAATAAAAATAAAAATAAAAATAAAAATGTTTAAATTAAGACTAATTTGATTGAAATTAATATTGGTAAAAAAATATTAAACTAATTCCCCGGCAACGGCGCCAAAAACTTGTTGATTGATTTCGCAATCAATGAATATGTGCAAGTATACACGGTCAATAAGTAATAAAGTAAAAGTAGAGTATCGTTCCCACGAGGAATTATTTAATAAAAATCACCAAGTACTAATTCTGAACCAAATTAATTTTATTCAAACAACCAATAATTGTGATTTCTAGATTTAAGAAAACTAAATTAAATAAAATAAAAAGATTATTCTAAAAGAAAGCAAATAAACAACTAAGAATTGATGGAATTCAGATAAATAAGAATTAAAACTCCAATATCCCCAATTATGAATTATAAATCAATTATTCAACTATCCCAATTATTATATCTACTGAATTGTTAACAGGAAATCTCGAATGCCAAAAGCCCTCTCTCGAGTGATCAATTGCCTTCTATTTAACCTAGATTAATTTTGCTATATCTCTATGCAAAACAATTGAATTAAACTCGTTACAAACCCAATTCCTTTTATGTTACATGCGGCAAATAGATATTCTCATTCTATTCACAAACCTAATTATTCACTGTGCAAATAACTAAGTCACATGTCACTAAGCCCAGTTCTAACCCTAGAATTCCTTTCCCAATTCCTTCTATAGTAACAAGGTAATAATTGGCCAGATAATTAATCAATAAGCACAAAGCAAGATGAACAGTTCGTTTCAACATAAATAATTGTAATAAATTAAATAATCAATTCATAACCATAAAAAGTTCAATTGAAATCTTAATAAAAGAGTTAGTTTATAATTAATGAATTAAAACCAAGAATTCACAATTGAATAAATATTAAAAGATAAAAGTATGATAAGAGAAGATAATAGAATCTGTTGTCAGCAAATTTGATGCTCCCCTCTTGCTCCTGCTCTTGATCTTCAATGATCTCCAAGTTACTTCAATCTCCAAAACTAATAAGAACTAGGGTTAATGTCTAATATAATGGAGTGTATCTATAATCTAATCTATGTAATCTCCCCTTATTTTATGCCTTACATCAAGTATTTATAGATTACAAGTCTAATTTTGAGCTTAGAAACAAACCCAATTCAATTTGGAGTCAAAAAGGTGTCAAAATTCGCCCAAAACACGTCCAGGCCGCACCAAACCCTTCCCCCAGCACCCCAGCGCTGGGCTTGACGCTCAGACACTGCTCCCCAGCGCCCCGGCGCTGGGCATAGGCCTATTTTTGGTGCCCCGACGCTGTCCCCAAGTTCTGACATTTTCTGCTCCGACGTCCTTTGGGAAAACGGCCATAACTTTTGATCTGGGAGGAGTTACGGGGCCTGTCACCTATCAAATCGAAGATATCGACAAGATCTACAACTTTTATTCTTTGAGGATTGAGAAATTCTGGGTGGATGAAGGCTGAAATTGAGCTGGAAGTGACTACTATGCAAATAACCAACCAAAACCATGACGTTCGACGTCCGTTGGTACAACGATCATAACTCTTGCATCCGAGCTCCGATTGGAATGATTCAAAATGTTCCAGAAAGCTAAGACGATGCTCTTCAATGTAAGCTAAGTTCCAAACCAAGAACATGAAGTAAACATTGAAAACCCAAATGATGTCCGGTTTGCTTTTCTTTGCGTTTTCTTTACTTTTCCTTACCAATAGTCGCTCACACCGCTCCCAAACGTATAACCTACAAAATGAACACAAAATGCGTGAAAAGTAACTTAGACACATAAATATAAGCAAATAATTCAAGTAAAAGATACCGAATAAGTGTATATAAAATCCACTTATCAATCACATCATTTGTAACATTACGGTCATGATTATACCGAATAATTTCGGGTCATAATCATACCAAGTCCATCTATGCACTACAGGCCACAGAAGACTTTCAACATAATATAAACATGAGGATGATGACAATGATATAAGAATTCAATAAAACAAGTTCAAGAATTAATTTATTCAGGAACCAATAACGTTTAAATTGTCAACATGATACTTTTTTATGGAGTAAAATTCAAGAATGTTCAGAAGAATATTTCCATGAAAAGATACTGGATGAAGCGCAAATATCAAAGATATTCCACTAATTTCATGGAGTATAAAAGCTAAAACTTTAACCAACTGAGTATACTAACGAATGGAATAACAAAAAAATTCACCAAGCATGCGATAGATCACACAGACAGGTTATTCCAACATAATAATAAATAATGGAACCAGGTCATGCATAAACGCACAGACAGAATATTCCAACAGAATAATAAATAATGGAACTAGGTCATGCGTAAAGCACAAACAGGAAGTTCCAACATAATGATAAATAATGGAACCAGGTCATGCATAAAGCACAGACTGGATGTTCCAACAGAATGATAAATAATGGAACCATGTCATGCATAAAGCACAGACAGGATGTTCCAACAAAATGATAAAGAATGGAATAATAGAAGAATTTCACCAAGTATAGGGTAGTCCGCGTATACAGGTTATTGCAACAGAATAATAAAGAATAGAATAACAAAAGTTCTCTTCATGAATACAAAAGAAATAATACCCCTTACTTTAGAAAAATTGGATACTAGAATAGTGAGGTAGCAGACTTCTCTTCTTCTTTCTCTCTATAATTTCTCTCTATAATAATTGCTCTAAAGCTTTTGTGAATTGGTGAGAAATGAAGGAAGAATGAGCTTCTATTTATAGAAAAATATAGTTTCGATAATTGCACATTTTGGGGCTCAAAATATTACAGTATAATACCTTTCTCGTTTTCTACATTTTTAATTTAGTCCTTCAAGTATTATCAAACTTGCACCACCTCCCCTAATAGTAAATAATGTGAATTAATAGTTCATTCATGTGACTCAATAGTATAATCATGTGAAAAAACTAATTACAGTATATTACCTTCAACTATACCTCCATTTTTAATTTAGTCATGCAAGTATTATCAATCTTACACCACCTCCCCTAATAGTACATGAATGTGAATCAATAGTACACACATGTGAACAAATAGTTATAAGCATGTGAAATAATAGTAATTAATTGCTCATTTATCCGATTAATTGTCCGATTGGTCAATATAATCCCCAGACATCAATTATTATCGAAATAAATGTCGATTTTTACTAAAACTAATAATCCCAACACAATGGAACTATCAATTTCATCTTTAATCAACACAACTTATTCATCATTAATTTTATAACTCATAATATTTAACAACCAGGTCGTTCCAAGGAAAGAGGGGGCTTTCCGATAAGGATTTCTCCTTATTGACGCGTAATTAGGTGACCAAACCTCTCCTTGACAGAACTTCTAGACATTGTCAATATTGCAAATAATAATATAAATAACTTTGTCGTCTCAATTATTGATTTAATAATAAAAAATATTATGCAGATGATACTGTGACAATAATTGAATCAATAATATGAGAGATATGATGCAGCAATTACTGTAGCAATAATTGAGTATAACTGAGTGACTTCTCACGTAAGCATCAATAATCAATACCGTGTGCTACTATACAACCACGCGTATTACTGTACTTTTACTACCGGGTAGTTCAACAGTTTTAACGGTAACACTTTCGCCGTTATTTTTATAAAAAGATAATTCTGTCATTTTCTAACTACTACAAAACTTCCGTTGTGGGGTCCACCAATAATTGTGCCGTCGTACGAATATTTTCTGTTAAAACGAATAATCCTCAACCAATCGAATATTATATAACCACTTGCTTACTTTGTAAAATTTGTAAATATTACCCACAACTATAACATTATATAAAATTCACACCATAATATTCAAAAATATATTTCGAGAAAATTATTCTTTATTCATAAAAGTTAGGGTCTTACATAAATTGCAAAGCTTGACAAGTGTGGGAGTTGGTGACCTAATATAACTACTCCATTGACTTAAAATGCCAGCAATCAACTCTAAATATCAGCCAATACATGTATCTTACACTTATATATATAGATTGAAGAGAGAAAATGTCATTTGGTAACCTAATTTTGCACAACACTTATCCTTGAGCCTCTCTCTCTCTAACCCACGAATTTCATAAGTTTTTCAGTCCCCAAAAATAGCCCCACCAATAACCATAACCAAATCAGTGGCCTAGAAATCAAAATCGTTCATAGAAGATATAAATCCTAACTAGAAATCTGTCCATTGATCTATAGTTAGATGTTTTTTTTGTGTTAAACATGTTAGATATAATGTATAATGATGATCTGGGTTGCTAGATGTTAGATCCATAACATCTAGAGGCTCAGATTTGAGATTCTACAAAATCTGGAAAAAAAATTTCTCGGTGGTCTGACAATGAATTTTAGTAGCTCTAGATTCTTGTATGATCATGATTTTTGTTGTTTAATGTTTTAAATATGTATTCTGATAGTTGGTCTTTGATGTGGATCAAGAATCACGCTTATATCGAGTCCAGATTTCAAGATAATCAAGGTCAAAAGCCGTTGACCGGCCATGACTGGGCGTTTCTGGGTAACCCATAAACTGCCCAGAACCGGCCTCACAACGTTTTAAATCGACCGGATCTTTCATGTTGTTGTTGTTTCGTTCCGGTTATGGTATCTAGATTGTAGTATGTTGTTTGGACTACAATATTATAACATTAGATCACTAAAACCTTAAACAAGTAGATCGTAGTGGGCAGTCAAACTAAGTCGGACGTTCATGAAATGCATTTTCTAGGTAACCCAGAAAACGCATGATCATGACGTCTGACAAGGTTTGACCAGTAAATTTAGTGATTCTGTTGATCGTATATGGATTTTATATAATTCATCTCTTCCTTGTTATGTTGGGTACACACTGCAGTTTCTAAATCACAAAAACAACACAAGATTTGCAAGTTGTGGAAGCCCAAAACTAGCCAGTCGAACTGTTCTTCATTTCTAGGTAACCCATAAAATGAAGAATAGCTCTAGCAGCTTGTTCAAGGCTCCAGATCTCGCTTATGTTATGCTTGTTGGCCATGTTTGTTGTTGGGTCTTGTAGTGTTGCAATTGTACTACACAATCAGACCAAAAACAGTCACAGAAACACATTACACAGTTCATAATTAATGGTCAAAGTTGCACCCTTGAAACTGCCTTATGAATGCTCAAGAACACGAAGAACACCTATAGCGACGGTTCTGTCGCTATAGGCAGTCTTTAGTGACAAATATTTTTGAAAATTAATTATTTTAATTAAATAAATAGAAAAAAAATAGTTTTTAATTATTAAAAATACCAAATAAATTATTTTAAATTCTAAAAATTAATTTTTAATTATTTTAAGTATATTTCATAAATATTTAATATTTTTGAAATATTATTGGTATTTAATTTATTTAATTATAATATTAAATAAATTAGTTAAAAATGATTTTAATACTTGAAAAATCATTTAAAATTATATTATGATATAAGAAAATATTTTAAGTTATTTTTAACGACTTTTAATATTTTGTGATAAAATTCATTAATAAATTAATATTAATGATCATTAAGTTATTTAATAAATGTATTAAATAAATAAATTAAAAATAATTTTATTATATTAAAAATTATTTTAAATAATAATAAGGTATTTAAAAATATTTTAAGTTATAAAATATAACTTTCAATATTTAAAGGTAAATTTCATTAATTAATTATTATTAATGATATTAAGGTTATTTAATAATTATATTAAATAATTTAGTTTAAAAATAATTTTAATATTATAAAAATCATTTTAAATGAAAATATAGTGTTTAAAGATATTTTTAGTTATAAAATATAACTTTTTAATATTTAAAGGATAATTTTATTAATAAATTAATATTAATGGTTAGTAATTATTATTAATGATATTAAAGTTATTTAATAAATATATTAAATACATAGTTTAAAAAAGGTTTTATTAATTTAAAAATCTTTTAAAAAGAATATAAATGAATTACAAATATTTTAAGTTATAATTAATGACTTTTAATATTTTGATAAATAATACATTAATACTTTAATATTAATGGTAATTATTTAAAAATAATTTTAATTATTTTAAAAATCATTTAAGGGTAATATTAATACTTTAAAAGTATTTTGAGTTATTATAAATAACTTTTATATTTTAGAAATGATTTCATTAATAGTTTAATATTAATTAAATATTAATGATAATTAAATTATTTAATATTTAAATCATTTAATAATGATTCCGGTGTTTGAAAATTCATGATAAATTATAATAAATGATTAAAAATTATTATAAGTCATTTAAAAATAATATGACTGATAATTACAGTTATCGAACTACGGGATAGAGTCTTAGACTCGATAATTACCCGATAAAGATGTCGGTACACCGACATATTTTAGAAATTGATCTGGACTTAGATAGGTTGACTTGATAAGTGTTTATTTGTGATTCAATGGTTGTTAAACCTATATGCCAATGTGATTAGGTTATGTGCTGACTGCAATAAGCAGTGCTATGTGATATGTTATTCTAATCAGTAAAATAATCTTATTACTGATAGGTTGTTATATAAAAGATAAAACTAAGTTGCAAATTGTAAGCAGCGTATCAGGCAAGTATCTTACCTTTGCATTTTCTTTATGCAATGAACAAGAGTAAGAATGTTTCAGAATTATATTATTACTGTACATATTATTAACCCTATTGTTATATATATTATATACGCTCATTGATTATCAACATGTTAGTATATGGTAATTCAGATATATATTCTGTTCGTTAATTTCTATAAATGGTTATACAAGTGTCCCCACTTAGATAATCATTGTATTTAATCACATGTTGATACACCTTTGTTAATTACCCGTATATATATATATATATATATATATATATATATATATATATATATATATATATATATATATATATATATATATATATATATGTTGAATTATAGATTATTGTTGAACAAGATAAAACCTTTTTGTATCCAACTGAATTGTTTTGGTTCGGATTCACGACTAAGTATGGACATCCTGATCAAGGAAAAACTTTTATGTGCCCAAGGCGGGCAGAGTGAACAATCATATCGTTCTTGCATGTAGTATTAATCAATGCAGGGCATAATGAACTGATCACCCTCCGTGCCCGTAAGTTATGACGGTTTGCAGATGAAGTTCTGTTTAAACCATTTCGAAAATTAAAAATAATGTTCATAGCATGTCACCTAAACCCTATTTATAGTCAGTACGTAGTTTCAAAATTTTGGTATAGAATTGATATATTATTATCATTGGTACAGATTACTTCACAACTATTGAATCGTTGTAGAAGGGTAGTATAAAGAAAACATTTAATCCTTTCAGCTAATATTTATAATTATTATTACTTGCTGGGCACTTAAATGCTCATCCTTGCTTAATTTAAATATTTTTTCAGCTAAGTGTGAACAACCTGAAGGATCTGCTAAGAACAAGGGAAAGGGAAATGTTGCTGAATGAATGCAATGTTATTTTATGTAATAGTTTGATATTATTAAGACAATGATATATATTATCTATCATGTTATGTAAGGAATGTATTAAAGGTTACGTACTTGGAAGCTAGACTCTGATAATCATGTAAATTAAGTTTAATAATTATATTATTGTTATTATTATTAGTATTATTCCGCTCATAGAAATGATATCGTGAAGCACCGAGTTCGAGTTTCAAGTACCTGAATTTGGAGGCTTTACATGGGCTTTACATAAGATTCCGTACCAAAACAATTTGGTTCGAGATAAATTCTCAAAGAAATACTTGAATTTTCATAAACATTTGTCTAGCTGAATCAAATAGCTTAGACGCATATCAATAATACGAACATCAATCAAAATATTTGTCTAACCACTATAATTGGCATTGACTTTTCTTTAACTGGTTTAAAATTCTAAAAATTATTTTATGACGTCATGATACCGCACTGTATTTACAGTCCGTTTGAGGATTCCGTCATTTGGTGATTTTATCATACTACATCATACCATAGTGGGTTGACAATCCTTAGATCACATCCAGCACTAAGTAATACTGCATTGATGACTCCATCGTTTTTATCATCTCTGCACTAGGTTCCATGATGTATTGATGATATATAAAATATATTTTGATATATTTCAAATTATTTTTGTCTAGCCGAAGCAATTAGCATAGACTCTTCTTTAAATAGTTCAAAACCATTAAAAATTAATTTTAGTGTTACCATGTCGTAACAGATAACAAGATGTTAGTGGTTCACAGTTCACATACATACCTTTGTCATCGTATGTTACTGATAACAAAATTCATTTTTAAAGGCACCATAGTGCGATTTTAGCTTGACGTAAAAAAATTTGAAGTCTAGCATAGCTAGAAGATTTGGAATACCTATGCTTCCACCATCAACTTCAATTTCTCTAATGATCCATTGCTTAATAAGTCTATCTATTCCTATCATCCTCAATACTCCATTCATACTTCGTTATACCCCCCGTTCATCAAACTTACCACACTTTGGAAATCCAGGAACTTGCCATAACCATATGAGTTTAGAAACTTATCCTAGTCAGACCATAGGCGTCCATTCACTGAGGGGTTCAAAATATACCATACGATTATGAGTCACGAACTTATCATATGCATTAGTTTTAAGAACCGCACCTAATCTTAATATCATATAACCTAATCTTATATTCTCTACCTATCCGTTATACACATGAGAAAAGGATCATCTTCTCGACAGGTATATAGCAAATAGCGTGACATATAAATTTTAATGATTATCACTACCAGAAGCTAAGTAGTTGTTACACCAAGTACAATTCCCCGTCCCATACAAAGAATCATAAAACTTAGCTGCTGACATGAGTTCTCAATTGAAATCCCACCCAATTCTAGCTTCCCCTTACTCAATACGAATTTTATTAATCCGTATCTCATCATCTACAACTCTTTTATGAGTTTGCATAGTACCATTTCATAGTACATTCTCTTTATAGCGTCAGGCTATATCATTCCAATAATTTCATAGATTTTCTGCTATTCAATCTGATCATGTCGTGATCTTATCTTACAATCGTGTTATATTACGATTCTCTTCTATCCTATGATCGTTTTGTTTTACGATCTCCTTTCCCTTTATACTTTTAGTCTCATAGACTCTATTCATTATTACTTTTTGTCTTTAACATCAGAGTTAGGTAACTCTGGATCTTTATAACTTTTCAAGATTCTTCTTTGAATCTTATTTACTTAATAATGAATTTCCCAAATTCATCTCTTACAAATTAAATTGTATTTGAGTTTATTCATTATCCTCATCTCTGCGGTTATAGCCTAAGATACACCTACCTAATGTTTATAACCTACAACTTTGATACTAACTGTAACGCCCCCAAAATCGGGACTATTTTCCTTCCCGATCTTGTGCGTTAATATTATCTTGTTCTAGCTTTAAAACATTATTTAATGTTAAAATAGCTAAAAATATGGAATAAATTTTTTTCTTCTTTCCATTCATTCATTCCCTGAAATCGCAACCTTTACAATTCTTCTTTATACTAGAATCATCTTTATTATATGATTTGTATAATCCATGTAAACGTATTAAAAGCTTAAGTCTCAATACTTCATATCTTTTCTATCGATGGTTCATTTATTTTAGAATCATATCTATACTCATTTCAGAATAAATATTCTTTATCCATTCCACATTTCAAACTATACATAACTGTCAATTACATTTGACAAAACTATCAATCATAGATTTATACCATTTCTAATTCAATCCGTATAGCAAGTAATATTGCTTAACATCATTAACCTGCAAAAAGTTTGTGTTTGCAAGATTGAGCTCGACAGCCCAACAAATTTAATAGTCTATCATGTTTCACATATCACACAATTCCATATGCACTATATTTCTTTTACTATGCATATCTTCATGCAACATATATTCTTTACTATGCATATCCTACATGCAACAATAATTCCTTACAAAGCATACATTCATGCATTATACATTTTTAATTTATCGAGTTACATCATACAACATGTGCTATCACATATCACATATAAATTGAGTTCCATAACCCAATTAACTTAGTCATATTTTGACTTTAACAATTCATAAAGCATGGTATGTAACTCACCACATAATCACATTTAATCCACAAACATAATAGAACTGAAAAACTTGCCTCGTTCAATGACCATTGATACAAACTTTAGTTTAACTTAGCTTCACGAATCTTCTTGGATTTTCTTCCTCTAAGATGTTAGATGATGTGCTAGGACCTGCTAGAATCTAATTTCCTTTCTCCTTGAACACTCCCGTAGCTTAAATCAAGTAAAATCACTCCACCCATTTCTTTCTCTCTCTAGAAAATATGAATGTTTTGGTGGAGAGGATGAAGTAGGATGATTATGGAGGTTTTGTAGGAGTTTGTTTTGTTGTTTGCTTGCTTCAATCTTGCTTAAGCCATATGAATCTCTCTTATCTTGCTCCCTCTTCACTCTCTCTGTTTTTTTTTTGCAATATGGGAAGGAAGAAGTTTGTCGAGGAGAATGAAAAGGAACGGATGGGAGTGAGTAAATGAACTGGGGGTAATAATTTACCAACTCCATAAAAATCTGGCACAGAATAAGGAAGAGTTGGTAAATTGAGGATTTCTATATACCAACTACGGAGACTTTAATGTTCCATAATTGTCTGAAACATCTTCTGCCTCTTTCACCCTTCTAAATTCTTATTGGTTCAAATTTTGCTAACTTGATTTCTATCAATTTTGCTTATATAAAAACTGCTTTTAATTTCTTATAAGTTGGTCACTCAACTTAAATATTCTCTATTCTTCCCCTTCGTATTTAAAAGCTTGCAAATCACCCTGACATATTCTTAGCATATTCTCAGAATATTCTTTATTCCTTAGTATATTCCTTAAGATATTTTATGAAGTTTCAAATATTAGGTTTTTAACCCTAAGGTTTTCCTAACTCACACAATTTTCCCTTAACTTTCATAATTCACTTCCATACTTTATTAAGTTATTTAATTACCCAATCTTAGTAACTTAATTTAATTAAATAAGTTACTACATAAATTTTCTTAATTTATTTTACCATCTCAGAATCATATAATTTACTTAACCTATCTTTGACATATAAATTATATAAAATATAACATAACATATTCAAATTACATATTTATTTTATAAATGTAAAATAAATATGCTATACATAATTTCTTATGTAAATACAATTATTTATATACCCAAGATATTATAATATAATATCCTTACTTCATTATTGTGACGCCCCCAAAATAGGTATACATCACCTATTCTGAATCGCCAAATACATGGTACAGAAACAAATACAACTTCAGTAATACAATTGTCGTGCAAAATACAACAACACATATACGGTGACTTTGAATACAAATATTGTCTAATAGACAGTATACAAACTCAAAAGGAGTCCTCATTACAATTATTGATACACTATTTTACAAAATAGTGAGGACTGCTAAAACAACTATCCTGAATCATCACTCCATACCCCAGCTAGTTCTTGCTATGTTCTCACCTCTTGAGAAGAAAAATGGAACAAAAAGGAAAAGGGTGAGCTCAACTAGCCCAGTAAAGAATATTATGACTAAGATAATATACAATAAATTAACATTAGTCTTCAACAGGGAAAAATCTGATAGAACATAATAGACAACAAGTTTTAGATCAACAACTATAGCGGAAACAACAATCCATTAGAAGAGTCAAGTAGAGAATGAATTCTACTATCTTCTAAGATTTAAAAGTCCATCATCAATAATTTATCCCTGTAATATCAATCAATATACATCTTGAATCAAATATTCATCTTTGCACTACAAGCCAAAGATATTCATTTGTATCACCAGTTGGTCATGTTCATCTCAACACCTGTTCATCTTTGCACTACGGGCCAAAGATATTCATTAGTTAATCATTCATCTTTGCACTACATGCAAAAGATATTCAGTAACATCATCATTTAGGATTGAGGATGATGAAAAATATCTTAAAAAAACGAATCTAGTGAGATAAAGTATCAAAGATTAGGGATTCGTACTTTAGTTTATCTAAGTTCAAAAATACCTTATAATAATCAATTGTGGAGGAAAATTCAAAAATGAAGATCAAAATATGAATACAATCAAAGATAGTAACCATAATAGACAACTTGGATAAAGAAAAGAAAATTTTATTTTTTTCTGTGAATAATGCCGTATTCGTGAATAGTGTCGTATACGTGAATAGTGCCATATACGTGAATAGTAATCCCGACATGAAAAAGGTAGAAATTCCTTAATAAAATCCATACCAATATTTCGATATAATGATATTGAAAGAATAACATCATTATGAAGAAAATAATACCCCTTACCTCAAAATAATAGTATTTCTGATCGGAATATCGGATGTAAAGCCGAAAGAAACTTACAGTGAATAGCAACTCTCAAAGTATTTAAATACTCACAAAATACGGTCGATAATATATAGAGAGAGAAAACTTATTTCTGGTGTGGTTTTCAATTCTAACTAAGCACCCTATTTATAGAAAAATGTTAGAACACCAAAGGAAACTAAATTAATAAAATAATATATATATATATATTTTCCTCCTTCTGCGCCACCTACCAAGACTAGCCACCAACATGCCTTTTCTGAAATTTTTATTTGCAGCCCACATGTTTAAAATAAAAGTGGGTCCCACCTATAATAAAAATATTTAATTTCTAAAACTTCAATAATTCATAATAAATAGTCTTTTTATCAGAAAAATATGAATTTTATGTCCATTCCATAGGAAATCGAATTCTCTACAACTTTGCAGAAGAAAATTTTTCCAAATTCTAAACAAAAAATGTCTGAAATCCACATACGGACGATTTTTAATACATCCATTCCGACAAAATACTGATAAAATACCTCAACATTAATTTCTTCAATTATATCCACATAAAAATAAATATTTTCTTCATTTATATCCACATAAAATAAATATTTCCTTATAATTAAAATCAATAAATAATTATTCACAAATAATATTACAGAATCACAATAATGACAACTAGGCCGTTCCTAGGAAAGAGGGGGCTTTTCGATAAGGTTTTCTCCTTACTGGCGCGCAATTAGGTGACCAAATCTCTCATTGACAGAACTTTCTAGACATTGTCAATAATGCTATCTAATAATATTATTCAAATAAAATGAATTATTGATCTAATAATGGGAAATATTGTGCAGTGACAATTATTGAAACAACAATAATATAAAATATCAACGCAACAATTATTGAACATATAAAATAAAATATTGAACAGTAATTACTGTAATAAATATTGAGTAGTGCCTTCTTACCTAAGAATCAATAATTTCAAAAGTACTGTGCAATACCATGTGTTACTGTGCAACCACGCGTATTACTGTATTTTAACCACAAGGTATTCTAACAGTGTTAACGGTAATAATTACGCCGTTATTTATAAAAACTCAAACTTGTCGTTTTCTTCATCCGACAGTTATTTCGTTATGGGGCCCTCAAATGGCTGCTCCGTCGTATAAATATTCCCCGACAACAATAATATTCCATGACCAAACAAATATTCCCCGACAACAATGAATATTTTATAACCACTTGCTTATTTTGCAAAATTTACACATTTCACCCATAACCAAAGCACTATATCAGATTAACACCTTATTATTCACAATAATAAATAGAGGAAATTCGATTTTAATTATAAAAAGTTGGGGTCTTACAACCTTCCCTTCTTATGAAATTTTGTCCTCGAAATTGACGTACGTACCTGGTGTTTCAAAAAGGTGAGGATACCTCGCTTTCATTTCTGATTTTAACTCCCAGGTCATTTCTTCAATAGCATGGTTTCTCCACAAAACCTTAACTTGTGGTATAACTTTCGTGCATAGGACATGCTCTTTCTTATCTAAGATCTTAACAGGTACCTCCTCGTACGTTAAATCTTCGACTATCTCGTTCGGTTCTAACTCAATAATGTGGTTCGGGTCTTTCACATATTTACGAAGCATAGATATGTAAAAAATATTATGAACACGAGATATGTTTGGCGGTAATGCGAGTCTATAGGCCACATTTCCTATTCGGTCAAGAATATCAAATGGACCAACAAATCTTGGATTGAGCTTTCCTCTCTTCCTAAATCTTGTAACTCCCTTTCATGGAGAAATACGTAACGATACATGATCCCCAATATTAAATTCCACGTCCTTTCGATGAAGATCCGCATAATTCTTTTGTCGATCCTGTGCCATTTGTATACGTTGTCGAATCGTTTGGATCTTCTCTGTAGTCATTCGTACCAACTCTGGTCCCAACAATGTTGCTTCACCCACCTCGTCCCAGCATACTGGAGAATGATATTTTCTTCCATACAACGCCTCGAATGGAGCCACACCTATACTTGCCTGATAACTGTTGTTGTAGGAGAATTCCACCAATGGTAGGTTCTTATCCCAACTCCCTTTAAAATCTAGGATACATAGTCTTAATTGATCTTTAAGAGTTTGAATAGTCCTCTCTAATTGTCCGTCCGTTTGACGATGGTATGCCGAACTGAATCGTAAATCCGTGCCCATAGCTTTCTGCAAGCTAATCCACAATCATGAAGTGAGTCTTGGGTCACGATCCAAAACTATGGATACTAGCATGCCATGTAATCTCACAATCTCATTCACGTACATACGAGCAAGACGTTCAAGGGAATAAGTCTCCCGTATAGGCAAGAAATGAACAGACTTGGTTAATCTATCAACAATGACCAAAATTGCATCTATGCCTTGAGAAACCTTGGGAAGACCCGTAACGAAATCCAGAGTAATGTGTTCCCACTTCCATTTTGAAATCTCAAGTGGTTGCAATGGACCCTTTGGTACTTGATGCTCCGCCTTTACACGTTGACAAGTTAAACACCTCGAGATAAACTCCGCGATCTCTCTTTTCATATTGCCTCACTAAAATGTATGTCGAAGATCATGATATATTTTGATACTCCCAGGATGGAATGAAAACGGTGTGTTGTGTGCCTCCATCACGATTTTATGCTTCGAGTTAGAATCGTTAGGAACACAAAGTCTGGAGTTGACTCGAAGTATTCCTTCTTCATCGATTCTTGCTTCTGGAATAGCACCTTCTTGTACTTTTTTCTTCATAAGCATTAGCTCCATGTCCGTAGCTTGAGCAAATTTAACTTTATCGATTAAAGTCGGTTCTACTCGTATGCTTGATATCATCACGTGGGTACTTGGAGCCTTTACCTCTATTTCCATCCTTTGTAAGTCATACAAAATGGACCTTTGTGTTAACAATATTGTGACACCCCCAAATCTGGGTACTTCGATTCCACGGGATTTGGTGTTCACTGTATAATTATCATCTATCTATCTACCCATAATAAATGCAAACCATGCAATAGATAGAATAAAACTTCTTACAACATTCGAATAATAATAATAATACAATCCCAGGTTCAAACTAACCTTAAAACATCTATGCGGAATTCTAAACAAAAAGGTCTTAAACAACAACGTAAGTCTTAAACATAAATGCATCATCAATTAAAATAACAAGTCTTCATCACTTGCTAACTTTGCCCTTGCCCTTACCAGTGGAGGGTTCATCGCTTCTTTCATTCTTAACTGCAATGTTATTATTAAGCAAGAGTGAGCACAATGCCCACAAGTATAATAATGAAATAACATTATAATAACATGCGAATAAATCAAAGACATCTGAATAAAAGCTCAACTTTTGAATCAAGAATGAATAACAAGAATCAAAAGAATTCTGAGGGTCATAAGACCTTGAACTATGTCCTAGGTTAACAAGGGTTATACTTGAAACCTTTAACAGTCATAAGACTATGGACCTTCCTCTCGTACTTAGGGGGATCAACCCTTAGTACCATACTGTGCACAATATCTTAACGCTAAAGCGTAAATAATCCCCTATACAGGGTTGTTCATCTCAGTTTGACATTCGAGTCCGCACCAAAGGAAGTTTGGTTTGGATAATTCAATAAGGGTTCTGAAATTTAGAACATTCATCAACTAAGGACTAGCTGAATCAGTAAGGTTCACTAGTCTAAAAGTTCGACAATAATGATATTCAGTATGATTAATAATCTCAAGAAGTATACAATAGAACAATTATTGTATAACTGAATCATGCTTTGAAAGATAATCAATCTTTAATATAATACTCGAACTTGAATAATAGTTTAAGTTTAGGAAATTTGCTCAATGTAAAAGATAGAGTTAAGAAACTTGCTCAACATAAAAGTAACGTTTAAGTTTAAATAAACTTGCTCAATAGAATGGAGTTAGGGATAGGATACTTGCCTCGTGCGTAGATTACACTTTAACTAAGCACATTCTTTGAATTAAATCCTACATACCATTCACATTCAATACCAGTTAATTACTAACTAATCAACATAACACATTCTCGTTGTCTACTTTAATTATTGACTAAACTTAGTCAAATTATCACGTTGTCACATAATTTATACTTCATGAATTATCAAACTAATTATGTATTTAATAATTCAATTCACGTATAATATTTTATTACATGTTAAACAACTATTTTATCATCTCATAATACCTCTAACATGATTACATGTTCATTACATCAATTCACTAACACTTGTTAGACTTTAATATTTTAAAAAAAATACATTTCTGACATTTTCTGGAGAGTGGCGCTGCGGCGCCACTAATGTGCTAAGGAGTCGCGCTGCGGCGCGGTGGCGCTGTGGCCGGGCCCTTGGTGCTGCGACGCTATGGCGCCGTGGCTTGGGTCTTGGCGCTGCGGCGTAGTGGCGCTGCGGCGCGGGACTTCAGTTCTGGAGTTGGCGCCGCGACGCGAGACTCCAGAAACTGATTCTCAGTTCGCGAAGAACACAGAGTTCAGCGAAAACAACACATTTTTAACACTAATTTCACCAAATCACATATACCCACATGTTATAATTCATGTATAATCATAATACAACATCTATAAAGTGATTTTAACCCATTAAAACATATAATCACATATTTAAATCATGTAAAATTGGACTGTTCTTGATGTTCTTGAAGTTTTTTTTTTGAACAAAACACATAATTTAGCCGTACGGATTCGTTATAACACCGAATCCGTTCGTTTAAGGCTTGATCTCTTCGTATTAACATGCTCAATAATATAAGGGTGTAAAATTTAGGGATAATATATAATCAATACATCAATTATCACATATATGGCCATATGGCCATATCACGTACTCTGTTTATTTTGAAATAACATATGCGACATGTATTTTAATGAGACAGATGATATGGTTTGTGAAATATATATAATTAAACATGATTTGATACAACATAACACACATATAAACTTATAATCATATCATATTCCAATCTACAAGGATTTACAGAAAACTGTGAAGCCATTTTATAAAAACTAAAAGACGTGAAATAGGAATTGGGTTTAGAGAAATTACCCAGAGTAATTTAGAAGAGGTGATCAATGATGATCCTTTCACAATAATTGATAAGTACGCACTCACAAATTCTAACTTTTCTCTCTGAATTTCTCAATCTTTTCTCTCTGTGATGCTTATCAGACTTAGAGAAAGAAATAGAAAAAGAATACGTAATATAATTGCAAAGAACTGACGTGCATACTAGTCAGTTAACCCAGTCATGGGTAACTGCTAGTAACCCCCCCCTAAGGCCATGTTTGGCTAGCCTTAAAGGCTTAAACTCAATTAATTTAATAAACTCTTTTATTATATAGTTTAACAAGTGTCACACCCAATTACACAATAATTCATATATCTTATTTAATTTAATATAAATAAAATATAATAATTTCTCATAAATTTACATAGTCACATAAATAAATATCTCATTAATAAATAATGTCAATTTATTAATTCTCTAATTAATAATTAAATTAATTAAATAACATTATGCTTAATTAAATAATTCATTTAATTCAATAAGCTCACATAATCACATACTTTGAATATTAAAAATTCTCTACATTAATTTAATAAATGTAACACATATAATTAAATTAATCTACCACAATTGCATCAATTAATTATTAAATCTAATAATTAAATCCTTAAAAAATATTTATTTAATTCAATAAATATTTAAAATTAATTTACAAAATTCTCGTTCGTCACATCTTTCCCCCCTTAAAAGGATTCTGTCCCCAGAATCACGACTCAATAATTTCGACCCGTTACATTCTCCACCCCTTACAAAGATTCTGTCCCCAGAATCGCATACACATAATTAAGTAAATAAATGAGGGTAATTTTTCATCATATTCTCTTCGAGTTCCCACGTAGCTTCTTCAGCATTGTGGTGCCTCCAAATTACCTTAACAGAAGGTATAACTTTATTTCTCAGAACTTGTTCTTTTCGGTCGACAATTTGGACAGGAATTTCTTCATAAGATAAATCTTTCTCAAAATGCAGGGGTTCGTATTCAATTACATGCTTGTAATCAGGTTTGTAAGGTCGTAACACAGAAACATGGAAGACGTTGTGGATATTCTCGAGTGTTGGAGGTAAGGCTACCTCGTACGCAACTTCTCCAATTCTTCGCAGTACCTCAAAGGGTCCAATAAATCTTGGGCTCAATTTTCCTTTCTTTCCGAACCTGATCTTTCCCTTCCAGGGAGAGACCTTCAAGAAAACATAACTACCTGATTCAAACTCGATATTTTTACGATGTGGATCAGTGTATTTCTTCTGTCGATCCTGAGCTGCTACCAGTCGTGCTCGGATCACTTTGACTATTTCTGCCGTCTGCTGTACCAATTCTGGCCCTAGCAATTGTCTTTCACCAACTTCATCCCAATAAAGCGGAGTTCTGCACTTTCTGCCGTATAACGCTTCGTAAGGCGGCATACCAATACTAGCGTGGTAACTGTTGTTGTAGCCGAACTCTACCAACGGTAGGTGATCATCCCAATTTCCTTTGAAGTCCATTACACAGGCTCGTAACATATCTTCCAGTGTTTGAATCGTTCGTTCGCTCTGTCCGTCTGTTTGCGGGTGGTAAGCTGTACTCATTCGCAGTTGTGTACCCATGCATTCCTGAAGACGTTTCCAGAAATTTGATGTGAAGCGCGGATCCCTATCGGAAACAATAGACACCGACACTCCGTGCCTCGAAACAATCTCTTTCACATATAATCTTGCCAACTGATCTAAGTTAAATCTGATTTTGATAGGAAGGAAGTGCGCGGATTTCGTCAGTCGGTCAATGATAACCCATATTGCGTCGTAGCCTTTCTGAGTCGTCAGAAGGCCAACCACGAAGTCCATCGTAATATGTTCCCATTTCTATTCTGAAATCTCCAACGGTTGTAGCAATCCACTCGGTCTCTGATGTTCTGCTTTAATTTTCTGACATGTCAGGCATTTGGCAACACATTCTGCAACATCACGTTTCAAATTCGGCCACCAGAAATGTTGTCGAAGATTTTGGTACATTTTTGTACTACCAGGGTGAATCGAATAGCTTGAACTATGAGCCTCACTCAAAATTTCTTCCTTAATTTCTTGTACTGGTGGAATCCAAATTCTGCTTTCAAATCTCAATATTCCTTCCTTATCCATCTTAAATCTTGGTTCGGTTCCTTTAGATATCTTTGTTGTTACCTTTTTGCATTCATCATCCTGAAGCTGAGCCTCCTTCACTCTATCTAGTAGAGTAGTACCAGATTGCATCTGAAATAGCTTCTCATCAATCTCCATAGGATACTTCACTTTTAACTCCAGTTTCTCCATATCTGCAATTAGCTCCTGCTGAGCAGTCAACATCATCAATTTCTCACGACCCTTTCTACTTAAGGCGTCGGCAACTACATTAGCCTTACCTGGATGGTATAAAATTTCACAGTCATAATCCTTGATTAATTCTAACCATCTTCTTTGACGCATATTCAAATCTTTCTGTGTAAAAATATATTTCAGACTCTTGTGGTTCGTATATATTTCACACTTCTCCCCGTATAGATAGTGCCTCCAAATTTTCAAAGTAAAAACAACTACATCTGACTCCAAATCATGGGTTGGGTAACCCTTCTCGTAATCCTTCAACTGCCGTGATGCATACGCAATGACTTTGCCGTTTTGCATCAGCACACAGCCAAGTCCTTTATGCGATGCATCGCTAAAAACAACAAAATTTCCTGTATCATCCGGAAGAGATAACACAGGCGCTGTACTCAACCTCTTCTTTAATTCTTGAAAACTCTCCTCACACTTCTCCGTCCAAACAAATTTCACAGCTTTTCGAGTTAAATTAGTTAACGGAGTTGCGATCTTAGAAAAATCTTATATGAATCTTCTATAATATCCTGCTAATCCAAGAAAACTTCTTACTTCTGACGGCGTTCTCGGCTGATCCCAATTAATCACAGCTTCTACTTTGGATGGATCTACCGAAATTCCATCTTTATCGATTACGTGACCAAGAAATTGTACTCTCTCGATCCAGAATTCACATTTCGAAAACTTAGCATACAACTTCTCCCTTCTCAATACTTCCAATGTTAACCTCAAGTGTTCTTTATGTTCCTCTTTGGTTTTGGAATATACCAAAATGTCGTCTATAAATACCACCACGAATTTGTCCAAAAACGGCTTGAATACACCATTCATTAGTCCCATAAATGCTGCAGGAGCATTCGTAAGACCAAACGACATTACTAAAAACTCATAATGACCATATCGCGTTCGGAACGCTGTCTTCGGTACATCCTCTGGCCTCACCTTCAGTTGGTGATAACCACTCCTCAAGTCAATCTTGGAAAAGTATTTTGCTCCCCTCAATTGATCAAACAGATCATCGATCCTTGGTAATGGATATCTGTTCTTAATCGTGACCATATTTAATTCTCTGTAGTCAATGCAGAGCCTCATCGATCCGTCCTTCTTTTTCACGAACAACACCGGCGCTCCCCACGACGATACGCTCGGTTGAATGTACTTTTTGTCCAACAATTCTTGTAGTTGTACCATTAATTCCTTCATCTCTACTGGCGCCATTCGGTATGGTGCCTTCGATATTGGAGCAGTTCCGGGCGCCAAATCAATCACAAAGTCTACTTCTCTATCTGGAGGAAGTCCTGACAAATCGTCTAGAAATACATCGACGAAGTCCCTCACAATCGGTATCTCCTCTACCTTCGGGATCTCTTTTCGACTGTCGACTATGTAAGCTAAATATCCTACACAGCCTTGTCTTAATAACTTCCTGGCCTACAACATCGTCAGACAACTCGCTTGTCTAGGCGACTTGCTACCATAAAACACAACCTTTGACGGAGTCATAAGGTTAATACGCTTCTTTTGGCAGTCAATTACAGCCCCATAATTGGATAGCCAATCCATACCCAATATAACGTCGAATTCCCCCAATCGAATAGGAATAAGATCTACATTCATGATATTACCCTTAATATCCACTCTACAATTCTTATACACATGCTTAACAGGAAATATCTCTCTATTCGCAATTTCTATAATCATGGGATATTCCAATTCATCCTTAAGCAAATCTAAACTATTAGCAAAGTCATCGGATATAAAGGAACAAGTAGCACCCGAATCAAATAAAACGTAAGCATTAATTTCATTGATCGGAATGATACCTGACACCACATCACGAGACTGGATTGCATCCTGCACCGTCATATTGAAAGTTCTGGTGGTTGGTCGGTTTGTTGCAGGTGGTCCGGTGATGGTTAAGGTATTTCCACTGCTATTTCCCCGGTTTCCTCCTTGTCCTGATCCTCCCGATCCCTTCTTGGGACAGTCTCTTGCTAAATGATCTTTCGAACCACAGTTGAAACAAGCACCCTTCTTTGGGTTTGGACAATTTGGTGCTATGTGGCCTTCCTGACCACAATTGTAGCACACTCTCTTTCCCTTCAAACAAACTCCTAGATGTGCCTTGCCGCAAGTCGGACATGCTTCTATCTTCTTTTTCTGCCCTCCGTGTTGACTTCCAGCTGTCGAGTTATCCGTCCACTTCCTCTTCTGATTATTATTATTCCCAATATTACTTCCACCAGTCTTGTTATTACCTTCATTCTCACTCTTTTTCTTTTTCTGTTCTTGGTTGTACTTAGTCACTGCATCACTTCCTCCTTCCGCGAGAATGGCCTTTTCCAAAACTCCCGCAAACGTGTTAAGTTGAAACATTGATACCTTGCTGTATACCCAAGGCTTCAGTCCTTGTTCGAATCGTCTGGTTTTCCTTTCGTCAGTGTGTACTTGATACGGGGCAAACCTTGCCAACTCATTGAATTTAGCCGCGTAATCAGGTACGCTCATGTTTCCTTGTTTCAGTTCCAGAAATTGCACCTCCATCTGATTCTGCGAACTAGCTGGGAAATACATTTCGAAAAACATCTCTTTGAATCTCTCCCACGTAATTACACCTTCACCTCCTCGCATCTTGTTTGCCTGCCACCAGTAGCTAGCCTCAGACTTCAGCATAAATGTCGCAAAAACGGTCTTCTGATCTTCTCGAACCCTAGCAACGTCGAAAACCTTCTCCATTTCCATCACCCACGTTTGAGCCTCGATCGGGTTTCTGGAACCTTTGAACTCTGGCGGTCCCACCGCCTTGAAGTCCTTAAACGTTGTGCTAGGTGGAGCATGCGGTTGGTTATTCATTGCTCCAGCCAGTAGATTTACCAACTGCTGAACAGGATTAGCGTTGGCGTTAATGTTATTATTGGTTGACTCTTCCTGAGCCGGTTGACGTTGTTGTCTTCTCCTTGGCGGCATTTTTCTGTTAAATAAACGTTTATTAGAACTTTATTTATTTCTCTACATAGTTAAGACATTACTCAACAATTTAATATATCACTTAACACATCATCTCAAACAACTTGATATCTTTTCATTCAACTAAAAAGTTTTAACATTAAGCTATAGCATACTGCTATTTACATCATCTATCCTGGAATAAAGAATCCACATGATTTAAAACATTCAAATATTAACATATTCCTTAGTTCATAAGTACATCGGAATTTACATAAAACTATATAAGTCTTTCACATAAATAAACAGATTCTATTCCTGTCTTCCAAGGTGCTCAATAGCCTTGCCACGCTCCTCATTCATGATACGAGACATCGTCCTGCGATCCAACATATACGATGGAAGTCCTTCAAACTGGATGGGGTACCTTAACACTCGCTCTTGAACCTCATCCATTGCATGATTAAGTGTGGCGTACGTGTCTTCAAGCTTTTCCTTCTTTACACGACTATCATTTTCTTCACGATCAGCTCGATGTGATTCTCTTACCCATCCTTCCTCTGCTATTTTCAGTCTTCCGGAGGTTTCCTTCAGTTTCTTCTTCAACTTCTCTATCTCCTCGGTCTTATCTTCGGTTTGACCCTTCTCATGAACCAGATCCCACTCCACGTTTCCTAAACGTGTATGAAGGATCACAATCTCTCTATCCTTCTCCTCTAAAGTAGACTGCTAAACAGTCGCTCGCTCAGTCAATTCCTGAACCTCATCTTGTAACTCCACGTTACGATCATATAGTGTGTCATACATCTCAGCATCAACAGTGTACCGTGGTAGCTCCTCTACTTCTTCCTCCTCATCAAACTCCTCCTCAGGATCAATCTCAGGTTCATGCTCCTGACCAACAACGGTGATCAATGGAGATGAAACCCTCTGCACCAGCTGCTCCCTAACGACATAAATGTCTCGGGGCTCCTCCTCAGTAGGTACTATAGGTAATCGGGGTTCTTCCTCCCCAGCTTGACTAGCTTCTCCAACATTCGTCATCATGACAACAAAATTTTAAGTTTTAGTTACTAAGTCATACTATCTAACGCATACTTAACACATAAACACATAATGTATTTTATTATCTTCAATGAATTACAAAAATTCATTTCTTAGAACTCGATAAGAGTTTTTAATTTCTATCTTTTTCTATAAGGCTACTACCTAAGGTTGTTTCCCCCACCTAAGGTTCATAACCTACAGCTCTGATACCAACTTGTGACACCCCCAAATCTGGGTACTTCGATTCCACTGGATTTGGTGTTCACTGTACAATTATCATCTATCTATCTACCCATAATAAATGCAAACCATGCAATAGATAGAATAAAACTTCTTACAACATTCGAATAATAATAATAATACAATCCCAGGTTCAAACTAACCTTAAAACATCTGTGCGGAATTCTAAACAAAAAGGTCTTAAACAACAACGTAAGTCTTAAACATAAATGCATTATCAATTAAAATAACAAGTCTTCATCACTTGCTAACTTTGCCCTTGCCCTTACTAGTGGAGGGCTCATCACTTCTTTCATTCTTAACTGCAATGTTATTATTAAGCAAGAGTGAGCACAATGCCCACAAGTATAATAATGAAATAACATTATAATAACATGCGAATAAATCAAAGACATCTGAATAAAAGCTCAACTTTTGAATCAAGAATGAATAACAAGAATCAAAAGAATTCTGAGGGTCATAAGACCTTGAACTATGTCCTAGGTTAACAAGGGTTATACTTGAAACCTTTAACAGTCATAAGACTATGGACCTTCTTCTCGTACTTAGGGGGATCAGCCCTTAGTACCATACTGTGCACAATATCTTAACGCTAAAGCGTAAATAATCCCCTATACAGGGTTGTTCATCTCAGTTTGACATTCGAGTCCGCACCAAAGGAAGTTTTGTTTGGATAATTCAATAAGGGTTCTGAAATTTAGAACATTCATAAACTAAGGACTAGCTGAATCAGTAAGGTTCACTAGTCTAAAAGTTCGACAATAATGATATTCAGTATGATTAATAATCTCAAGAAGTATACAATAGAACAATTATTGTATAACTGAATCATGCTTTGAAAGATAATCAATCTTTAATATAATACTCGAACTTGAATAATAGTTTAAGTTTAGGAAATTTGCTCAATGTAAAAGATAGAGTTAAGAAACTTGCTCAACATAAAAGTAACGTTTAAGTTTAAATAAACTTGCTCAATAGAATGGAGTTAGGGATAGGATACTTGCCTCGTGCGTAGATTACACTTTAACTAAGCACGTTCTTTGAATTAAATCCTACATACCATTCACATTCAATACCAGTTAATTACTAACTAATCAACATAACACATTCTCGTTGTCTACTTTAATTATTGACTAAACTTAGTCAAATTATCACGTTGTCACATAATTTATACTTCATGAATTATCAAACTAATTATGTATTTAATAATTCAATTCACGTATAATATTTTATTACATGTTAAACAACTATTTTATCATCTCATAATACCTCTAACATGATTACATGTTCATTACATCAATTCACTAACACTTGTTAGACTTTAACATTTAAAAAAAAAATACATTTCTGACATTTTCTGGAGAGTGGCGCTGCGGCGCCACTAATGTGCTAAGGAGTCGCGCTGCGGCGCGGTGGCGCTGTGGCCGGGCCCTTGGTGCTGCGACGCTATGGCGCCGTGGCTTGGGTCATGGCGCTGCGGCGTAGTGGCGCTGCGGCGCGGGACATCAGTTCTGGAGTTGGTGCCGCGGCGTGAGACTCCAGAAACTGATTCTCAGTTCGCGAAGAACACAGAGTTCAGCGAAAACAACACATTTTTAACACTAATTTCACCAAATCACATATACCCACATGTTATAATTCATGTATAATCATAATACAACATCTATAAAGTGATTTTAACCCATTAAAATATATAATCACATATTTAAATCATGTAAAATTGGACTGTTCTTGATGTTCTTGAATTTTTTTTTTTGAACAAAACACATAATTTAGCCGTACGGATTCGTTATAACACCGAATCCGTTCGTTTAAGGCTTGATCTCTTCGTATTAACATGCTCAATAATATAAGGGTGTAAAATTTAGGGATAATATATAATCAATACATCAATTATCACATATATGGCCATATGGCCATATCACGTACTCTGTTTATTTTGAAATAACATATGCGACATGTATTTTAATGAGACAGATGATATGGTTTGTGAAATATATATAATTAAACATGATTTGATACAACATAACACACATATAAACTTATAATCATATCATATTCCAATCTACAAGGATTTACAGAAAACTGTGAAGCCATTTTATAAAAACTAAAAGACGTGAAATAGGAATTGGGTTTGGAGAAATTACCCAGAGTAATTTAGAAGAGGTGATCAATGATGATCCTTTCACAATAATTGATAAGTACGCACTCACAAATTCTAACTTTTCTCTCTGAATTTCTCAATCTTTTCTCTCTGTGATGCTTATCAGACTTAGAGAAAGAAATAGAAAAAGAATACGTAACATAATTGCAAAGAACTGACGCGCATACTAGTCAGTTAACCCAGTCATGGGTAACTGCTAGTAACCCCCCCTAAGGCCATGTTTGGCTAGCCTTAAAGGCTTAAACTCAATTAATTTAATAAACTCTTTTATTATATAGTTTAACAAGTGTCACACCCAATTGCACAATAATTCATATATCTTATTTAATTTAATATAAATAAAATATAATAATTTCTCATAAATTCACATAGTCACATAAATAAATATCTCATTAATAAATAATGTCAATTTATTAATTCTCTAATTAATAATTAAATTAATTAAATAACATTATGCTTAATTAAATAATTCATTTAATTCAATAAGCTCACATAATCACATACTTTGAATATTAAAAATTCTCTACATTAATTTAATAAATGTAACACATATAATTAAATTAATCTACCACAATTGTATCAATTAATTATTAAATCTAATAATTAAATCCTTAAAAAATATTTATTTAATTCAATAAATATTTAAAATTAATTTACAAAATTCTCGTTCGTTACAAATATTGCACACGTACCCGCATATAATCTTCTTCCCAATGCGTTAGCTACTACGTTTACTTTTTCACGATGATACTGGATGGTATGGTGGTAATCTTTCAATAACTCGAGCCAACGTCGTTGCCGCATATTGAGTTCTTTTTGTGTGAAGAAATATTTGAGGCTTTTATGATCTGCATAGATCTCCACTTTCTCCCTATACAGGTAGTGTCTCCAGATCTTCAATGCGAAAACGACTGCTACCAACTCCAAATCATGAGTAGGATAATTCCTCTCATATTCTTTGAGTTGTCGCGAGTCATAGGCTATGACTTTCCCATGTTGCATGATAAAACATCCTAACCCTTTGCCTGAAGCATCGCTGTAGATAACAAATCCATCCAAACCAGATGGTACTGTCAGAACAGGTGTTGAAATGAGTCTCCTCTTGAGTTGTTGAAAACTCTTCTCACAATCCTTGCTCCAACCAAATTTTGTATGTTTACGAGTCAGCTGAGTTAACGGAGTAGCGACTCTAGAAAATCCTTCCAAGAATCTCCGATAGTAACCAGCTAAGCCCAGAAAGCTACGTACTCCATTCATGGACAACTTAGTCACCATATATGACCCTTATAGGAGTTATTTATATCCATTTCTTGGAATCACATGTTCATAACTTACTCAGAATTTTCTACAGACCGGCGCAGCTGCGCTGGTCACAGGCTTGGAAATGGCGCAGCTGCGCCATACCAAAATCAGAGGCAAACAAGTTCTACCTTAGCAGAAATGAAACCTACACCTCTAATTACTTTACACATCCTCCTTAAGTGTTAACTCGCCTAACATCAACCCCATCTTTGATTCCATCTCATGTATTATTATTTTCTTTAATAATTTAGATATTAAACTTCAAGTTTTAAATCTCTACTTCTCTCAACTATAAAATCTCATTTATAGTACTTCTTCCCACCAATAACACAAAATTCAAATATAACACATATATATTTTTATTTGAACCCTTCTTATGCTTACTAAATTCTTATTTTAATAATTTCTGAAAATTCGGGTTCTTACAATTCCTCTTATATTCTTTGAGTTGTCGCAAGGCATAGGCTATGACTTTCCCATGTTGCATGAGAACACATCCTAACCCATTGCCAGAAGTATAGCTGTAGATAACAAATCCATCCGAACCAGATGGTATTGTCAGAACAGGTGCCGAAATGAGTCTCCTCTTGAGTTCTTGAAAACTTTTCTCACAATCCTTGCTCCAACTGAATTTTGTATCTTTACGAGTCAGCTGAGTTAACGGAGTAGCGATGCGAAAAAATCCTTCCACGAATTTCCGATAGTAACCAGCTAAGCCCATAAAGCTACGTATTTCGGTCATCGACTTCGGTTGCTCCTAACTTTGTATGGCTTCAATCTTCGCCGGGTCGACAGATACTCCATGTTTTGACACCACATGCCGAAGGAATGTTACTTTCTCAAGCCAGAACTCGCATTTCTTCAGCTTGGCATATAGCTTGTTATCGCGAAGCCTTTGAAGTACCAACTTCAAATGGTGCTCATGATCTTCACGACTTTTGAATAGATGAGGATGTTATCAATAAAGACAACAACGAACTGATCCAAATATTCTTTGAACACACGGTTCATCATATACATGAAAGCAGCAAGAGCATTAGTCAATCCAAAAGACATGACTAAGAATTCATAATGCCCGTACCGAGTTCTGAAGGCAGTCTTCAGAATATCCTCAGTTTTAATCTTCAGCTAATGATATCCAGAACGAAGATCGATCTTTGAAAAGAATTGTGCTCCTTATAACTGGTCAAATAAGTCATCAATGCGAGGTAGCGGATACCTATTCTTGATGATGACATGGTTCAATTCCCTGTAGTCAATAAAAGTCGCATACTCCCGTCTTTCTTCTTTACGAATAACACATGAGCACCCCAAGGAGATGTACTAGGACGAATGAAACCGATATCCAACAACTCCTGAAGTTGGACCTTTAACTCCTGAAGTTCAATAGGAGCCATTCGATATGGGGTTTTAAAAATGGGCTTTGTACCCGGTTCAAGGTCAATAAAGAATTCAACTTCACGTTCTGAGGGTAGACCGGGAAGTTCTTCAGGAAATACGTCAGGAAATTCACTAACAATAGAAATATTATTCACATCTGACGTGTTTTTGTTCAAGTCCGTGACATGGACTAAGAAAGCTTGACATCCATTTTTTAATAAACGAATAGCTTTGTGGCTTGATATGACAGTGATTGACTTTAGTGGTTTGGTTGTTTGAATTCGCATACCATGTTGATTAGGAATATAAAAACTAACAACCTTACGAAAACAATCAATTTTAGCATGATGAGCGGTTAACCAATCAATCCCTAAAATCACATCAAATGCAAGTATTTTCAACGAAATAAGATTGGCAGGTAATGTGATGGTACCAACTTGAATCAAGCAAGATTTATAAACAGTAGATATAATGAAAGTTTCTCCTAACGGAGTCTCAACAGATAAGTTAAGGTCTAATTTCTCCGGAGTCAAGTTCAAACGTTGAGCACAAGTAGGAGAGATAAAAAAATAGGTAGAACCAGTATCTAATAAGGTATAAACTTCGCAAGAGTTTATGATTAGCTTACCCATGATCACCTCGTTTGGGTTCCTCGCGTTTTGGGAAGTCACGACAAACGCCCTTCCAGGAACCACTGACTTTAACTTGTCCGGGACAGCCTTTGGAGTCACCATCCCCGTTAAACTTGGTTTCGTAACAAGACAATCTCTAGCTATATGACCTTCCTTTCCACAGTTATAATACACCTTGGATTGTTGTGGGCAGTTTGGGCTGATGTGTCCCTCTTTCTCGCATTTATAACAAACCACCGGTGCTCGTTCTCCTCCCTTAGAAACAGTTGATGTTTGTGCTGACGTCTTCAAGTTATCATTGTTGTACCTTCTCTTTTTAAAATCTCCCCCTGACTCCCTTCTTCTACCATCATGGCCACGATTACAACTAGAGTGGTTACCGCTTTTGTCCGAATGTTTTGCTCCCCGTTGGTTGTCATTGCTCCGATGACTGCTGCCACCGGTATGACCCTGGTTGTGGTCCCTTAGTTGAACATACTCATTATCTCGCTCTAATAATTGACCCATGTTTACAACATCTGAATATAAAGAAAATTTATGAGAGATAAGATATTGCCGAATCTCGAGTTTTAGGCCTCTCAGAAACATTCTCGTCATTCGTTCCTCATTCTCTACCAAATGAGCTGCAAACTTGGATAACTCTGCAAACTTTACCTCGTACTGGGACACCGTCATGTTGTTTTGTTCCAGTATAATAAGCTCTATCTCCTTCATATGATGATCACTTTCAAAAAGTACTTGTCATTAAACAGTTTCTGAAACGTTTCCCAAGACATGTTGAGTGCGGCTGGTTGGGTACGCTTCACAGACTCCCACCAGTAGTCTACCTCTCCACCGAACATAAAGGTGGCAAATTAAACATTATGTTCGTCCGTGCATCCCAAGACATCGAATATCTTAGTAATTTTCTTGACCCATGTTTCCTCCTTAATCGGATCCGACTTTCCCCTAAATTCTGGTGGTCCCAACTCTTTGAACTGCTTGATTGTGACAAGTCACACATTGCTATCATTTCCACCCGTATTTTGTACACGATTCTCCCTCGTCTGATTTTGCATGAACTGCAAAAAGCTTCTAAACATCCCATCATTCATCATTTGTTCTGTAGTATTATTTACAGGAGGAATATTGCCTTCCTGTTGCACGTTCCCCTGGGTGGTGATTAAAGACGTCTCCACGGTCTCATTCAATCCATTGTTAATATTTCCAGCTTCCATTTTCAAATACTTCCGCAAAACAAGGGTTAATTAACATATCTCATATTAACCATATGCTCTGACTGACCAACCAAATAAACTTAGGTATGACACACTAGTGAAGGATTACTCGTCTCTCCCCTCCTAGTTCTATTCCCCGATCTCCGCCAGAGACAATATCCCTAAGCTTTGATACCAACTGTGACGCCCCCAAAATAGGTATACATCACCTATTCTGAATCGCTAAATACATGGTACAGAAACAAATACAACTTCAGTAATACAATTATCGTGCAAAATACGACAACACATATACGGTGAGTTTGAATATAAATATTGTCTAATAAATAGTATACAAACTCAAAAGGAGTCCTCATTATAATTATTGATACACTATTTTACAAAATAGTGAGGACTACTAAAAAAACTATGCTGAACCATCACTCCATACCCCGGCTAGTTTCTTCTATGTTCTCACCTCCTGAGAAGAAAAATAGAACAAAAAGGAAAAGGGTGAGCTCAACTAGCCTAGTAAAGAATATTATGACTAAGATAATATACAATAAATTATCATTAGTCTTCAACATGAAAAAATTTGATAGAACATAATAGACAACACGATTTAGATCAACAACTGCAACGAAAACAACACTCCATTAGAAGAGTCTAGTAGAGAATGAATTCTACTATCTTCTAAGATTTAAAAGTCCATCATCATTATTTTATCCCTATAACATCAATCAATATACATCTTGAATCAAATATTCATCTTTACACTACAGGCCAAAGATATTCATTTGTATCACCAGTTGGTCATGTTCATCTCAACACCTGTTCATCTTTGCACTACGGGCCAAAAATATTCATCAGTTAATCATTCATCTTTGCACTACAGGCCAAAGATATTCAGTAACATCATCATTTAGGACTGAAGATGATGAAAAATATCTTAAAGAAAATAAATCCAGTGAGATAAAAGATCAAAGATTAGGGATTCATACTTTAGTTTATCCAAGTTCAAAAATACCTTATAATAATCAATTGTAGAGCAAAATTCAAGAATGAAGATCAAAACATAGATACAATCAAAGATAGTAACCATAATAGACAACTTGGACAAAGAAAAGAAAATTTTATTTTTTTCTGTGAATAGTGCCGTACGTGAATAGTAACCCCAACATGAAAAAGTAAAAATTCCACATTAAAATCCATACCAATATTTTGGTATAATAATATTGAAAGAATAACATCATTATGAAGAAAATAACATCCCTTAACTCAAAATAACAGTATTTCTGATATGAATATCGGATTTAAAGCCGAAGGAAACTTGCACTGAATAGCAACTCTCAACGTATCTAAATATTCACAAAATACTTTCGATAATATATAAAGAGAGAAAACTTATTTATAGTGTGATTTTCAATTCTAACTAAGCTCCCTATTTATAGGAAAATGTTAGAACGCCAAAGGAGACTAAATTAATAAAATAATATATATATTTTCCTCCTTCTACGCCACCTTAGAAGACCAGCAACCAGCATGCCATTTCTGGGAAAAAAAATTTACAGCCCACATGTTTAAAACAAAAGTGGGTCCTACCTGTGAGACCCCGAATTTTATGAATAAAGATTTAATTTTCTCGAAATATTTTTTTAATATTATGGTGTGGATTTGATATAATGCTATAGTTGTGGGTAATATTTATAAATTTTACAAAGTAAGCAAGTTGTTATAAAATATTCGATTGGTCGGGAAATATTCGTACGACGGCACAATCATTGGTGGACCCCACAACAGAATTATTGTCAGAATTAAAAAACGACAAAAATATCTTTTTATGAATATAATGGGAGAAGTTTTACCGTTAACTGTTGAATCACCCGGTGATAAAAGTGCAGTAATACGCGTGGTTGCATACTAGCACACGGTATTGATTATTGATACTTACGTGAGAAGTCACTCAATTTTATTCAATTATTACTACAGTAATTGTTGCATAGTATCTCACGTTATTTGATTCAATTATTGTCGATATTTTTTTATATTATTAAATCAATAAATTGAGACAATACAGTTATTCATATTATTATCGACATAATTAATAATGTCTAGAAAGTTCTGTCGAGGAGAGGTTTGGTCACCTAATTGCGCGCCAGTAGGGAGAAATCCTTATTGGAAAGCCCCCTCTTTCCTGGGAACGATCTAGTTGTTAATATTGCGAGTTGTAATAATATGAATAAAGGTTATTAAAAATATTGAGGAGTTTTTTATGAAGTATTTGATGTAAATTTTGCTTATTTTGTGGACCCCCATTTACCCATTCTTCAAAATAATTGGTAGAAATTATTTAATATAATAAAGGTGGGGCCCACATTTGGGGGTCACATGTGGGGCCCATATGTGTTAAAAATCTAAAATCTGAAAATTTGGGAATGGCGTAGGAAGGAGGTAAGTACTTTATATATATAATATATGTTTTGTTTTATAAGTGTGTGTGTGTGTGTGTGTGTGTGTATATATATATATATATATATATATATATATATATATATATATATATATAAGTATTATATATTTATATATATATAGGCGATGTTTGGAGAATTAAAAAGGGGGAGGTAGGCTTTGCCTTTGCCGTAAGGCAAATGTTATATTTATATATATATATATATATATATATATATATATATATATATATATATATATATTTTATAAGTTTTGTTTTATTTAATTATAAATAAAATATATTATATTTTATTTAAAGTTTTTATTTTATTAGAATATTTTATTGCATAATAATGAATAGTAAAACCAAAATTTTAAAAGTTTCAGACGAATTCGTTCCCCCGTGAATTCGTCGAATATTTTCTGTGCAGTCCGTGATTTTCTAAATTCAAATAGTATCCTTTCCATTCTCCTATAAATAAGATGCTTAGTTAGAATTGAAAATCACACCAGAATCAGAGAATTTTTCTTCTATAATATTGAGCGTATTTCTTTTGAGTTTTAGGAAGCTCTGAGTGTAGAAAAAAGTGAAAGTTTTCTTCAAGAATATATCCGCTATACCAGTCGGAATTGCTTTCTTTTTGAGGTAAGAGGTA
Source organism: Panax notoginseng (assembly GCA_016801055.1). Taxonomy (NCBI): domain Eukaryota; kingdom Viridiplantae; phylum Streptophyta; class Magnoliopsida; order Apiales; family Araliaceae; genus Panax; species Panax notoginseng. The sequence continues at coordinate 70,038,565 of CM029018.1, read as the reverse complement.
TTATTTCTTTCGTATTCATGAAGAGAATTATTTTCTTTCAATACTCGTAAGGGGTATTATTTATTTCATATTCTGAAGAGATATTATTTTTCATATTCGTATGAATATTATTTCGTTCAATATTCGCAAGAAATATTATTTTCATTTAATATTCGTAAGAAATATTATATTCGTTCAATATTCGAAATGAATATTATTTTCGTTTAATATTCGTAAGGGATAATATTTTTGTTTAGTATTCGTATAAAATAATATTTTCTTCCATACTCTGTAGTATATAAGTAATATTATTTCGTTTCAGATTTCGAATTCTATACTCATTTTGTTAAGTTTTGGCTTCTATACTCCATGAAATTAGTAGAATATCCTTGATATTTGCGCTTCATCCAGTATTTTTTTATGGAAATATTATTCTGATCATTCTTAATAAGTTTTAACTTTTTCATGTCGGAGTACTATTCACGAGTTACTATTCATAAGTTACTATTTACGGGGTACTATTAATGACAAAAATTGATTTCTTTTCGGTCCAAATTATTTTTGATACATTATTATTCTTGAATTTTACTCCACAAAGCAGTATCATGTTGACAATTTAAACGTTATTGAATTCTGGATAAATTAAATTATAAATCTTTAAAATTTATCCTTGAACTTGTTTTATTGAATTATTATATCATTGTCATCATCCTCATGCTTATATTGTTATGAAAGTCATCTTTGGCCCGTAGTGCATAGATGGACTTGGTATGATTATGACCAGGGATTATTCGGTATAACCATGACCGTAATGTTACAAATGGTGTGGTAAAAGTCCTCATTGGCCCGTAGTGCATTGATGGACAGTTTTTGGTATGATTATGGCCATGGATTCTCTTCGGCCAAGGGTGCAAAGATGAATTGTTTTATGGCATGATCATGACCGTTGATGAAAATAAGATTATCCTTGGCCCGTAGTGTATGGATAATTCGTGGTCGTGATACTAAAGAATATCCTTGGCCCGTTGTGCAGGGATGATTCGATGATGTGGATTATTTATTAAGCTGAGTCTCAGCGATAAAATTGATGATAAACTTTTTAAATCATAGAAGATAGTAGATATCATGCTCTATTTGACTCTTCTAATGGATTGCTTATTTCGCTGCAGTTGTTGATCTAAAACTTGTTGTCGATTATATTCTATCAGTTGTTATACTGTTGAAGGCTAAGGATAATTTATTATGCATTATCTTAGTCATAATTTTTCTTACTGGGCTAGTTGAGCTCACCCTTTCTTTCATTGTTCTATTCAAAAAATGAGAATATAGCTGGGACTAGTCGGGGAATGGATTGACGGTCCAGAAGGTTGCATTAGTAATTCTTACTATTTTGTGAAATAATGTGATAATAATTATAATAATATTGAATTTGAGTTTGAGTTTCTTTCATTGTTCTCTTCAGGAAATGAGAATATAATTGGGACTAGTCGGGGAATGGATTGACGGTCCAGATGGTTGCATTAGTAGTTCTCACTATTCTGTGAAATAGTGTGATAATAATTGTAATAATATTGAATTTGAGTTTGTATATTGTCTAGAAGATAATATTCGTGTTGAAACTCCCAGCTTATATTTTGTCGTACTGTACACGACAGTTGTATAATTAAGTTGTATTTGAATTTTGTACCATATATTTGGCGACTCAGAATGGGTGATGTATACCTATTTTGGGGGCGTCACAGTTGGTATCAAAGCTTAGGGATATGATCCCTGGCTGAGATGTGAGACAAGAACTAGGAGGGGAGAGATGGGAAATTCCTTCGCTAGTATGACCTACCTAAGTTTAATTGGTATTTAATTGGTCGATCAGAGTATAGGGATAATATGTGGCATGTAAATTAACCCTTGTTTTGTGACAGTGAAATGGCATCTGAAAATGTTGATATAAGAAATGGAGCACAAGAGACCATTGAGTTACCACAGATCAATAACCAGGATAATGTGTAGGAAGGCAACAATCCTCAGGTGAACAACAACACTGACCAAATGATGAACGATGGGATGTTCAGAGGCTTTGTGCAGTTCATGCAACACCAAACGAGAGAGACTCTTGTTCATAATGTAGGTGGAAATAATGGCAACCCAAGGTTGGTCACCGCTAAGCAGTTCAAGGAGTTGGGACCACCGGAGTTTTTGGGAAAGCCATAACCACTTAAGGCGGAGACGTGGTTAAAGTAGATCACCAAGATATTTGATGTCTTGGGATGCTCCGAGGAGCAAAAGGTTCCCTTTGCCACCTTTATGTTGCGTGAAGAGGCAGATTACTGGTGAGAATTTGTAAAACGTACCCAGTCTGACGCACTCAAGATGTCTTGGGAGAAGTTCCAAGAGCTGTTCAACGACAAGTACTTTCCCGAAAGTATTTGTCACATGAAGGAGGTGGAGTTTATCAAGTTGGAGCAAAACAATATGACCGTGTCGCAATATGATACTAAACTTGCGGAGTTATCCCGGTTCGCATCCCATTTGGTCGATAATGAGGAGTGAATGTTTCTAAGAGGTTTGAAACCTGATATATGTCAATACCTCATTTCTCACAAACTTTATTTATATTCAGATGTTGTGAATATGGCTCAGTTATTAGAGCGCGATAATGAGTCAGCACAACCAAAAGGCAACGACCAATAACACGATAATAATCATACCGGTGGCAACGACCATCGGAACAATGATAACCATCGTGGGGGAAATTATCCTGCCAAGAATGGTAACCACTTCGGTGGTAATCATGGCCAAGATAATAGGAGTACAAATTTCAAGAAGAGAAGGTTCAACAACGATGGAAAGATATCAACACCAACACCCGTTTTCAAGGAAGGAGAACGACCACCAATTGTATGCTTCAAATGCGGAGGGGAGGGACATATCAATCCAAACTGCGTGATGCAGTCCAAAGCACGTTACAATTGTGGAAGAGAAGGTTATCTAGCTCGATTTTATCGTGTAGTGAAGTCAAGTCCAGCTGGGATAGTGATGCCAAAGGATGTCCCAGACAAGTCAAAGTCGGCAGTTTAAGTAAGAGCGTTTTTCGAGGAACCCGAATAAAGTTTTCACGGGTAAGTTAATCATAAACTCTTGCAAAGTTTATACCTTATTCGATATCGGTTCTACCCATTCTTTAATTTCTCCTACTTGCGCTCAACGTTTAAATTTGACCCAGTACAAAACCCATTTCTAAAACCCTCAAATATTTCTTCACCTAAAACGACCGTAACATGCGCCAAAGACGTAGGCGCGCTCGAGCTATTGAAGATTATGACCATACCATTCAATATCATCGTAGAAGAGTGAATGTGATAGCTGACGCGTTGAGTAGAAGATCGTATGCAGTTACGAGTGCGACGTTGTTAACACAAAGACCCATTTCGTACGACTTACTCTAGAGACCCACATGATGATGTTAAATATACGATTAGAACAGACTTTAATCGATAAAGTTAAAGCTAATTTAAGCTACAGACTCAGAGCTGATGAATGTGAAGAAGAAGGTTCAAGAGGGCGTTATTCTAGAAGTAAGAATTGACGAATAGATGAAATCTCAACCCTCGATTTAATTGTTCTATTTGAAATCCTCGATCGAGTAGGAACTGTGGCCTATAGACTTGCCTTACCGCTAAGTATGTCACGTGTTCATAACATTTTTTTAAATATATCGATGTTACATAAATATGTGGACGACCCGAACCACATTATTGAGTTAGAACCGAACAAAATAGCAGAAGATTTAATGTATGAAGAGGTACTTATTAAAATCTTGAATAATAAGGAACATATTCTACGCTCTAGGGTTATACCTCAAGAGTTAGAATTTGAAAGGAAATTAAGGTATTATCATCTCTTCGAACTACCAGGTACGTACGTAAATTTGGAGAGCGAAATTTCATAAGGAGGGGAGATTGTGAGACTCCAAATTTTATGAATAAAGATTTAATTTTTTCGAAATATTTTTTTTAATATTATGGTGTGGATTTGATATAATGTTATAGTTGTGGGTAATATTTATAAATTTTGTAAAGTAAGCAAGTTGTTATAAAATATTCAATTGGTCGGGGAATATTCTTTTTGTCGAAAAATATTCGTACGACGACACAATCATTGGTGGACCCCACAACGGAATTATTGTTGGAATTAGAAAACGACATAAATATCTTTTTATGAATATAATGATAGAAGTTTTACCGTTAACTGTTAAATCACCAGGTGATAAAAGTACAGTAATACGCGTGGTTGCATAGTAGCACACGGTATTGATTATTGATGCTTACGAGAGAAGTTACTCAGTTTTATTCAATTATTACTAAATTAATTGTTGCATAGTATCACACGTTATTTGATTCAATTATTGTCGATAATTTTTTATATTATTAAATCAATAAATTGAGACGATACAATTATTCATATTATTATCGGCATAATTAACAATGTCTAGAATATTCTGTCGATAAGAGGTTTGGTCACCTAATTGCGCGTCAGTAGGGAGAAATTCTTATTGGAAAGCCCCCTCTTCCCTGGGAACGATGGTTGTTAATATTGCGAGTTATAATAATATGAATAAAGGTTGTTAAAAATATTGAGAAGATTTTTATAAAGTATTTGATGTAAATTTTACTTATTTTATGGACCCCCATTTACCAATTCTTCAAAATAATCGGTAGAAATTATTTAATATAATAAAGATGGGGGCCATATGTGGGGCCCATATGTGTTAAAAATCTGAAATCTGAAAATTTTGGAATGGCGTAGGAAGGAGGTAAGTACTTTATATATATATATATATATATATATATATATATATATATATATATATATATATATATATATATATATTATAAGTTTTGTTTTATTTGATTATAAATAGAATATATTATATTTTATTTAAAATTTTTATTTTATTAGAATATTTTATTACAGAGTAATGAATAGTAAAATTCAAATTTTAAAAGTTTCAGACGAATTCGTTCGCCCGTGAATTCGTCGAATATTTACTGTGCAGTCTGTGATTTTCTAAATTCAAATAGTATCCTTTCCATTCTCCTATAAATAGGATACTTAGTTAGAATTGAAAGTCGCACCATAATCAGAGAATTTTTCTTCTATAATATTGAGCGTATTTCTTTCGAGTTTTAGGAAGCTTTAAGTATAGAAAACAGTGAACGTTTTCTTCAAGAATATATCCACTATACCAGTCGGAATTGCTTTCTTTTTGAGGTAAGGGGTATTATTTCTTTCGTATTCATGAATAGAATTATTTTCTTTCAATACTCGTAAGGGGTATTATTTATTTCATATTCTGAAGTGATATTATTTTTCATATTCGTATGAATATTATTTCGTTCAATATTCGCAAGAAATATTATTTTCATGTAATATTCGTAAGGAATATTATATTCATTCAATATTCGAAATGAATATTATTTTCGTTTAATATTCGTAAGGGATATTATTTTTCTTAAGTATTCGTATAAAATAATATTTTCTTCCATACTCTATAGTATGTGAGTAATATTATTTCGTTTCAGATTTCGAATTCTAAACTCATTTTGTTAAGTTTTGGCTTCTATACTCCATGAAATTAGTAGAATATCCTTGATATTTGCACTTCATCCAGTATCTTTTTATGGAAATATTATTTTGAGCATTCTTGATAAGTTTTAACTTTTTCATGCCGGAGTACTATTCACGAGTTACTATTCATGAGTTACTATTCACGGGATACTATTCATAATAAAAATTGATTTCTTTTCGGTCCAAATCATTTTTGATACATTATTATTCTTGAATTTTACTCCACAAAGTAGTATCATGTTGACAATTTGAACGTTATTGAATTCTGGATAAATTAAATTATAAATATTTAAAATTTATCCTTGAACTTGTTTTATTGAATTATTATATCATTGTCATCATCCTCATGCTTATATTGTTATGAAAATCATCTTTGGCCCGTAGTGCATAGATGGACTTGGTATGATTATGACCAGGGATTATTCGATATAATCATGACCGTAATGTTACAAATGATGTGGTAAAAGTCCTCATTGGCCCGTAGTGCATTCATGGACATTTTTTGCTATGATTATGGCCATGGATTCTCTTCGGCCAAGGGTGCAAAGATGAATTATTTTATGACATGATCATGACCGTTGATGAAAACACGAATATCCTTGGTCCGTAGTGTATGGATAATTCGTTGTCGTGATACTAAAGAATATCCTTGACCCGTTGTGCAGGGATGATTCGATGATGTGGATTAGTTATTAAGCTGAGTCACAGCGATAAAATTGATGATAAACTTTTTAAATCATAGAAGATAGTAGATATCATTTTCTACTTGACTCTTTTAATGGATTGCACTTTCTTCTTCATACGCATTGGATGGTATGGTCGTAATTTTTCAACAACTGGAGCCAACGTTGTTGCCGCATATTGAGTTCCTTTTGTGTGAAAAAATATTTGAGAGGCTTTTATGGTCTGTATAAATCTCCACTTTCTCCCCATACAGGTAGTGTCTCCAGATCTTTAATGCGAAAATGACTGCTGCCAACTCCAAATCATGAGTATGATAATTCCTGTGACGCCCCCAAATTCAGGTCCTTCGAACCTCGGATCCGATCCGTCACTATACTATTATCGTCAACTATTTAAATCTCTTATTCATAACTTAATGAATATAACTTTACTTATTACATAGTTTAGAATATAAATTTTTTCCATTACCAGGATCTGCACCCCAAACTTTTATATGTTTCATAACTTGGTCATTTACTATTCCTGTTTTACATCACATTCGATGTTATATAAATATGCAGAATAATTTAAACTTTTTTCAATCTCCTTTGAAAATAAATCTTTTATTGATATCTTAACTTGAATCAATTACATATCCTTGAATTAAATTATGTTATGATTCATTCTATTCGAATTACTGTATAAATTTTTACATCTCGATTCGAACTTCTCTATGTATCATATAGTACAACTTAACATGTATTATACATTGTAAACTACTGTCATGTACATCTCCTAGAACCTAAACATGGTTCAAGAGTATATATTTAAATAAACAAATCAATCTCCTTCGATACTATTGAAGTCTATCAATCAAGTAGCACAAAATCTTTACCATGAGTCCTTAACCTATAAAAGTGGTTATTTGCAAGGGTGAGCTCAACAGCCCAGCAATTCTAACAGTTTTCATGCAGCATATAACATATAATAGCATATTCAGTTCATGCATTCATAATCGATTAATATTTACTATGCATGTTACTTCTCACACAACAGGCATAGAGGTTTATATCACAAGCATATCATCAAAGATCAACTTTCACATTTCATACATATCTCATATGCATCTCATATATATACATCAACATTTTCATAGCATAATATATCTCAACTAACAGTTATCAAATTCATATATCAAATAGGAACTGAAAGACTTGCCTGATTCGTAGTTTATGAACTACGACTTAACTGCTTAACGCTTATCTTCACTTCGTGTATTCCTACACAGTTATATAATCATGGATTCATATCCATTAGTTACATATTAATACATTCTCAATGTAATAATAATGTTACATTGTTCTCTATCTTAGTTTTTAAAACCTTCCCTTTTTGCTTTCTTAGTAAACTCTTATAATAGCTATGTATATAGTACACCTTAGCTACACATGCTTAATATCAACATTCACAAATCTCTTACACACACTTGACTCGTTATGTGTTCGACACATATTTAAAGTCTATAGATATGCGATCTACATCGTCTTTACATTTTGCAAACTTAATAAATTTTAACACATTTGGGTTTCATATAACCATCACTTGTTCATATACTTAAAACATCATCTATGTCAAGTATTATAGCTTTAGACATTCATTACACATATGCTTTAAAGTTTAGATGACTATTAAAATAGTTTGGCAACACTGCCCTATGGCGCAGTTGCGCTGCAGTTTGGCCTAGGATGGGCGCAGCTGCGCCGTCCCCTGGCCAGACCAGATTTGAATATTTAGTTCTCAGTTCACACTTCATTTCTTAACATGCATTAATGTTAACACATAATATTTACATGTGTTAAGAGGTCATTTGTCAAAGTTTAGAACCTCTTGTGTTTATTCAAAGTTGTTTTCTCACTTTAAGGCTTAACAACTTTCTTTAACAAGATTCGATGTTTACAAGCCTTTAAACCATATATTGGTACTAATAAGCCTTTAGTAGCATGCTCATATGTGTATATCTTATCTACATGCGACTAGCATAGTTTATCACTTGAAAACTTTACTTTCAAAATATGCTTTAATGATTTCTATTGTCAAACTAGACAAGTGTACTTATAGGTCATGTTTAAAGACATAAATAGTACTAGCATGCCATACTACAAGTTCAGAGGTTAGACAACACAATGCTCATGAATATTGGTTTCAAAACGTCTAAGTTTTCTTCTCTTCAAATCCATGTCATGCCAACCTAATTATGCAAGGAAACTTCGAATCATATGTCATATTCATTTGTGCATATTTCTACACATACTTACAAGGTCAAAATGTAGGCGACACCATGCTTATGATTCTTAGTTTTCAAAACTTGAATTTCTCTTTGAAAATACATATTATGCAAGTTATACAAGTTATCTTATACGAGGTTACTTAAGATCACATTTTATGCTCGCATGACTTATATGGTGTCTAACTAGATGAGCACACATGTAAGCCATGTTTATAAAAGCTTAGTTTCGCAAGAAAATCAAGTTCATTTTTAAAAGTCATTCTAAGCCAAGTTAAAGTAACTAGGTGCAACTCTAAATCTCATTTCATAGCTAATTAAGCCATGTATGTATGTTATTACATTTAGAACTTTAAGTCCACAAGTTACTCTAAGTCCGTCCCTCTTAGTTTCAAAACTTCAAAACATTATTCTCAAAGTCAATGTCATACTAAATTAATCATGCAAGGCAACTTCAAATCACACATCATACTTGTTTGTACATGTTTCTACTTACGTTTTCAAGGTTAAAATATAATCACTTCATGTTTTAAAACTTAGTTTACAAAAGATACGGAGTTCGCCCTTGAAATCATTTTAACCAAAACAAGTTATCTATCACACATAGGATTCAAATTTGAATCTTACATCTTGCGTAATTCGACCTCATATAAATGCTATCAAGGTCAGAATTAAAGGTACACAATTTTGTCAAAGTTTGTTTTCAAAAAATCTTTAAGTTTCTTTTGAAAAAACATACTAAGTCATGATAAAGCATTCCATTATAATTAAGGTAATCTTGTATGTCATGTATATTATCATGAATTTTCATGTTACATCACTTAGAATAACATATTCCATCGTCGGGAGCACTATAGTTGTGTATGTGCTCGCTCGACGCCCTCCGATAACCTCTGAATACGTAACATTTACAAAGATGACTATTTTGACCCTTCCTAATGACCTTAAATTGAAAAACTTAAAGAATAAAAGTTGTAGTTCTACTTGTCCTCGTTTCGGATCATCTTGAATCACCTCAATCGGAGTTTGTATGAAAATGTTATGCCTAATTTACTACAGCAGGTCAGAGCAGTCCACCAGTGACTGATGCCCGGCACAGCTGCGCCCCAATCGGCCTTGGGGGCAGCGCAGCTGTGCCCTGGGAGGTAGAGACGCTTCCTAGATTCTGCACTTCGCGATTTTACAGACCAAACCTCCTTCCAATCATCATAATATGAGTTGTACTCATCTAATTTAGTCCATTTTCGATTCTATGAGTTCAGAACTCATAAAACTACAACATACCAACTACCCAATAATTATCATAAACATTAACTTACCCAAAAATGAATCTATAACTCATGTTCATGTAAATGTTCATGTTTGGAAATGTTTAGCGAATTCGTTCACTACGAATTCGTTTCTCAACCAAATTGGTTCGTTTAACTTTCGTTGATTTCATTTTTAACTGTATTAACAATACCTAGCATCAATTCATGGGTTATAACAGCCCTTAGCCATCAATTTTGTGACTCAAAAGCTACTTTTTCATGATATTTGATAAGTGGATTTAATATACACGAATCGATATTCATTTCAAGTTTAAATTCGTATTTATCTTTTTGTTTTGTGTTCGTTTTCACTCGTTTCATGTCATTTTATGTGTAGGGTTGTTATGGATGCAAGTGGTGAAGAAAGACGAAGTTTTGGAGCAAAAGTGGAAAAACGTGTGAAGTTGGAAATTTTCTTTAATAATAGCCATGCCCGCCGGGACGGGCCTTTTTAAGCTTGTACCCCCCGCCGGGGCGGGGGTCTCGATTCCTGAAGTGTCCTGCTGCTGTTTGAACTCTATTGAGGCTTGGTTTGTGGGACTTTTTTGAGGCGCCTGGACTCTACAAAAGGCAGACTTCGCCCAAAACAGAAGAGAGCTGAATATTACGTTGAAAGCAACAATTCACATAACACAACAAGCATAATTAAGAGAAAAAATTCCATAATTCAAGTGCGAGCTTCGGAGGAGCAATTTGAAGAGATTTTTGTGACGGTTGCAATTCTAGGCTACGTGAAGGGGTTTTCATTATTCTTCTTCTCTTTAGTCTTTTATTTGTAATTGAAAGGATGGTTTCATTAGATTATTCATTTTTAATTCATTCGTTATGAACTAATTCACTTATTAGACTTGTGATGGATCCTTGGGTGAAACGATGATTTTATAACTTTGATTTTCAATTCAATAAAATACTTTCAATTTATCTATGTTAATTCGAGCGTGAACCTATGAGTTGCTTGATCGACAATTCCTTGTGGATTTGAATGGAATCGAGAGAGGATATTCAAATTTAGGCCTAGTTAATATAGCATGTGTCATGAATTTTGTGAATAACAGATTCTTGATTATTGTACGGTAGAGATATGCTTGACATCACATGTAATCGGACAGAGAACTTAAGCTTAAACCTTCTTTATAGTTCACATAGAGATATAGTGAGTTGGTTGATTTAGGTGTTTAACTTGTTTCTATCTTAATTATGGATTTTAGTTAATATGGTATTAGTGCACTGAGAGGTGGCTAGTACTACATTCGTGTTCTTGATTAATAAACTTGGATATTGAATTGAGTTGGAATAAAGGTTTGAAAATCAGAGTGAAGCTTAGGGTGAAATCATAAGTCTAATTCTCCATCAATTGTTGGAAATTCCGAATTTTGATATTAGTGATTGTTTTGTAATAGTTTATTTATTTATTAATTTTGTTTCTATAATTTTCACCTATTGAATTGAATAGTTTAATAGAATTAGGATTAATAGAAAATTGATACTTGTGAAGTTAAAATTCTTGCTAATTTGTCTTCGTGGGAACGATACTTTATTCACTACTATATTACTTGTTGACCACGTACACTTACGTGTTTTGCGCGTATCAATTTTACCCAAAAAGCTTTTGGCGCCGTTGCCGGGGGACAATGTAGCCTAGATTTTAATATTTTTTACAATATCAGTTTAATTAGTGCAGTTTTACTTACACAATTTTTGTTTTTGTTTTTCCTATTTCAGGTTTTTGACATTGGTTTATGCAAACACGATCCAAAAATCCAGACTTGCTTCCTTTTGAGGACGACATTGAAAGAAGATTTCAGAGGTTAAGTAAGTGAATCGAGGAAACAAAGAACGAAATCGAAAACTCTGATAAGGAAGAAGCAATGGCTGCCGAAGACCAGAAAGCGTTGAGGGAATTTGCAACACCTAAGGTGACTGATCTGCAGTCAAGTATCACTAGGCCTGCAATAGCTGCGAATACTTTTGAAATCAAGCCTGGGACCATTCATATGATGCAGAATTCATGTCAGTTTGAGGGAATGACAAATGACGATCCGAACGAGCATTTAATCAGTTTTCTAGAAATGTGCGACACGTTCAAGTACAATGGGGTGTCGAATGAGGCAGTAAGACTTCGTTGGTTCCCGTTCACTCTACGGGACAAGGTGAAGAGTTGGTTACATTCTCTGCCATCGGGATCGATTACTACGTGGAAAGACTTGGCTCAGAAATTCCTTGCCAAATTTTTCCCACCGAGAAAAACTGCAAAAATGAGGAATGACATCACTATGTTTGAGCAGCAAAATGGGGAATCGCTATATGAGGCATGGGAGAGGTACAAGGAATTACTTAGAAAGTGCCCAAATCGTGGATTGCCTAAGTGGCTGCAAATGAACACTTTTTATAACGGATTACATGGGAATGTCAGAACGAGTATTGACGCATCGTCGGGCGGAGCATTCATGGCTAAGAGTTACGAGGAAGCCTACAATTTGATTGAAACCATGGTGGCAAATAACTACCAGTGGCCCACAACAAGAATGACACAAGCAAAGGTGGCTGGGATTTTGGAAGTAGATGGGGTGACAGCTATATAAGCACAAATTTCTGCGCTGTCCAAGAAGTTGGATGCTATGACAGGGGCTCAAGTACATCAGGTTTCGGCAGTATGTGAATTGTGTGCGGGTGATCATCCTACAGATCAGTGCATAATTAATCCAACAGTCGTCCACTTCATAGGTAGCTATAACAGAATTACGCAGAATACATACCAAAACACCTACAACCAGGGGAATAGGAACCACCCGAATTTCTCGTGGAGCAATAACCAACAAAATCAAGCTCCACGACCATCATATCCCCCAGGTTTTCAGAGTCATCAACAACCGGTTCAACATCAAGAAAAGAAATCAGATTTCGAGGAAATGGTGTCGAAGTACATAACTAGCAATGAGGCAGCAATGAAAAATCAAGCAATGGAAATGAAGAATTTAGAAAATCAGATAGGACAGATGGCGTTAGCATTGAATAATAGACCATAAGGAACGTTACCAAGCAACACTGAGAGAAATCCGAAGGGTAGTCATGAGCAATGTTAAGCAGTTATGTTAAGAAGTGGAAAACATCTCGGGGGTAATAATGCAAAAAATTCAGCAACGCCGGAGGAAAAAGTTGATGACAGTAACGTGGTGGAAGGTAACAAGGGTGAGGAAATAAAGTTAAACAATAAGCCAATTGTTTATCCTCCACCACTGTTTCAGCAGAGGGTTCAAAAACAGAAATCTGATAAGCACTTCGCAAAGTTTTTAGAAGTGTTCAAGAAACTCCAAATTAATATCCCATTCGCAGAGGCCTTAGAGCAAATGCCGAGTTACGCAAAGTTCATGAAAGGAATTTTGTCGAGGAAGAAGAAAAGGGAAGAATTTGAAACAGTGGCACTAACAGAGGAGTGTAGTGCGGTGTTACAGCAGAAGCTACCACCAAAACTTAAAGACCCGGGGAGTTTTACTATCCCATGCACGATCGGGAAAATGTCGTTTAACAAATGTTTATGTGATTTGGGGGTGAATGTGAATCTCATGCCATTGTCAGTATACACATAATTGGGTTTGCCCGCGCCAAAGCCTACGAATATTTCATTGCAGTTAGCGGATAGGTCAGTCACATATCCAAGAGGCATAGTAGAGGACATTCTGGTTAAAGTGGATAAGTTTATATTCCCTGCAGACTTAATCATTCTGGATTTCGATGAAGATAATAACATACCGATTATCCTAGGGAGACCTTTCTTGGCTACGGGATGGACACTCATAGATGTGCAAAAAGGAGAACTAACCATGAGAGTCCAAGATCAAGAAATTAAATTTAATGTGTTCAAGGCCATGAAATTCCCTACGGATGAGGACGAATGTTTTCGGATGGATTTAATTGAGCGAATCGTTAGTGAAGATATGAGCAAGAGGTTGGTCAACAATCCGTTAGAAACAACCTTATTAGGGGATAAAGAAGAAGACGACCCAAAATTCGTGGAATTCTTACAGATGCTAGACTCCTTGCCACGAGTTAGCAGATCCAGACCACCGTTTGAACCTTTGCACACTGAAGAAATAGCTGCAAAAAAACTGAAACCGTCATTGGAGGAGCCACCAACATTGGAACTTAAGCCACTCCCTAAACATCTCAGGTATGCATACTTAGGTAATTCAAATTCTTTACTTGTAATTATTTCTGCTGCACTTAACGAATTGCAGGAAGAAAAGTTGCTGAGGGTGCTTAGGGATCACAAATCAGCGATTGGTTGGACGATTGTGGATATAAAAGGAATTAGCCCGTCATTTTGCACGCACAAGATTCTGATGGAGGATGATGCAAGACCGTCAGTGGAGCATCAATGTCGACTTAACCCAATTATGAAGGAAGTGGTAAAGAAGGAAATTTTGAAATTATTGGATGCCAGTATCATATATCCAATTTTCGACAGTAAATGGGTTAGTCCAGTTCATTGTGTGCCGAAAAAGGGGGGAATGACGGTGGTACAGAATGAGGACAACGAGTTAATTCCAACAAGAACAGTGATAGGATGGAGGGTGTGCATCGATTATAGGAGGTTGAATAAGGCAACCCGAAAAGATCATTTCCCGCTACCCTTTATTCATCAAATGCTAGACAGATTAGCGGGACATGAGTACTACTGTTTATTGGATGGAAACTCGGTCTATAACCAGATTGCCATCACTCCTAAGGATCAATAAAAGATAACATTTACATGCCCTTACGACACATTTGCATTTATGAGGATGTCATTTGGGTTATGCAATGCACCTGCAACTTTCCAACAGTGTATGATGGCCATTTTTTCAGATATGGTGGTGAAAAATGTTGAAGTCTTCATGGACAATTTCTCGGTCCATGGAGACAACTTTGACACTTGCCTAGGGAATCTGGTCATGGTATTGCAGCGATGCAAGGATACTAACCTCATACTCAATTGGGAAAAATGCCACTTCATGGTTGAAGAAGGCATAATTTTGGGCCATAAGGTGTCGGCTCAAGGATTGGAAGTGGATAAAGCAAAGCTGGATACGATCTAGAAATTGCCTCCACCAAACTCAGTTAAGGGTATTAGAAGTTTTTTGGGGCATGCTGGGTTCTACAAGAGGTTCATAAAAGACTTCTCTAAGATTGCAAAACCTCTATGTAGTCTTTTAGAGAAGGATGCTACTTTCAGTTTTACTGCAGAATGCAAGTCCGCGTTTGAATTATTGAAGAAGAAATTAACTACAGCCCCCGTGATAGTCACACCAGACTGGAAAATGCCATTCGAGCTTATGTGTGATGCGAGCGACTATGCGGTTAGGGCTGTTTTGGGCCAAAGACAAGACAAGGTGTTTCACGCCATATACTATGTAAGCAAAACACTCTTAGAGACTCAAATGAATTACACTACCACGGGAAAGGAATTGCTTGCAGTAGTGTACGCGTTTGACAAATTTTGGGCATACTTGATCGGGACTAAGGTGATATTCTAAACGGATCATTCAGCAATTTGGTACCTAATAGCGAAAAAAGATGCTAAGCCACGCCTTATTCGATGGATTCTCCTACTTCAAGAGTTTGACTTAGAAATTAAAGATAGAAAGGGGACGAAGAATCAAGTTGCCGACCATTTATCAAGGCTGGAAAATCCAGAGAAAAAGGATGAAGATAGATGCGCAATCAACGAGTCCTTCCCGGATGAGCAACTATTTGGGTTAAATGCAGAATTTCCTTGGTATGCAGACTTCACGAATTATCTGGTGAGAAACATGCTTCCCCCTGATCTTACACGACAACAGAAAAAGAAGTTACTTCATGACGTCAACTGGTACATGTGGGACGAGTCGTATTTATTCAAACAGTGCGTTGATAAGATGATTAGAAGGTGTATCCCCTACAATGAAGTGCACAACATACTGCAAGAATGCCACTCATCGGCATATGGGGGACATTATGGGAGTGAGCGCACCGCGGCAAAAGTACTTCAAGCCAGGTTTTATTGGCCGACATTGTTCAAAGACGCCCACCAATTTGTGAAAACATGTGATAGATGCCAAAGGGTGGGCAACATCTCTAAACGGAATAAGATGCCCCTACAAACAATTCTTGAAGTGGAAATCTTTGATGTATGGGGCATCGATTTCATGGAGCCATTCCCTTCATCTTTGAGCAATTAGTATATTCTACTCGCGGTGGACTACGTCTCAAAATGGGTTGAAGCTGCAGCACTACCATCCAACGATGCCAAGGTGATCCTCAAATTCTTACAGAAAAATATTTTCACGAGGTTTGGCACGCCAAGAGCAATATTCAGTGACGAAGGTAGTCACTTCTGTAATAAGTCTTTTACAGCTCTTTCGGCTAAGTATGGGGTTAACCACAAGGTGGCTACAGCCTATCACCCTCAAACAAATGGACAGGCTGAGGTATCAAAAAGAGAAGTTAAGAAGATATTGGAGAAAGTCGTAAATTCGAGTCGAAAAGATTGGTCACTTCGGTTGGATGACGCATTATGGGCTTACCGGACTGTATACAAAACACCAATCGGGATGTCACCATATTAAGTCCTGCACGAAAAAGCATGTCACTTACCGGTGGAGCTACAACACAAGGCCTACTGGGTAATACAGAAATTGAATTTTGATCAATCCGCTGTAGGAGAAAACAGGCTACTCCAACTAAATGAGCTCGATGAATTTTGACTTCATGCATACGAGAACGCCAAGCTATATAAAGAAAAGGTTAAAAGATGGCATGACCATAAAATTGTGAATCGAACATTCGAGCCGGGTCAATAAGTCCTCTTGTTCAACTAACGGCTGCGATTGTTCCCAGGAAAGCTTAAGTCGAGATGGTCGGGACCATTCACTATAAAGCGAGTATTCCCTCATGGCGCCATTGAACTCTACAGTCGTAATCCATTAGAGACGTTCAAGGTCAATGGTCAACGGATAAAACATTACTGGGGTGGCGAATCAAACTGGGATGTCGTCAACATCACCCTCGTCGATACACAGTAAAACAGGAAGTAGTCAGGTTGAACGACTTAAAATCAAGCGCTAATTGGGAGGCAACCCAATATTTCATTATTTTTCGTGGTTTTATTTATAATTGTTAGAATGTATCTTTTATTAAGTATTAGGTAGGTATTATAGCGTAAGAGTTTTGTTGAAAGTCTCAATCCTACTCTAAGTCGTCAATAATCTAACATTTTGCTTGTTAATGGTTGCAGGAGGGGTCTAAAGTGAGTAAGAGCAATAACGGGCAAGGAAAGAAGGAAAATCGAATAATTTTGATCTGCACTTTTGGAAGCCAAAAATCCGAAGTCAGTGGGCATTCCCGCCGGGGCGGGCTAAAATTACCTTGTACCCCCCGCCGGGGCAGGGGTCCTTGATTCTTGGCAGGCACGTTCAGCATATACACACGCTGCCTTCTTATTTCCCCACTACACATTTTTTTTTGTTTATCTCATTCTCCCTCACCCAAACCATCCAGCCCCCATTACAAGACCACCTAGCCACTACGCACCACCCACGATCGACAACTCCTAGCAACTACTCCTACCAATTACCTAAATCTATTGCATCCACTACCCCACACCATCAAGCACACAAATTTCTCTCTCCTATCGCACCTCTATATAAACCCTACCACATACCTCCCATATTCATCACCACAAATTTCGAATTCATCAAGAAATTGGGGAACACATAGCACACTTGAGTGTAAGTTACCTTCATATTGAGTTTTCATCTTCTCTCAACTGAAATACCATAGAAATAATCGAGTTTTGGGGGAAGAACGGATTGTGTACACCAAGTGTTTGACAAATTGAGTGAACTAAGTGTAAGGGGAAAGTGGTGTGTGCTAGCAAGTTTTAACATTCGGAAATCAATGGCTTCACAACCAACATCCAAACGCTAAGGGAGAGGGTTCAAGATCCGCTCCACCGACACGAACATATGATCGACGAAAATTTATGAGTGCCGCCGCCGCCGACCGGTATGATTACATGCTAACCAAGGCCCTCACGCCGGAGCGGGGATTGGCCCCCGAGGGAAATGATGGGGAGATGATGTCTCAAATTTATCAAAAGGGGTGGCTCAAACTCATCGAACACCCGTTACCCGCCATTGTCAACATTGTCAAGGAATTTTATGCAAACGCCAAAGACAAAGCCCCATTCAATGCGTTTGTGCGGGGTCGCATGGTCCCGTTCAGTGATGATGCCATTAATGCCTATTATCAGTTGTGAGTGCCACGACAGTGTCAGTATGCACAATTGAGGGATTTTGAGCCTGACTACGTGGAGGTTATTACGAACATGACAAAGTCGGGAACATCTTCGATCAAAGGTCGAAAAAGAGGTAGAGTGTTCCCTAGCAAGGACCTTAGCCGGTATGGAAAAATATGGTACACATTCTTATGCGCTAAATTGCTTCCGTCCCAACACACTTCGGACATCACTAAAGAGAAGGCGTTACTGTTGTACTCAATTGTGTAAGATTTCATTAATGACGTCGGGGCAATTATCAGTTTCTCCATCCGCCGGTGTTTACGTGGAAATTTTTCGGGCGGCTTGCCACACCCTTCACTCATCTGTGCGTTGTGTCGCAATGTAGGGGTGAGATGGTCCGATGATGAGCCTACTCAAATGCCGCTCGCTTTGCTTGATTCTAGAATGATAGCGCGATATTCTGTATGGGCAGGAGGCGAGTCACATCCACGAGGTCTGGGTTTTATTTTTACATCGGCGTCGGAAGATGAAGTCGATGCAGAAGATACCTCGGCGGATGAGGATGAAGCTATGAGCGATCAAGGAACCGAGTAGGTACCACAGACCGAGGCAATATCCAGTCCTCAGTTCCTTGAGTTCCAAAATCAGATGACTGCGCACAATAGGGCAGCACGCCGGGAAATGTGGCGATTGGCTATGCGACAAGATCACATGTTTGACGCTATGAACGCATCTTTCACCTCACTCAACACAACACTCCAAAGCTTCAACCCGATGGGTCAATATCCATATCAACAACCCAGACCATTGCCTCTATTTCCTCCAAGTGATTCTGATGATGAAGAGCACCAACCACCTCCCCAGACTTAGGCGATTGCAGGGAAGTCCTCATGCACTTAATTTAATTTTTATCCAATGAGGACATTGTATTACTTAAGTTTGGGGGATTTAATTATTTATTTGCATGCAGTTGTTACTTTTGTTTTCATTTCTAGTTTGCATAGTAGATTAGGTGTTTGCATAGTAGTCTAGGATTTTTCATTGTTTTAATTTTTGTTATTAGCATGTAAAAAAAATATTAGTTAAATATTGTGTTTGCATATGTCCAACAGTGCTGCAGTTCATATTATTTGTGGGCCAATGATGAGATTGTGAACAAGTTAACCAATTCAGTATTGATTATTAGAACTGTGATACAATTTCTGTTATGATTCGATTCTTGGACTTGTTTGAAACTGTTATAAAATGGTTAGCACTAATAACATCGTTGTTGACTAATCAGTTCTAATTGATACATAAATAGGTTCTAAAGGATTATGCTAGAGTAAATGAGAAAACGACAAGGATAGGCAGTAAAGGCTAAAATTAGGCAAGAACCTAAGTTTGGGGGAAAAGGTAGGGTATATAAGCATCTAAAAAAATGGAGTTGAATAAATTGAGTCCTGTGGTGGGTCGAGAAGAAGCGTGAAATGCACTCCTCATAAACACAGGCGTGAGATCGAGCGTAAAACGCACTCACTATCCAAAAAGAGAAAAAAAGAAGAAACAATAGAACGGGAAAAGAGCAAAAGGCCCTCGTGGAAAAAAAAGAAAAAAATGAAATAAAAGAAGTATCAGTACCTTGCATGAACCCTTGAATTTGGTATTGCGTAGTTTTAGTTTTAATTGTAATATGCCTATTTTTGACATTTTTTAGTTTGCACTATATGAGTCTTTCTAAGAAATTACTTATGTGTTGAATTGGAGTCCGTATCAGTTTTCATAGATGTTGAACACACATGCACACTATATCAGTGAAAATTATTCAAGAATTGAGAATTAAGATGAAACTGTGGTTCATATTGTAGGGTTGCTTATTTTCTCTGAGGCCGGTGGGATAATTTAGTTTCTGCGATATTGTTGGAATCTAAGGCATTTAGATTTTATTTATTTCATCTCATTGCATTGCATAGCATGTAGTTTGTTTTGTGCTTAAGGACTAGCACGATTTAAGTTTGGGGGATTTTGATAAGTGGATTTAATATACACGAATCGATATTCATTTCAAGTTTAAATTTGTAGTTATCTTTTTGTTTTGTGTTTGTTTTCACTCGTTTCATGTCATTTTATGTGTAGGGTGGTTATGGATGCAAGTGGTGAAGAAAGACGGAGTTTTGGAGCGAAAGTGGAAAAACGCGTGAAGATGGAAATTTTCTTTAATAGTAGCCATGCCCGCCGGGGCGGGCCTTTTTAAGCTTGTACCCCCCGACGGGGCGGGGGTCTCGATTCCTGAAGTGTCCTGCTGCTGTTTGAACTTTGTTGGGGCTTGGTTTGTGGAACTTTGTTGAGGCGCCTGGACTCTACAAAAGGCAGACTTCGTCTAAAACAGAAGAGAGCTGAATATTACGTTGAAAACATCAATTCACATGACACAACAAGCATAATTAAGAGAAAAAATTCCATAATTCAAGTGCGAGCTTTGGAGGAGCAATTTGAAGAGATTTTCGTGACGGTTGCAATTCTAGGCTACGTGAAGGGGTTTTCATTATTCTTCTTCTCTTTAGTCTTTTATTTGTAATTGAAAGGATGGTTTCATTAGATTATTCATTTTTAATTCATTCGTTATGAACTAATTCACTTATTAGACTTGTGATGGATCCTTGGGTGAAACGATGATTTTATAACTTTGATTTCCAATTAAATAAAATATTTTCAGTTTATCTATGTTAATTCGAGCATGAACCTATGAATTGCTTGATCAATAATTCCTTGTGGATTTGAATGGAATCGAGAGAGGATATTCAAATTTAGACCTAGTTAATATAGCATGTGTCATGAATTTTGTGAATAGCAGATTTTTGATTATTGTTAAGGTAGAGATATGCTTGACATCACATGTAATCGGATAGAGAACTTAAGCTTAAACCTTCTTTAATTACAGTTCACATAGAGATATAGTGAGTTGGTGTTTAACTTATTTCTATCTACGTGTAGGAAAAAGAACGGGCGCGCTTTGATTTATAGGTTATGCGTAATGGCTATTTCCGTAAAGGACTCCTAAATATTAACACTCGAATTTCTCACTGTGTATACACTGGAAAATTCCGAACGTTTTACTGTAGGTTTATATATGTTATGAGAGTATACCCTGAAAATTTCAGATTTTTCTGAGCAAAACTCGATTTATGAAAAATGAAGCAAGATCCGGGTGTTTTGGGCACTTTAAAATTATTAAATTATTTTCTAAAATTCCAGAAAAATTTGGGGATCATGGTTGGGTCATATACTGTCCAAACCCAGAAAATGTGAATTTTTGGAATCAGTTTGCTATTTTTTCCAAAAATGATTAAGTTATGAATAAAAGAAAATAAATAGTTAAATGATGTCTTAAATAAGAAAAATATGCTTTTAATGCTTGAATACTCTTAATATATAATATTATGACTGTTTTAGGGAATTTTGGTAATTTATAATAAGAAATATTATTTATGACCTTTTTATGGATATTAAATAAATGGTTTTATAAAGGGTGAACAATTAAAATAAATTATTTATTGATCTAATAAAAGTATTAAAATGTTAGTATGATATTAATAATATTAGAATATGATATTGTTAAGTAAATAAAAATAATAAGATTAAAACTTTATTAAATTATTATTAAATGGTTAATCATATTTGATTTAAAATATTAATAAATGATTAAAGTATTATTAAATGATTAACAATATTAGATTAAAATATTAATCTTAGATTAAAATATTATTAAAAGATTAATAATATTAAATTAAAGTATTATGGGATGATTAAAATATTATTAAGTAAATAATAATATACGAGATTAAATAAAATGTTATTATTGTAATAACATTAGTAAAGGAATAAAATATTATTAAATGATCAATAATATTAGTAAATAAATAAAATATTAATATGATTGGTAAATGACTAAAAGTATTATTAATTGATTAATGATACTAAATCATAAGTAAGATATTATTAAAGTAATAATATTAATGCATGATTAAAATATTATTAAGAGGATTAATAATATTAGTAAAGTATTAAAATATTATTAAGATGTTAATAATATTAGTAAGCGAATAAAAGTGTTATTAGTAAATTAATAATACTAAGAGGTGAATTAAATATTATCAAGATTAATAATATTAAGTGAATTAAAAATATTTTAACTTATACTTAATGACTTTTAATATTTTAAGAAATAGTACATTAATATCTTAATATTAATGGTAATTATGTAAAAATGATTTTAAATGTTTTAAAAATTATTTAAGGGTAATATAAATGTTTTAAAAATATTTTGAGTTATTATTAATAACTTTAATATGTTGGCAATGGTTTCATTAATAGTTAAATAATAATTATATGAGAATAAAATTATTTAATACTTAAATCATTTGATAATGATTCTGGTGTTTGAAATTCATGATAAATTATATTAAATATTTATTAAGTCATTTAAAATGATATGACTGATACTTATAGTTATTGAACTTTGGCATAGAGTCTTAGACTCGATAATTACCCGATAAAGTTGTCGGTACACTGATATATTTCAGAAATTGATATGGACTTAGATATTTTGACTGTATTAATGCTTGTTTGTGATGCAATAACTGTTGAAAATGTGTGATAATGTGATTAGGTTATGTGCTGACTGCGAAATGCAGTACTATATGTTATAGTATATTGTTCTAATAGAACGAATGATCTGATTAATGATAGGTCGTGATATAAAAGATAAAATTAAGTTGCGTATTGTATGCAGCGCATCAGGCAAGTATCCTAACTTTGCATTTCCTTTATGCAATGGACATGAGTAAGAATTATATTATTACTGTACAAATTATTAATCATATATTATATACGCTAATTGATTGTCAACATGTTACTGTATGGTAATTCAGATATATATCCTATTCGTTAATTTCTATAAATGGTTATACAAGTGTCCTCACTTGGATAATCATTGCATTTAATCACATGTTGATACACCTTTGTTAATTACCTGTATACATATATGTTGAATTATAGATTATTGTTGAACAAGATAAAACCTTATTATTATCCAACCGAATTGCTTTAGTTTGAAACCCTAACAAGTATGAACATCCCTTACACGGAAAAACTTTTATGCGCCCAAGGCGGACAGAGTGAACGATTCTATCGTTAATGCATGCAGTATTGATCAATACAAGGTCCATGGGATGTACACCCTCGTGCCCGTAAGTTATGACGGTTTGCGGATGAAGTTCTGCTAAACCTATTCGAAAATAAAAATAATGTTCATAGTATATCCCCTTAACCCTATATATACTCAGTACGTAGTTTTAAAATTTGAAAGAGGGTTGCTATGTTAATATTATCGGTTCAGATTACTTCACAACTATTGATTTGTTGTAGAAGGATAGTATAAAGAAAATATTTAAATTCTTTTAGCTTATATATATATATATATATATATATATATATATATAATTGCTATTATTTGCTGGGCACTCAAATGCTCATCCTTGCTTAATTTAAATATTTTCAGCTAAGTGTGAGCAAGTAGAAGGCTCAGCTAAGAATAAAGGGAAAGGAAAGGTTGCATAATGAATTCAATGCCATTTTATATAATAGTTACCTTTATTAAGACAAGTATAATATATATTACCTATCACGTATTGTGAGGAATGTATTAAAGGTTGCGTACTTGGGATTTAGACTTTGATAAATATGTAAATTAAGTTGGTATCTGTATTATTATTAGTATTATTCTGGTCATAGAAATGGTATCGTAAGGCACCGAGTTCGGGTTTTAAGTACCTGGATTTGGGGGCTTTATAAGTTGGTATCAAAGTTGTAGGCTATAAACATTAGGAATGCGAAACCTAGGTTATAACCTTAGTAGAAATTTTTTATAGAGTATGTTAGCTATGTGATGGGTTGAGGAGATCCATCAAGTTTTAGTTGTACTGAATAAAATATCCTTTTATTTTATCAATGAATATATTTTATTATGGTACTGATGTTTTGATTGTTTATTGTGGTCATAGGATGACTGACGAGAGTCAAGATTGTTATTTAGTGAACCAAGAGTCGAGGGACTCTAGTGAGGAGTCCATGGAGCTTGCGATGATAGGAGATTTGTTGGCCAGGAACGACGAGCTAAAGGTTAGGGCTGAGCGAGTGGAGGCGCAGAACCACACCCTCCAGATTTCAGAGCATCAATACAAGGACGCTGCTTACCAGGCACAGACTGAGTTAGCCAAGTTGCGAGGGAGGTTGGAGCAGAGAGAGCTACAGCTAAGACAGTTTAGAGTTGAGGTGGAAGCTAAAGATGTGAGGATATATACTTTGGAGCAAGATTTAGACATCGCCTTTATGCAGTTCGACGCTGAGTGGATGAAGCTGCTCTCCAGCAGAGAGAGCAGGCATTGATTTGTATTCATGTTCGATATAGTCCCACTTTTTGTTTCTATTAGGGACTGTTTAGTTGTTGTAAATCCTTATGCCTTGCTGTATTCATAGGATGGCAGTTAGACCCCAACTTTTATTTGATAGAGGGGTAGATGGTAGTGAATAGGTAGTATAGGTTCTTTTGAATAGGTCTGTTTAATGTTAAGTATGTCTATGCAATGAAATATTCTCAACTTTTGTGTTGGTCAAGGTTGTAAATCCCGACTTTTATAGTCACAAAGGGATAACAGATGTTTAAAGAAGTATGTGTTATAGAATGTCAAGTGTTATGAATTTGAATCTATGATGTATTAATGAAATAAGTTGGTATAAAGATAGTAATAAATCATCTGAGCACTGGTTAATAAAGTAAACCAAAGTTTTTGAAATCTAATATTTTGAATACATGATTATTCGAGTAGAAAATTTCGCGTTATGTAAATACCCTAAGATATAGAAGGTAAGTTGATGAAAGATAAATTATGACTAATCAGATAATGCCGCCAAGACGAAAGCGAAATCAACGGACAGAAGAACCTGTCGATAAAGCTGGAGGACAACCAGACCCGATACAGAATTTTGTGAATATGGTCGCTCAAGATATGTAGAATGGAATACTAGCCGTGGGAAATCAGCTAGAAAATTGATTAGGCTAGGAGGTGGAAAGAAACAGGCTATGCAGTGTAGAAATTGCGGAAAGAATCACTCGGGAGAGTGTCTTAAAGGTAAGTTTGCGTGTTATAAGTATGGGCAGAAGGGACATATCTCTCCCAACTGCCCCAATCCGAGAATGTATAGTGGATGTTTTATTTGTGAATCAATGAAGCATAAGGTGAAAGACTGTCCAAAAAGGATAAGGGAGGCAAGAAATGTGAATAAGGAAAAAGGCGGCAGGACATTGGCAACAACGGGACCAACTTCAACAAACGAAATAATAGAACCAACCACAGGAGTCTTCAGTATGACAGTTCAAGATACGGTGGCAGCGAAGGATGCAACTCCAGGTAGTATTCTAATCAAATTTTATTTTCTTATATATGATTTTCTTATATATATATATATATAATAAATTATTTTATAAAGAAATTTTGAAGAAGGAATTTGAGTTATTTTAGAAATCAAATTTCTGTTTAATCAGATAGATAAGCTTTACGTGAATAGATTAAAGATCAGTGTGATCATTTATGATCAAGATCTACTTGCAATGATTGTATAAGCTATGTACACTTGTATGTGTATATTTTAAAACGGTGATTTCGGGGACGGAATCTTTATAAGGGAGGGTGAATGTAACAACCCGATATTTTCTATACAAATAAATTAGAAATTTTGCGTATAATTTTTTTTTATTTTAAATATGGGGAATATGTGCCAAGATAATATATGTACGTATTTACGTGATATATTTATTACATGAATGATTTTAAATAATTTTATTTTAAAATTTTTGATTATTATAAACTATATTATTATAATAATTATTTTTATAGTAGAAATATTTTTATTAATTATTTTCCATAAAAATATAATCATATATTATTTATATAATATATGAAATGATTTTTTTTAATAATTATAATAATTATTTTATTATATGAATTTTAATACAGATTATTAAGTTAATTATTTTAACTTAATTAATAATGTTGAGTATGATAGATAAATCAGATATAGAATCCAAACCCTAATTTTGGATTTTGATCAAGGAATGAGAATAATAATATAATATTATTTATATTTTGATTTTTAATGCTATAATTATATACTATATATATGTGGACTGACAATGATTGGTCAGTTATGGTGTATTATGTCAAACCCTAGTTTTACTGTGGGAAACCCTAATTTGAAACTCAATTGCGAGTTTAAGACTATTATATAACTGTGTTATATGATTTTTTTTATTGATTAGGTCAACCCTAATTAACATTTAGATTTATTAATTTCTTGAAATCCTATTTATTAATTATAAACCCTAACTGCTAGATTAACAAGGATAATTATAATTATTATATAATAACCTAATGTTCATGAATGATTAGACCCTAATCAAATTAAGAAAACCCTAATTATAAATTTTAGGAACTAATTTTATTTTATTTTAAACCCTAAATGAAAGCTTTGTAACCTAATTATACATTAGGTGAGACAATTAAATAACCTAAGGGATATGGTAATAAGAAAAAGTTAGTATTTAATATGTATACTAAGTTATGTGGATAATCTTGTTATTTCAAGTGACTAATAATTTTAAACCTATTTCTAGTAAACCTAATTAGGTTATGAGCTAAAGTCACAGGTATAAGTAATTAAATTTCATAAGATTGGGAATGGAAACCCTAAATAAACAATTTGGGTAGCATGTATTAAAATTGTTAGACTATGTTCATTACATGGCCCAAAACAATTAAAGGAGAAGTCCAAAAGAAATAAAATGCAAGCTCAAACTTAGTCCACTTGATTAAGGGTATTTTAGACCTTTGATTTATCTAATTTATGCATTAAAATAAAGGCTAAATGAAGAAATTAGTGGGCATATATATAGCTGACCCCATTAGGCCTTTAAGGCAACAAATTATGCTAATCAGTATCCATAAGTAGAAGTCTTACACATAAGTACATGTGTGTCAATCTCCCATTGGTTGCAAATCTATTATGCACCCTTAATCACATGACTAGGCTAATTGAAGAGATAAGGTGTAGTCTTTTATCCATGGGACAATAAAAGTATGAGGGATAATAGTTAATCACCCATTCATTTGCTAGATCATTTTCATTTCTCTTATTCTCCTTCTTCTTCTTTTTCTCCCAAGCTAGCAACATACAAGAGAGAGAGAGAGAGAGAGAGAGAGAGAGAGAGTTTCGGTTTTGTGTGAGAGAGAGAGGTGTGCTAGTTGCTTAATGCACCCTAAGATTATACATTACTTTGGAAGATTAAGAAGGATAGCAAATAATACTAGGTAAGGTTCTCATCCATTCTTTTTCTTATTCTTCTTCTATTTTGTGTTATAGCATGATTTGTTGGAGATATGGATTAATACTCAAGATACCCTAGTTCTACAGATTATCATGTATGAAACTAAGTATCTTGAGTGTTAGATCAAAGGCTTAGAGGAAGAAAATTAGCATATGTTCTCCAAGGGGTGAAACCCTTATTTTTCTTCCACTAAATCATGTGTAACTCAAGTTTTACAACTTAGATTTATGATCTGTCAAAGGGGGATGCTAGATACATGAGTTATGTAGTAAACCCAAGTGGTAGAACACAAATCTAGCAAGTATTGAAGTCATAAGGGCTATTTTCCCCAAAATAGTCCACTTAGAAAGTTAAAGTTTCAAAACCCTAAAAGGCTAATGTCCCCATTTTTCTTGAGGCTGTTTCGGGCAGTTGCAAGTCTTTTAAAAATCTGGGAAACATTACAGAGGTACCTTAAGAAGTTATCTACGTGTAGGAAAAAGAACGGACACGTTTCGATTTATAGGTTGTGCGTAATGGCTATTTTCGTAAAGGACTCCTAAATATTAACACTCGAATTTCTCACTGTGTATACACTGAAAAATTCCGAACGTTTTACAGTAGGTTCATATATGTTATGAGAGTATACCCTGAAAATTTCAGATTTTTCTGAGCAAAACTCGATTTATGAAAAATGAAGCAAGATCCGGATGTTTTGGGCACTTGAAAATTAGTAAATCATTTTCTAAAATTCCAGAAAAATTTAGGGATCATGGTTGGGTCATATACTGTTCCAATCCAAAAAATGTGAATTTTTGGAATCAGTTTGCTATTTTTCCTAAAAATGATTAAGTTATGAATAAAAAGAAATAAATAGTTAAATGATGTCTTAAATAAGAAAAATATGATTTTAATGCTTGAATACTCTTAATATATAATATTATGACTATTTTAGGGTATTTTGGTAATTTATAATAAGAAATATTATTTATGACCTTTTTATGGATATTAAATAAATAGTTTTATAAAGGGTGAACAATTAAAATAAATTATTTATTGATCTAATAAAATTATTAAAATGTTAGTATGATATTAATAATATTAGAATATGATATTGTTAAGTAAATAAAAATAATAAGATTAAAATTTTATTAAATTATTATTAAATGGTTAATCATATTTGATTTAAAATATTAATAAATGATTAAAGTATTATTAAATGATTAACAATATTAGATTAAAATATTAATCTTAGATTAAAATATTATTAAAAGATTAATAATATTAAATTAAAGTATTATTGGATGATTAAAATATTATTAAGTAAATAATAATATTGAGAGTAAATAAAATGTTATTATTGTAATAACATTAGTAAAGGAATAAAATATTATTAAATGATCAATAATATTAGTAAATAAATAAAATATTAATACGATTGGTAAATGACTAAAAATATTATTAATTGATTAATGATACTAAAGCATAAGTAAGATATTATTAAAGTAATAATATTAATGCATGATTAAAATATTATTAAGAGGATTAATAATATTAGTAAAGTATTAAAATATTATTAATATGTTAATAATATTAGTAAGCGAATAAAAGTGTTATTAGTAAATTAATAATACTAAGAGGTGAATTAAATATTATCAAGATTAATAATATTAAGTGAATTAAAAATATTTTAAGTTATACTTAATGACTTTTAATATTTTAAGAAATAGTACATTAATATCTTAATATTAATGGTAATTATTTAAAAATAATTTTAAATGTTTTAAAAATTATTTAAGGGTAATATAAATGTTTTAAAAATATTTTGAGTTATTATAAATAACTTTAATATGTTGGCAATGGTTTCATTAATAGTTAAATAATAATTATATGATAATAGAATTGTTTAATACTTAAATCATTTGATAATGATTCTGGTGTTTGAAATTCATGATAAATTATATTAAATGTTTATTAAGTCATTTAAAATGATATGACTGATACTTATAGTTATTGAACTTTGGAATAGAGTCTTAGACTCGATAATTACTCGATAAAGCTGTCGGTACACCGACATATTTCAGAAATTGATTTGGACTTAGATTTTTTTGACTGTATTAATGTTTGTTTGTGATGCAATAACTGTTAAAAATGTGTGATAATGTGATTAGGTAATGTGCTGACTGCGAAATGCAGTACTATATGTTATAGTATATTGTTCTAATAGAACGAATGATCTGATTAATGACAGGTTATGATATAAAAGATAGAACTAAGTTGCGTATTGTAAGCAACGAATCAGGCAAGTGTCCTAACTTTGCATTTTCTTTATGCAATGTATATGAGTAAGAATGTTTTGGAATTATATTATTACTGTAAAGATTATTAATCCTATATTATATACGCTAATTGATTGTCAACATGTTAGTGTATGGTAACTCAGATTTATATCTTGTTCGTTAATTTCTATAAATGGTCATACAAGTGTCCCCATTTGGATAATTATTGCATTTAATCACATATTGATACACCTTTGTTAATTACCCGTATACATATATGTTAAATTATAGATTATTGTTGAACAAGATAAAACCTTATTATTATCCAACCGAATTACTTTGGTTTGGAACCCCGACAACTATGAACATCCCTTACACGGAAAAACTTTTATGTGCCCAAGGCGGACAGAGTGAACAATCCTATCGTTCTTACATGCAATATTGATTAATACAAGGTCCATGGGATGTACACCCTCGTGCCCGTAAGTTATGACGGTTTGCGGATGAAGTTCTGCTAAACCTATTCGAAAATAAAAATAATGTTCAGAGTATGTCCCCTTAACCCTATATATAGTCAGTACGTAGTTTTAAAATTTGAAAGAGGGTTGTTATGTTAATATTATCGGTTCAGATTACTTCACAACTATTGATTTGTTGTAGAAGGATAGTATAAAGAAAACATTTAAATTCTTTCAGCTTATATATATATATATATATATATATATATATATATATATATATATATATATATATATTTTCTATTATTTGCTGGGCACTCAAATGCTCATCCTTGCCTAATTTAAATGTTTTCAGCTAAGTGTGAACAAGTAGAAGGCTCGGTTAAGAATAAAGGGAAAGGAAAGATTTTAGAATGAATTCAATGCCATTTTATGTATTAGTTACCTTTATTAAGACAAGTATGATATATATTACCTATCAGGTATTGTGAGGAATGTATTAAAGGTTGCGTACTTGGGATTTAGACTTTGATAAATATGTAAATTAAGTTGGTATCTATATTATTGTTATTATTATTAGTATTATTTCGCTCATAGAAATGGTATCGTAAAGCACCGAGTTCGGGTTTTAAGTACCTGGATTTGGTGGCTTTATATCAACTAGCCCAATAAAGAATATTATGACTAAGATAATATACAATAAATTATCATTAGTCTTGAACATGAAAAAATTTGATTGAACATAATAGACAAAAAGTTTTAGATCAACAACTGCAATGGAAACAGCAATCCATTAGAAGAGTCAAGTAGAGAATGAATTCTACTATCTTCTAAGATTTAAAAGTCCATCATCAATATTTTATCCCTGTAACATCAATCAATATACATCTTGAATCAAATATTCATCTTTGCACTACAGGCCAAAGATATTCATTTGTATCACCAGTTGGTCATGTTTATCTCAACACCTGTTTATCTTTGCACTACGGGCCAAAAATATTCATAAGTTAATCATTCATATTTGCACTACAGGCCAAAGATATTTAGTAACATCATCATTTATGACTGAGGATGATGAAAAATATCTTAAAGAAAACGAATCCAGTGAGATAAAAGATCAAAGATTAGGGATTCGTACTTTAGTTTATCCAAGTTCAAAAATACCTTATAATAATCAATTGTGGAGTTAAATTCAAGAATGAAGATCAAAACATGGATACAATCAAAGATAGTAACCATAATAGACAACTTGGACAAAGAAAAGAAAATTTTATTTTTTCTGTGAATAGTGCCGTATTCGTGAATAATGTCGTATACGTGAATAGTAATCCCGACATGAAAAAGGTAGAAATTCTTCAATAAAATCCATACCAATATTTCGGTATAATGATATTGAAAGAATACCATCATTATGAAGAAAATAACATCCCTTACCTCAAAATAACAGTATTTCTGATATGAATATCGGATGTAAAGTCGAAGGAAACTTGCATTGAATAGCAACTCTCAAAGTATTTAAATATTCATAAAATACACTCGATAATATATATAGAGAGAGAAAACTTGTTTCTGGTGTGATTTTTAATTCTAACTAACCACCTTATTTATAGGAAAATGTTAGAACGCCAAAGGAGACTAAATTAATAAAATAATATATATATTTTCTTCCTTCTACGCCACATACCAAGACCAGCCACCAGCATGCCATTTCTGGAAAAAAAAAATGTGTAGCCCACATGTTTAAAACAAAAGTGGGTCCCACCCATAATAAAAATATTTAATTTCCAAAACTTCAATAATTCATAATAAATAGCCCTTTTATCAGAAAAATACTAATTTTATGTCCATTTCGTAGGAAATCGAATTCTCTACAACTTTTCAGAAGAAATTTTTCCCAAATTCTAAACAAAAAATGTCCGAAATCCACATACGGATGATTTTTAATACGTCCAACATTATTTCCTTCAATTATATCCACCTAAAAATAAATATTTCCTTCATTTTTATCCACATAAAATAAATATTTTCTTATCATAAAAATCAATAAATAATTATTCACAAATAATATTATAGAATCACAATAATGACAACCAGGCTGTTCCTAGAAAAGAGGGGGCTTTCCGATAAGGATTTCTCCTTACTAGCGCGTAATTAGGTGACCAAACCTCTCTTTGACAGAACTTTCTAGACAGTGTCAATAATGCTATCTAATAATATTATTCAAATAATATGAATTATTGATCTGATAATGAGAAATACTGTGCAGTGACAATTATTGAAACAACAATAATATAAAATATCAACGTAGAAATTATTGAACCAATAAAATAAAATATTGAACAGTAATTACTGTAACAATTATTGAGTTGTGCCTTCTTACGCAAGAATCAATAATTTCAAAAATACTGTGCAATACCGTGTACTACTGTGCAACCACGCGTATTACTGTATTTTAACCACCAGGTATTCTAACAGTGTTAATGGTAACAATTATGCCGTTATTTATAAAAACTCAAACTTGTTATTTTCTTTATCCGACAGTTATTCCGTTAGAATAAATCTATAGGTACCTCTATTCTCTACTCTGATTACCGAAACGCAGCTCCTACTATCGTTTAAATTTTTTTTTATTCTTTGGCCTTCAACCTTCTTATTCCCCACCCCCTACCCCACCACACCACCACTCCCATCATCTTTCTTTATTTTCTTCTAACCCTCTCAATCGACCTGTCTCTTTTATGAGGTAGCTTTGATTGGAATTGAAGGTCAATCCTTCAGATTGACAACGCAAACGGTAAAAATATTCAGTCTTTTTATATTTGATGCTCGATTACTGAGTTTCTAGGTTACCTGTTTCTATCATTCTCCTTCAAAATCTATGATTTCAAGCCTCTATGTATAATGAATGTGAAATTGTGCTTTTGTTTTTCTTTTAATTTTTTCGTTGATTGTGTCAGCAAAACTTTTCCTATTAGTCAAAAGAAAAAGTTTTGGAACCCTGCTTTTCTTAAAGTACATATAAATCTTTTGACATATCTCATTTGTTATTGCTACTTTTCTTAAAGTACATATATTAACAAATGTTCATTTTCAATTTTTATAGTGGTGTGCAAGTTTTAGCAGTGGAATCGAAAAGAGATATTAACTCTACAAATATGGATATTAGCATAGATGACCTGTCTAACAACGAAAGGAATGATGAAGTAGAAGAGAATGGAAAACGGAATAATCAAATAGTAGAAGAGCCCAAATTACATATGGTGTTTGACAATGTCGATGAAGTTTATGAATACTATAGGAAATATGGTGCGCAACAAGGATTTGGAGTGAATAAAAGAAGTATTAAAAAATTGAACGGAGTGCTTAAATATTTTACAGTTGTATGTCACCAATAATGAACCGATGCAAAGGGCGTCCTCCTATTAAAAGGAAGGTAGGTAAGATGGAACAAGTTTCGAAGAAATTCAAACAGAAGTGATAAAAAAAGGTAGAAATAAGTCTGAATCAAGAAACACACATAATATGAAGAAGGTATGATTTTTCTTTTTTGTTATATATATACACACACAATCTGTATATTGTAACTTTTTTTGCGATTAATATTGTCTTATAAAATGATGAAATATGTTTCTTTTATTTCAGGCATTTGAGCTTGATACGACTATTAATCAACCGCCTATTTTTCATGAGACAGAAGAGAGTCATTTTGGAAATATTAACTTAAATGTGAGTAATGATTCTTTTTTCTTTCATATTCTTAGTGTTAATATTTTTATTTTATTGATGAACATTTTTCATATGTATGAAGTTTCTTGACATCGATGGTTCTTCCTGTAACTTGTAGGAATCCATATGGGGAGATGAAATTTTGAATCTTGGCGCGGTGTGGAATTTTGGGTTTATAGGTGAAGGCACTTCCAATGTTGACTAAAGTCATTACTCTACGGTTGTAGACTCATCTCATCGTAGAGTAATGATTCTACGATCGTAGAGATTTATCATTGTAGACTTAATTTGTGTATTGGGATAAATATGGTACAATTTGTGTATTGGGATGAATACAATATTATAGATGCATTTTGTATTGGGCTGAAACAGCTAAAATTTATGGATGTATTCTAACTCTGATAATCTATTTTCATGTTTAGTAGTTTCTCTCAATAGACACTAAATATTTACCAAACAAACACAATATATGTCAACATAATAACTGGATTTCATTTCATAAACACAATAATCAAGATTTACATGTTTACAAGGGGCATACCCCAGGTAACTAAAAAATGATGATACAAAAACTTAATAGCTCAAGCAACTACAAATAAGAGAACATTAGAGTTTTTCTATGTAGCTTCACTACACTGTGCGACACTGTTAGGCGTAAGCTCCCTTGCTGCCAAAGTGTACCAGGATTGTCGAATAGTCATTTTGAATTGATATGTTTGAAAAACAAGATATCTGCACTTTATCTGCCCTTGCACTGTTGTGTTTTTTGAAACTCAGGAATCTTTGTTTCATTTCAGTGAACAGGTCATTCCCATTGTGCATTTGCACTGTGCTCGTTTGTTTGTTATTTATAAGTTCCTGAGTAAGTCATGGGGTGTCCCTTGACAACTTCAATCCTAGAGCTGGATTAATCCTGCAAGTATAAAAGGCTGACGACTATTAATTAATAAAGTATGTCCTATAAATAATAGATAATTACTTGCATGTACCAAACCATAAAAAATATCATTCAATTGCCACTATAGAATCAAAATCATGTGGAGCAAAAAAAAATAGTTTAGATACAAGTTACTAATTGGAAATAGATGATAAAAAGAGTCTTATATAGGTATAATGCATGTGTCTACATGAGCCCAGGTGGACAGAAGTGAGTATAGTATGGTGGAACCAAAACTAAGCAAATTTGGGTGTGTGATGAACATCCCAAATTAAGCCTTGCATTACCTTGGCTTGCTTGATTAGAATAATAAACCTACATAAAAATACTTTGTTGTATGGTCTAAAAGTCTACCCAAATTTCAAAGATAAAAGACTATCACAAAAATTCAGAAAAATCATCAAATGGGGCATGAAAATCAACTCTGTTGCCGTTGACTAAGCTTATGCAAAGCTTGTGAACTTAGTAAAACTACATTTTTCAAAGATATGTTAATTTGTCTAATTAAACTATGTAAGAACTCTTTGTGTCATTCCATCAAACAGATAGTGTACAATTTTAATGGAAATAGTCGAATTTAACCTTAAAAATCCCACAAATTTCCTCCAACCTTCTCTAGATTGAATACTAATATATAGAAAATAAACACAACACAACTCCATAATTAGACAAGAAATCAGAGAAAAACCCAATAAATAGTCTTGATAAAGACCCAACAGAATCATCAATCTCATTTCAACAAGAAGACAATATCATCAATAAATAATCTAATCATATAAGTGAAGAATCGGAAGAAATAAGCATAGATGAACAAAAACCCACTTAAACACATCAATCAAACTCTTCTTCAATTCATTGCCCAACACAATTCCTGAACAATTTCTCAAGAAAATTGACATGAAATCACCTCAAAAAGGGAGAGAGAAGGCGTAAGTGGGTGTTTTCTCAGTAAGGGATGAACTTGTTTTCTTGTACAATGACGGCTGAGCTTGTCTTCTACAATGGGTCTCTCTCAAATTAATTCAAGGGCGAGAGCAGATAAAACCTCTCTCTTGCAAAGGTACACTGAAGATTTTTAGATTGAGAAGGCTAGAAGAAGAAAAGAAAGACGCCGGCTGGTGGTGTAGGGAGTTGGGAGTGGGCGTGCAGGGAATGCCAAGGAAAAAAAAATTTAAACGACAGCAGGAGCTGCGTTTTGGCAAGCAGGGTGGAGAATAGAGGTACCCATAGATTTATTCATTCCATTATAGGGCCCACAAATGGCTGCGCCGTTGTACAAATATTCCCCGACAACAAGAATATTTCATGACCAAACGAATATTTCCCGACAACAATGAATATTTTATAACCACTTGCTTATTTTACAAAATTTACACATTTCACCCATAACCAAAGCATTATATCAGATTAACACCTTATTATTCACAATAATAAATAGAGAAAATTCAATTTTATTTATAAAAAATTGGGGTCTTACAACTATCATAAATTCAATTAAGAATTTATTTACTTTCTTAAGATATTAAGATAAATATAATATCTTATCTTTATTAAACTAATTTTATATAATAATTTTATCTAATACTCTTGGGTAAAGTATATATAAATATTATATGCTTAACCCGTCTCTTTTTGCCACATTACGCAAATTGTTCTCAATAATTTTAGTTCTCTGTATGTGTGTGTATATATATATATATATATATATATATATATATATATATATATATATATATATATATATATATATATTAACTTGCAAATATTCTTTATAAGGCACATGTACTCGCATCACATATAGAAAATAAATAATAGATTTATTCTCTCACCTTATAATTTGTTTATATCAATTTATTTATATATAGTAAGCATAACTTAATATATTTACTGTATAAATGAAAATTTATTCAGTAAATAAGATATTATAATTAAAATAATTTTTTTTCTTTATTAAAATAATTCTACTCTAGAATTTATTTTAATATCATTTATTTAAAGTATACAATAATTCTTGTATACTAATTACTTTTTTTTCCCTTCTATAAATTGTTTTCAACAATTTAACTGTAATAAATATAATAATATACTTACTACATTAAAACATACATACCTTATGTCCAATAATGTAATACATGATTTCTTCAATAAAAGAGTGGTTATACATTAAGTATATATTTAATGCCACCAATTCACCACATTAAAATAATTTAATATTATAGATTATTTTAATTCTACCCATCTCATTTCCTTTAATAAATTTCCCATACAATTTATTTACA
The DNA here is from genome assembly GCA_016801055.1 of Panax notoginseng. NCBI lineage: Eukaryota > Viridiplantae > Streptophyta > Magnoliopsida > Apiales > Araliaceae > Panax > Panax notoginseng. The sequence continues at coordinate 70,001,368 of CM029018.1, read as the reverse complement.
TATAATAAATATATAATACCAATATATTTATTAAGCATAAATATCATATATTGCAAAGTTCATACCCACTTATGCAATATAATATCATACAACATATTATATAATAAGAATTTTATTTATTTAATTCTTATTTTAATATTACCCAAAAATTTGGGTTATCACATTCTTTCCCCCTTATAAGGATTCCGTCCCCGGAATCACAATACCAAATCATTCTTAACCGGTTTAGATCTTATTCTTTCTCGTAACCTTATCATTGAATCATTTAAACGTACCATTTCCTTAGATTTTTCTTAAATTTTTTAAATAAATCAACTATTTTCACTCTAGGTTTTAAACTTTAACCTTTAATTTAATCATTTAAGATTTTCTAATTTTTTTGGGTTGTCACAGAAGTTGCCGGACTTGATGTCTCTGTCCTTGATTCTTTGGATGAAGGATCCGAAGCGGAAGATGAAGGTCCTAATGAATAGTTTCTTTTAGGTTTCGTACTTGTAGTTTTTGTAGTTATTTTTCTTCCTTTGTTTGTAACTTGCCCGATTAGTTATGCTTGTGATGTTTTACCGATCAATTATGTTGTTTCTAACTTTCTGCTTTTGTATATGAATGAAATACAAGAAATTTTGTTTTCTATCAGTTATACTTGTGACTTTTACATATTAGTTATATTGTTTCCAATTTTCTGTTCGGTTTATGCCCGAAGTTTGGCTAATAGGAGTTGTAATTTTTCTGATCAGTTATACTTATGACTTATACTGATCAGTTATGTCATTTCTGACTTTGTAATCAGTTTGTGCCCGAAGCTTGTCTGATTGGATTTGTAAAAGTTGATGAATATAAATGAAGTACGAATGTTTTCGAAGTGAAATCTCATTTATTTCATTAATAAATATAATGGCTTACATAAATAAAGGAAAAAATTACATAACTTTTACTAGTAATACTTTCTAAGTCTTCTAGTATGCCATGTATTCTTCACTTCTGAGCCATCCATTGATCGAAGCCGGTATGTACCTGGCTTCGGCACTTCGACCACTTCATAGTGCCCTTCCCAGTTCGGCATCATCTTGCCGGTGTTCTGGGGGGTTGATGCCTCCGATTCCTGAAGGACCAAATCTCCAACCTCAAACCTCCTCCGCTTCACCTTTTGATTATAGTGTTGGGTTGTTCTCTTCTGGTAAATTACCAACCTTATTAGAGCTTAATCCCGAACTTCTTCTAAAAGATCCAAGTTTATTCGTAGGCCCTCATCATTGTACAAGTCTTTATACTGACTGACCCGAAGCGTAGGAGATCCGATCTCAACAGGTATGAGTGCATCGGTCCCATATGCCAATCTGAATGACGAATCCCCAGTCGTCGTTCTCGGGGTGGTCCTGTAAGCCCACAAAACACTAGGTAATTCTTCGGGCCACCGACCCTTTAATTCATCTAACCTTCTATTGATGCTTTTAAGCAAAATTTGGTTGGTGACCTCCACTTGATTGCTTGACTGCGGGTGAGCAACTGAAGTCTTTCGGTGCTGAATTCCCAATTCTTTCAGAAAAGCTTCAAATTTTGCTCCCACGAATTGCCTACCATTGTCAGAGACTAACGCTATTGGGATGCCAAATCGATAAACTACACCCTCTTTGAAGAATTTAAGGCATTCTGGTTCGGTGATCTTTTGAAGGGGTTTGGCTTTGACCCATTTAGTCATGTAGTCGATGGCCACGATCACAAAACTTAGTTGCCCCTTGGCATTCGGTAGAGGTCCTAAGATGTCGATTCCCCATATGGCAAATGGAATCGGGGATAAGACCGAGCACAACTCCTCGGGAGGCTGATGAAGGATGGCGCTGTTCAGCTGGCACTTGGAACATTTTTTGACAAAATCTTTAGCCTCCTGATAGATGGTAGACCAATAGTATCCCTGTCTCAGAATTTTAAATGCTAGCGACTTGGCTCCTATGTGGTCCCCACAGATTCCTTCGTGCACTTCCCCGAGTGTATAATCTACTTCCAATGGTGTCAAGCACTTGAGTAGCGGAGAACTGAAAGCCCTTCAGTATAGATCTCCATTAATAAGGACGAAGTTTGAGCTCCTGTGCTTGATCTTCCTTGCTATGATTCGATCTGAAGGTAGAATCCCATCAGCCAGATACGAGATATACGGGGCGAGCCAGCAATCGAGCCGGTTTAAGGCTAGCACATCCACCTTCGGAACACTTGGTTGTTCTAAAACCTCTAGATATACCGACCCGTTGAAGGAGCTTGCTTCGGTTGTGGCCAATCGGACTAAGGCATATGCTATTGTGTTATCTGTTCTATCAACACCCTGGCAGCTGTACGAAGTGAAGTATGCGAGTTTTTCCTTTACTTCGGCTATATACTTTGTCATTCTTGCCCCCCCGAGCTTCGTACTCCCCCGATATTTGCTTGACAACCAGTTGCGAATCACTGTAGGCGACTAACTTCTGGACCTCCAGGGTTCAGGCCAACCAAAGTCCCGCAAAGATAGCCTCATACTCTACTTCATTGTTCGTAGCTTTGAACCGAAACTGAATCGCTTGTTGAACTTTAAACCCTTCGGGGCTTGTCAATATAACTCCTGTATTGCTGACGTCCGAAGTTGATGATATGTCCATATATAGAGTCCAAGAAGTCTGCTTCTGTTGAGTTTCGGTAACCATGTCGACATCTGGTTCTGTGAAGGAGCACTCCAACACAAAATTTGCTAAGGTCTGCCCTTTGATTACTGTTCAGGGATGGTATTCCAAAGTGAACTGCGTTAACTCAATTACCCATGCGGCAAGCCAGCTCGAGACTTCTGGCCTATGCAGAACCTTCTTTAACGCCAGGTCTGTGTACACCATCACCAATCAACCCTGAAAATAATGCCAAAGTTTCCTGCTTGCAATGATCAATGCATAGGTAAATTTTTCCAGGTTCGGGTATCTTATTTCTGCATCCCAAAGAATATGGTTAACATAGTATACCGGGAACTGTCTTCCCACCTTGTCCCTTACCAGTGCTGCCCCTACTGCTATCAAGCTTCCAGCCAAGTATAAATATAACGGTTTCGAAGGGATCGGCTTCATCAGTAATGGTGCCGAAGACAAATATTTCTTGATCCCTTGAAATGCATCTTCACACTCTGATGTCCATTGAAAACTCTTCGCGTTCTTCGGTCCCTTGAGACTGTCAAAAAATGGTAAACACCTTTTAACTGATCTTGACACGAATCTCCGAAGGGCAGCTATCCGGCCTGTCAATCTCTGAACATCCTTATATGTCTTCAGCGATTTCATATCTAAAATCGCCTGAATCTTCTCCGGATTCACTTCAATACCCCTTTTACTGATTATATACCCCATAAACTTTTCTGGCCCCAATCCGAATGTACATTTAGTCGGGTTCAACCAAAACTTGTGTCTTCGTACTGCTTCAAAGTAGCACTCTAGGTCTTCCAGATGATCCCAGACTGACATGCTTTTCATAATCATGTCGTCCATATATACTTCCATGCTTTGGCCTAGCTGCTGTCTAAATACGAAGTTCATCATCCGTTGGTAGGTTGCCCCGACATTAAGTAGCCCAAATGTCATATTTCGATAAGCATATATGGCCCGATGCGTGATGAAACTCGTCTTCAGGATATCCTCCTTACTCATCGAAGTCTGGTGGTATCCTGAGAAGGCATCCATGAAGCTCAACATGTCATACCCTGAAGTAGAATCAATCAGTTGGTCGATGTTGGGCAAGGGGTAGAAATCTTTCGGGCACACCCTATTCATGTCCGTGTAGTCGCCGGATAGCCTCCACTTCCCGTTCTGTTTCTGAACTAACACCACATTAGCTATCCACTCGGGGTTGTCAATTTCGCAGATGAATTCTGCTTCCAGTAATTTGGCTATTTCTTCATCTATGATCCTCTGCCTTTCTGGAGCAAAAATCCTTCTTTTCTGTATGACTAGTTTCCTCTTTGGGTCCACATGTAACCGATGCAATGCCACTGACTCACTTACCCCAGGCATGTCGCTAGGTTCCCACACGAAGATGTCAGCATATACCCGAATATGGTCTATTAACCCTGTTCGGAACGACTCTATCAACCCTGATCCAATCTTGATTAATTTTTTTGCGTTCCCCGGGACCAACTCCACATCCTCTGTTTCTTCGGCGGGTGTGACAACCCGAATTTTTATAAGTTATTAAAATAGGAATTTAATAATTAAAATTCTTATTATGAGATGTTTTGAGTTTGAGTATGTATATATACATGCTATATATTTTTAAATATGTGATCTGGTGTGAAGAGAAATATATATTCATATATTGGAAACGTGAGGTTCAATAGTGAAGTTAACTATTGAAGAAATTAAATGAATTTGGTAATTAATTTTAAATATTTATTGAATTAAATAAATATTTTAAATAATGTATTTATTGAGAAAAATAATTAATTTATGAAATTGTGGTATAATAATTTAGCTACGCGTGTATGATAATTAAATTAAAGCAAAGGTAAATTTTATTTTTTGAAGATTTAATTTAATGAATTAATTAAATTAAATGAGTTGTTTAATATTAAAGAAAATAAGTAAATTAAATAAAGCATTGTTTAAATCTAATTTATTAATTAAATTAGATATATGATTATTTATTAATCATCAGAAGAATTATAATAAAAATTATAATTATTATAACTATTATGTAAGTTATGTAAAATGGTTACAGGTGTGACAAATAAAAACTATGTAATATAATCTTATCAAAATAAATTGGAATGAGGGGAATTTGTGTGTAGCCAAACAGGGCCTTGTGGCCTTTAGCTTATTGTAACTGACACAGACGTAAAAGCTATATCAGTTTATTTCTACGTATATTATTTCTTTCCCTAAGGTTAGATACAAGTGAAGAACAGAATATAGAGAAAGCTTGGTAGGAAGAGAGAAATTCTCTGTAGGTTTTGCTAGGGAGTTGGAATATCAAGGGAAAACAATCCTCTTCCCAACAAACAAAGATTCAAGGTACAATCTACTCTAATCTTAACTTCTATCTTTGAAATTTCTATTGATAATTATGTGGGATTGATACAAATACTTGTATATAGAGTTTATAATCTGTTAATCATCATATATGAGTGTTTGTTTGAGTATCAAACACGTGAAATTGGGATTGTATGAAGAAATTGGGATAACAGTGGTTATGTATGAAAATGGCTTTAGAAAGTACAAAATTTCATGTTTAATATGTGTGATAATCTATAAATTGATGTTGGATTATGTTAGTATGTTAAGAAATGAAAGCGGCGTAGTTTGAATCATGTCAATTGATTGAGAAATGAAGTCGTGGCGATCGATTTCGCTAAATTGTCAAAACATGAACAATTAGAATGAACATGAGTTGTAAATTCATATTTGGGTTAGTTAATGTTTATGTTAATTGTTAGGTAGTTGGTATGTTGTAGTTTTATGAGTTACAAACTCATAGAATCGAAAATAAACTAATTTGGATGAGTATAACTCATGTTATGAAAATTGGAAGGGTAGGGTTATGAAAAATTATGAAGAATAGAGCCTAAGGGGCTGTACTGCCTTACAGGGCATAGCTGCGCTGCCCCCAAGGCCAATTGGGGCGCAGCTGCGCCGGACATCAGTAACTGGTGGACTGCTCTGACCTGTTGTAGTAAATTAAGCATAATATTTTCATACGAACTCCGACTGAGGTGATTGAAGATGCTCCGGAATGAGAACGAATAGGCCTACAACTTTTGTTCTTTAAGTGTTTCAATTTGAGGTCATTAGGAAGGGTCAAAATAGTTATCTTTATGACTGTTACGTATTCGGAGGCGATCGGAGGGCGTCGAGCGAGCACATACGCAAGTATAGTGCTCCCAATGATGGAATATGTTATTCTAAGTGATGTAACATGAAAATGCATGATATTATACATGACATATAAGATTTTCTTGCTCATAATAGAAAGCATTAGCATGACTTAGTATGTGTTTTGAAAAGAAACTTAAACATTTTGAAAATATTATTCATGAGCATTGTGTTGTCTAAACTTCTGAACTTGTAGGATGACATACTAGTAACTTTTGGGTCTTTAAACATGGCCTATATGTGCAAATATGATAGGACTTTTATGTCTGTAGGCATAATGGGTACGTGCACACTACTAGATAGACATATTATGAACCATACATGTCTTAAAGTCAGATTTCAAGTCATAAACCATGCTAGTCATATGATTACATGTAAGCATGTATATTGAAAGTTGTTTAACCTCGTTGGTGGTCATATAGTTAGGCCCTTGTTGTATGAACATACTTAGCTTTGAAATAAATGGCGATAAAGCTATAAAGTGTAAAACAACTTAAGGTAAATACAAGAGGCACCAAACTTGGGCTAAGACCTCATAACATGTGGGTAAGATATGTGTTAATAGTTATGCATGCTAAGAACCAAGATGAAACCAGAAAATACTCACCTTTGGTCTGGCCAGGGGACGGCGCAGCTGCGCCCATCCCAGGCCTAATTCTAGCGCAGCTGCGCCATAAGGCAGTGATGCCTGATTATTTTAACTTTGATCTGAAGCTTAAAGCATATGTGTAATGAATGTCTAAAGCTATAATACTTGACATAGATGATATTTAAGCATGAGATCATGTAATGGTTATATAAAACATAGAGTTGTTAAATTTTATTAAAGTTTGTAAAATATAAGAACGATGTAGATCGCGTATCTATGAACTTTAAATATGTGTCGAACACATAGCGAGTCAAGTGTGTGAATGATATATATAAATGTTGATGTCAAGTATGAGTGGTTAAGGTATACCTATACATACCTAGGTATTATAAGAGTATGATGAGAAATTGAAAGGTAGGTTTTACAAACCTAGTTATGAAATAATGTAACGTTACTATTATATTAAGAATGTATGAAATATATGACTAATGGATGTGAATCCATGATTATATAACTGTGTAGGAATACACGAAGTGTAGATAAGCATTAAGCAGTTAAGTCGTAGTTCATAAAGTATGAATCGGGCAAGTCTTTCAGTTCCTATTTACTATGTGAACTTGATGATTAACTGTTTTAAATCTTTATTGCAAATAACATGAAGTGTTATATTTATGTTGAAAGCATAAAATGTTAAAGTCAACTTATGACTATGTTGATTGAGTAAAGTATGCTGATTAAGTAAGGAACTCAATCTTTATACTTGTTATATGAATTGTAGCCTGTATGTTATGATAGTCAAATGTTTAAGAGATGTATATTGAGCATGTTATTATATGCTACGTGATGCATGAAAATTGTTAGATTTTACTGGGCTGTCGAGCTCAACCTTGCAAATAACCATTTTTGCAGGTCTAGATTTCAAGGTAAAGTTATGTGTTACCTGAAAGACATGAATCCGATGTGGTACTTGAGGATTTATACACTTTGGTTGTGTTATTATTATTTGAACCATGTTTAAGGTTTCGAATGATGTATTAATGTTGAATTATAATATCGTTTCACAATGTAAACTATGGTAGTATTAAATTGATTCTGAGATGTTTAAATGTAAAGGTTGAAGGTTTTGGGAACGAGAATAGTTTTTAATAGAAAATTTTAATTATTCCGCAAATTTCAATGGTTGTATTATCATTTAATGATGTAAAATTAGAGGTTGAATGTATCGTTAACGACCGAAGTCGATAGTTGAATTGTATGAATTTTTGGGTCGTTACAGCGGGTAGGGCCATTGGTTTTGTGCTACTCTCAGTGAATGACTCTATTTTAGTGGCCATTGTCTGTTTCTGCTTGCTAACCCCGACTCCCGAAGAAATTAATGTATTCCGATAGCACCTTCGGGCAATATCGAGATCACCTTTTACCTCACCAATCCCGTTTGGTGTCGAAAACTTGATCTTAAAATGAGGTATGGATGTTATTGCTTATAGTGCTGGTAGTGTCGGTCTTCCCAAAATAGCGTTATACGCCGAATCCACCTGCACCACAAAGAATCTGACCAATATCTCTCCCTGTTGGGGTGCGGTGTCGAACCTGACCGGCAACTCTATGGTGCCCGACACATGCACCGGGTCCCCACTAAAATCGTATAACGGGCCTTCCCCACCCAACTCCATATTCTTTCCCCCCAGATCCATCCTCTAATAGGCGTTAGTGTAAAGTATGTTGACCGAGGACCCATTTTTGATCATCATCCTCTTCATGTCTACTGGCCCGACTTGAGCAGTTATTACCAATGCCCCATCATGCGGCTCTATAAGATCTATAGGATAGTCTTCATCCGTGAAAGAGATGGATACTCCACGGTAGGCACGATCCTTTCTTGGCGAGGAACCTGCGACTGACAACACTGCGTCGAGGTGGCCACTCCTCTTCTTTCTCGTCACCTTCCCTACAGAACCGCCTAAAATCACATCAATCACACCTCGGGGTGGCTGGTTCTGTTTTGGCTGGATGTCTCGATCTTGCCTTCTATCTGCCTCTTGAGGGGCCTCAGAATTCGCCCGACCAACCACATATTGGACTAGCTGGTAGTTCTGAACATTCTTCTCTATCAAATCTTTCAGATCTGTACACATCTTCGTGGTATGTCTGGGACTTTGATGGTATTCACAATATTTGTCTCGACCCCTCTTTCCTGGCTTTGAATGCGTCGAACATGGCTCGAAAAATGGCTTGTTCCGCATCTCCTCCACTATCTTCGCCCGATCTATGTTGAGAGCAGTGTAAACTTTATTGACGTTTCTGCTCGGGAAAGGCGGTCGACCACTCCCTGAATCTCCACCATTATAGTTTTTCCTTCAAGAATTATCTGTCCTCCCCTGATTGTTGTCCGATCGCTGGTAATTCTGTTTGTCCCGATCCTTGGATTTGTCATAGGACTGAGAGTGGGGCTAAAAGTTTCCCATAGTCTCCTCTATCGCAATAAATCCCTTGGCTTGATGAAAGGCTTTGGTTAAGTCTGCCGAGGGGTTAATCACCAAGTCCTTCATCAGTTTCTTCGACCTTCCTATATCCAGATCAGTCGTGAAAAATCCCAAGGCTTGTGGGGAATTTAAATCTGCTACCGAGCCCACAGCCTCCCGAAATCTCTTAACATATTGGCCAAGGCTTTCATCTGACCTCTGTTTCACCTGCATGAGGGAAGCAGTGATCTTTCCTCGTCTTCTGTTGCTCCCAAACTGAGCATGAAATTTCTCCCAAAGGTCATTCCATGAATTTATCGATCCTGACGCCAAGGTCCCCATCCATTCTCGGGAGCTCTTCTTAAAAGTTGTTGGGAACATGTGGCATTTAGCAGCGTTCTAATGTACGTAGTATGTCATCAACCTGTCATACCCATCTGAATGATCATAAGGATCCCCCAACCCGTCATACATCTCCATTGGGGGCATCTTCTTCTTTGGGTCGGCAGTGACATGGTTGATTTCTGGGGAAACAGGTGAGCCTACGCAGGTCGAGGGTGTTCCTATCGGACTCTTTGTCACCAACAGTTTCTCCAATTCTGCCACCCTTCGAGCAAGGGGATCAGTCTCCTCTTTACGGGGGGAGGGGGGGAGACATGTATCTATCCCTCTCATATTCAGGAGATACGATCCTCCTCCTCTGCCCCGATCTTCCTTGGTGCACAGATTTTCGGTCTACAGATCGACTCCTCCTTTGGTTCCTGCCTTCTCGAGAGCGACTTCTAGGTCGGCTCCTTTCTTTTCCACCCTCGTCTCGGCGAGGTGATCGGGATCGGCTCCGATGCCTGCGCCTTTTCGAGGAGGCCTCCTGTTTACCGGCCATTTTGGCCATCTATGCTTCGAGCTCCTCCTGCTGAAGCCGTAGTGCCATCATGGAGTCTTTATTTTGCTCCATCTTCTTCTACAGAATAAATTCTCGCTAATCTTAACTTCCTTCTGCCCGATCCCTTCCTCTCTTTTCGTCTGCCCGGGATTGGTTTTCACCGGCATGATTGACGGGGAAGGGCGTGTGCTGACTAGCCGAAAACAATTATTGTCAAAAATATGGGATGGGTTGGTCTCCCTGAGTCTTAGAACCTAACCTATCTTTTACTGACCCCTTCACCTGGGTAGTCTGGTGAGTTTTCGCTTTTTCCTGGACGGAAGCATTGTTACCTTCACTTGCCATAGCCTTCTACCGAAAAAAGATCAATGTGATTGTAAAAAGCACTAGCCCTCCTTCTAGCACCAATGTTAACGCCAAGTTCCGCCGGCGCGTCCAATCACAAAATCCACGCGCTTGAACCTGCATAGTAACAGATCACACACGAAGCTTGACGGCTTGTGCCGCCGGGGGATAGCCCCGGTATGAGAATGAGTAAATGCCGTTCACAAGGTTTAACAATGGAGGCTTTAGTGTTTAGTGCTCAAAGATGTCTTACATGTTAATTGTAGCCAAGCATTGTATTTATAGCCATTCTCACCTCCTTAGAATCCCTTTTCGAGTCGGATTAGGACTCCTAAATATGACAATTACCTATATTTGGGTCCAACATAATCTCCTTAAAAGGTGTAAATAGAATCCAATTCAAGTACTACCTTTGGAGTTACCTTATTCGAATATGATTAAGACTAGTGTCCTTAACCACGTAAATCCCTTATAACTCCAGACTCTGCATATGGGTTACCCAACTACACATGCCTAATACCACCAAGCTTATATATGCCGGTCTAGGCTTCGACCCAAGGGACTCGAAGGCCCGACCCCGAACATCATGTTCAAAATAGGACTCCGGCCCAGAGGGCTCAAATATTCAAACCCGACCTCCTTCAACATCATGCATGGCTTCGGCCCAATGGGCCCAATCTCCTTGGTCCCAGCCCAGACCTTCAGCCTAAATGAGGATCGGTAAAATACTCCCGAACAATCTGCATTTTGAATTTTAAAATATCTTAAATTGATTTTTAAAATTTAATATTAATTATATAATTTAGAAAGGAGGGAGAGTATATTATTAAAAATTGACATCCATTAAAATAAGAGTACGAACACTAGTATATGTATTTCTCTAATCGGGTTAAATGGAAAAACCAATGTAATACTCCGTCGGTGGTAAAAAAAAGAATAGTTCAAGGACAGATTTCACACAAATTAGGTAGTTAAATAAGATGAGAGAAGTATAATTTTATTTTTTTATTATTACTCCAGTTATATATTGTGAAAGATTGTAATTGAATTACTATTGCGACGTATATTAATACATGAGATTAGATAACATTATAAATTTGGTATCAAATACATCGTATAAAATATAACCAATTAAATTTATTCATGTAACTCGCAATAAAAAGTTGTCATGTAAAGTCGCAGTATATATCAGTTTTTATTTATTTTACTCTTTTATTTGAATATATTTGTTAATTTAAGTCATTCATTTATGACGTGATTGATTTATTGTTTGGTTAAGTTATAATTTGGCCAATGTAAAATTAGTAAATGTGAAATTTTATCTAGTTGACTTAAACTGCGTTTGATTATATCTTAATGCATTTTAACAGTCTACCTTTTAATACCTCTTAAGAGCCCACATATTTGTATTAAGTGGTCCTCTGAATAGTTAAGATATAAATATGAGTCCAAACTATTCAAATGCCTTATTAATACAAAAATGTGGGTTTGTTAAAATGCATTAAGAGGTGGACTGTCAAGATGCATTAAAATACAATACTTTAGATAGGGGTGTAAACAGATATATACGAATCCGAATATAGTGGTATGTATATCCGTATCAGGAAAATTTATTTGCTATTCGTATCTGTATCCAATATCCAACGAATTTTAAAAATAATATATGTATCCGTTGTTCGGAATAATATCCGAATACTGATAATATCCGTTTCCATTTATTTATCCGAATATCCAGATATCCGAATTCATTTATCAGTCACCAAATATAAAATTTATTCAAAATATTTCAATAATAATAATAATAACAATTAACAATCACCGACCACAATTTAAAGATTAAACAATACATATTAATTAAGCATCCTAATCATAACACATCATCATACATACATCATTGATCATAAAAATTAATATTTGAACATCTTAGAGAAATTAAGAAATTAACATCATGGAAAAGATGGTAAAACTCTTTAGACATGTTTTTTAGGACAATTCTTTTTATTACCTCGGTCATTCTTTTGGAATAGAGGAGTACTCTATTATAGTTGGCACATTTTATTTATTAACTCACTTAATTTTTTTAAAATATAATTATACGGTTGTACTAATTAAAATTTTATAATTGTATCATTCTCATTCTGTTAAAAATTGGATGGACGTTAAAATTTTAAGTGACCTAGCAAATTAAAAAAAAATAACAAGCTAATATTAATGACTAGACAAAAACTAAGTTACCATCAATACAAAAATATAACTTCATAAAAACAAGTCATTTTTGTGACGCCCCCAAAAAAAGTAAGCATACACAATCCATTCTAAGTCGCCAAATACATGGTACATAATTTAAATACAAACTTAATTATACAATTGTCTTGTAACATAAGTTGAGAGTTTTAACATGGATATTGTCTTGTAGACAATATCGAAACTCAAATGAAGTCCTCATTACAATTATTATCACACTATTTCACAGAAAAGTGAGGACTACTATAGCAACCATCTGGACCGTCACTCCATTTCCCGACTAGTCCCAACTATATTCTCATTTCCTAAAGAGAACAACGAAAGCAAAGGGTGAGCTCAACTAGCCTAGTAAGAAATATTATGACTAAGATAATGCAGAATAAATTATCATTAGCCTTCAATAGTGTTAAACTGATAGAATACAATAAACAACAAGTTTAACTACAGCGGAACAAGCAATCCATTAGAAGAGTCAAGTAGAGCATGATATCTACTATCCTCTATAATTTAAAAGTTTATCATCAATATTTTATCGTTGTAACACATCTCAATAAATAATCAACATCACTGAATTATCCATGCACTACGGGCCAAGAATATTCATTAGTATCACACCCACGAATCATCCATGCACTACGAGCCAATGATATTCATTATTATCACCAGTGGTTATGATCATGTCAACAACTGTCCATCAATACACTACAGGACAATGATGACTTTTACCACATTATTTGTAACATTACAGGTCATGATTATACCGATACATAGTCATAATCATACCAATCAACAGTCCATCTATGCCCTACGGGCCAAAGATTACTTTCATCGCAATATAAGCATGATGATGATGACAATGATATAAGAATTCAATTAAATGAGAGCAAAGATAAAATTTAAAGAATTATAATTCAATTTTTCCAGAGTTCAAGAATGTCCAAATTGTCAACTTGATTTTGATTTGTGGAGTAAAATTCAAGAATAATATTGTATCAAAAATAATTTAGACAGAAAAGAAATCAGTTTTTTGTCATGAATAGTACCCCGGGTGAATAGTACTAGAGTGAATAGTACCTCGTGAATAGTACTTCGTGAATAGTACTCCGGCATGAAAAGGTTAAAAATTATCAAGAATGTTCAGAATAATATTTTTGTGAAAATATACTAGATGAAATACAAATTTCAAGGATATTCTACTAATTTCACAGAGTATAGAAGTAATACTTATCAAAATGAGTGTAGAATTCAGAATCTGAAATGAAATAATATTACTTACATACTACAGAGTATGGAAGAAAATATTATTTCTTACGAATATTAAACAAAAATAATATCCCTTACCTTAAAAAGAGAGTATTTTTGACTGGACTGGTATAGCGGATATATTCTTGAAGAAAACTTATACTGTTTTCTACGCTCAAAGCTTTCTTAAACTTATTTTTGGTGTGATTTTTATTTCTAAACTAAGCATCCTATTTATAGGAGAATGGCACGATACTATTTGAATTATAAAATCACGGACTGCACAATAAGGAAATTCTCAGGCACAACTGGTGAAATTTTTTAAAAAATTTTGATTTTACTATGCAGCACTATGTAGTACTATGCAGTACTATGCAAACAATAAAATATAATATATTCTATATTTCATAAAAAATAAAACTTATAATATATATATATATATATATATATATATATATATATATATATATAGTACTTATATATATATAAAAAACAAAAAACTGAGATAACTTTCTACCGATAATTTTAAAAAATGGGTAAGTGAGGGTCTATATAATAAGTAAAATTTACAACAGATACTTCATAAAAATCCCATCTATTTATCTCAATCCACTTGGCTTTACAAAACACATTTTTAATAATATTTATTCATCATTATTATAACTCGCAATATTAACAACTAGATCATTTCTAGAAAAGAGGGGGCTTTCCGATAAGGATTTCTCCTTATTGGTGCGCAATTAAGTGACCAAACCCCTTTTCTCGACAGAACTTTCTAGACATTTTCAATAATGCAAATGATAATATGAATAACTTTATCGTCTCAATTATTGATTTAATAATATAAAATATTAGTTCCCAAGTGCTCAATAGTTATCTAGAAGGGGGGTTGAGTATATATTTTTATTTTCTTCTTAAAAATACTTGTTAGTTTTGATAATAATTTAAACACAGCAAAATTGAGATTTATTTGTTTTCCCTTTAAGATGTAATGAGTTAATAGGAGTAAAGCAGTTATGACAGTTATAGCAAGAATATAATAGACACAATGTTTTTAAGTGGTTCAAAGCACTGAAAGCTCCTAGTCCACTCTTCTATTCCTCAAGTAGGAAATCCACTAAGGATATCTTTACAATCTCTGAATCTCACAGATTCCTTCAAGACTAGCAGTCTTGGAACTTCTTAGTTCACTTTTGAACTCTTCAAGTCCAGCAGACTTGGTACTTCTTACTTCACTTAGAACTCATCAAGTCCTTCTGACTTAGAACTTCATACTTCACTTGATAATAGTTGAGTTCTTGAGTGGTGCTACTCAGTTGCCGTTAAGCTTGTGTTCGAAAGAACTGAGTAGCTGACCAAGCTTTCTTTTTTAGATAGTAAAGTTAAGCTTTGAGTGTTCTTCAACATTTTTATTCAGTGCTTGCTTCTTTTTTCATCTGCTTATCTTTTGCATATATGAGGCCTTTGAAAATGTATCCGTTGAAGACATCCGTTGAAGCATTAAATACATTTGACATTTCTGAGCTTTGATGGAGACTTTTTGAACAACTTCTGATTAGCAGTCTGGCCCACTGACACAGCAGACTGCTGTCTCACCTAACACTTGGAAAGGTGTTTTCTACTTACCCATAATACTTTTCCTTAGCTTCTTCAATACGTTTCTTTGTTATATACTAAGGATGACTGTTATGTCATTGAGACTCCTGAGGACTTCAATGTTTATAATCCATTCCATATTTATTGTGATTTACTTTTAAACAAATGGACAATGCTCGATGATTCTGACACAGACATATGATGCTCTATGATTCTGATCGTGGTGTCTTGCCACCTTAGTGCTTGATCTGATAAAAGTAAATGAGAACACTACGATTTCTCTTAAGTACTGGCACACAAAGATCTTCACTTGCTTGACTTGTAAACTCTACACTTCTAAGAGCACACTACAATCTCAGAGTTGGCTTCAGCAAGCATTTGGACCACTCTATGATTCCAGGAGAGGCCCTCCAAGGTAGACACACTACGATTCTCGATGGTCTGCGATCCTGCCTTGGCTTCTGTAATCTCTTGATCAGCTTGATAGACTACGTTTCTGTTAAAGCCTATCTATTACATCTCAAGATATAGATCAACCTAACAGATTTGATCTTTTCATCTATACATTCATTTATAGAATGATAAACATTTAAAGCTTAGATCAACCTAACAAATTTTGTAAGACCCCAACTTTTATAAATAAAGATAATTTTTTTTATAAATATCATTTTTGAATATTATGGAGTTAATTTGATATAATGTTATAGTTGTGGGTAATATTTATAAATTTTGCAAAGTACGCAAGTTGTTATATAATATTCGATTGGTCGGGGAATATTCGTTTTAACAGGGAATATTCGTACAACGACACAATCATTGGTGGACCCCACAACGGAATTATTGTCGGATTGAGAAAACGACAAAAATATTTTATTAAAAATAACGGCGGAAATTTTACCATTGTTGCTGTTGAACTACTCGGTAGTAAAAGTACAGTAATACGTGTGGTTGCATAGTAGCACACGGTATTGATTATTAATGCTTATGTGAGAAGTCACTCAGTTTGATTTTATTATTGTCAGTTAATAATATGAATTATTTAGCGATAATGACGTTTTGTTTTATTCGTATTATTAACGTAATAAAACAGAAACATCTTTTTATATAAAACAAAATACTTTATTAAAGTTATTCTATAAATAGAATATATTTTATTTTATTTAAAAGATTTTTCTTTAAATATGGACCTGGTTCCGTTTATTATTCTGTTGGAACATCCTGTCTGTGTATTTTACACCGGACCTGGTTCCGTTTATTATTCTGTTGGAACATCCTGTCTGTGTGTTTTACACCGGACCTGGTTCCGTTTTATTATTATTCTGTTGGAATATCCTGTCTGTGTGTTTTACACCGGACCTGGTTCCATTATTTATTATTCTATCGGAATATCCTGTCTGTGCGTTTACGCCGGACCTGGTTCCATTATTTATTATTCTATTGGAATAACCTGTCTGTGCGGTCTATCGCATGCATGGTGATTTCTTTTGTTATTCCATTCTTTATTGTACTCAGTTGGTTAAGTTTTGACTTCTATACTCCATGAAATTTGTGGAATATCCTTGATAGTTGCGTTTCATCCAGTATCTTTTCAAGAAAATATTCTTCTAAGCGTTCTTAAATTTTACTCCACAATGCAGTATCATGTTGACAATTTGGACGTTGTTAATTCCTGGATAAATTAATTCTTGAACTTGTTTTATTGAATTCTTATATCATTGTCATCATCCTCATGTTTATAAAATATTGAAAGTCATCTGTGGCATGTAGTGCATAGATGGACTTGGTATGATTATGACCAGGGATTATTCGGTATAATCATGACCGTAATGTTACAAATGATGTGGTAAAAGTCCTCATTGGCCCGTAGTGCATTGATGGACAGTTGTTGGCATGATCATGACCATTAATGAATACACGAATATCCTTGGCCGTAGTGCAGGGGTGATTCGATGATGTGGATTATTTTATTAAGCTGAGTCTCAGCGATCGCAGTGTTGAAAAACCTTTTAAATCATAAAAGATAGTAGAGTTTATTTTCTACTTGACTCTTTTAATGGATTGCTTGTTCCACTGCAGTTAAACTTGATGCCTATTATATTTTATCAGTTTAACATTGTTGAAGGCTAATGATAATTTATTCTGCATTATCTTAGTCATAATATTTCTTACTGGGCTAGTTGAGCTCACCCTTTCTTTCACTGTTCTCTTCAGGAAATGAGAACGTAGCTGGGACAAGTCGGGGTACGGAGTGATGGTCCGAATGATAGTATTAGTTAGTAGTCCTCACTATTCTATGTAATGGTGTGTTAATAAATGTAATGAGGACTCCTTTTGAGTATGAATACTCGCTAGAAGATAATATTTGTATTCAAACTCACAGTTTATGTTTTGTCGTATTGTACACGACAGATGTATTAATCAGTTGTATTTGTATTCTGTACTTTGTATCTGACGACCCAAGATGGGTGATGTATACCTAATTTTGGGGGCGTCACAGTTGGTATCAAAGCTTAGGGATATGATCCCTGGCTAAGATGTGAGAATAGAACTAGGAGGGGAGAGACGGGGAATTCCTTCGCTAGTATGGCATACCTAAGTTTATTTGCATGGTATTTAATTGGTCGGTCATAATATAAGGATAATATATGACATATCAATTAATTTTTATTTTGTGGCAGTATCTGAAAATGGCATCTGAGAATGTTGAGAATAGCAATGGAGCACAGACGACTGTTGATTCACCACACATCAATAATCATGATAATGTGCATCAGGAAGGTGTCAATCCTCATGCAAACAACAACACTGACCAAATGATGAATGATCAAATGTTCAGAGGCTTTATGCAATTCATGCAACAACAGGTGAAAGCGGCTCCTGTCCACAACGTAGGTGGAAATACTGGAAACTCTCAGGCGGTCACCGCTAAACAGTTTAAGGAGCTGGGACCACCGGAGTTTAAGGGAGAACCCAAACCACTTGTAGCTGAAACATGGATAAAGCAGATCACCAAGATATTTGATGTCTTGGGTTGCTCCGAGGAGCAAAAGGTTCCCTTTGCCGCCTTTATGTTGCGAGGAGAGGCAGATTACTGGTGGGAATCGATAAAGCGTACTCAACCTGCCGCACTGAAGATGTCTTGGGAGAAGTTTCAAGATCTGTTTAACGACAAATACTTTCCCGAGAGTATTCGTCACATGAAGGAGGTGGAGTTCATCAAATTGGAGCAGAATAATATGACCGTGTCGCAGTACGAGGCAAAATTTGCGGAGTTATCCCGGTTTGCGTCCCACCTGGTGGATAATGAAGAAAGAATGACGCGGATGTTTTTAAGAGGTTTGAAGCCGGAGATACGTCAACATCTTGTTTCTCATAAACTGTGTTTGTATTCAGATGTTGTAAATAGGGCTCAGTTGGTGGAGCGCGATAACGAGATAACGCAACCAAAAGAGAGCAGCCGGCAAAATGATAATACCAGTGAGAGCAGTCATCGAAGCGGTGACAACAAGCGTGGAGGGAATCAACAGGCCAGAAATGGTAACCACTTCGGTGGTAATCAGGGCCAAAACAATAAGAATGGACATTTTAAGAAGAGGAGATTCAACAATGATGGAAAGATGTCAGCACCAGCACCTGTCGTTAAGGAAGGAGAACGACCACCTATCATATGTTTCAAATGTGGAGGGGAGGGGCACATCAGTCCAAACTGCGCGATGCCGTCCAAAGCATGTTATAATTGTGGAAGAGAAGGTCATTTAGCCCGATTTTGTCGTTTACCGAAGACAAATTCAGCTAGGATGGAGGCACCAAAGGCCGTCCCAGAAAAGTCAAAACCGGTTGTGCAAGGGAGAGCGTTTGTTGTGACCTCCCAGAACGCAAGGAACCCGAATGAGGTCATCACGGGTAAGCTTATCATAAACTCTAACGAAGTCTATACTTTATTTGATACCGGTTCAACCCATTCTTTTATTTCTCCTACTTGCGCTCATCGATTAAATTTGATTCCGGAGAAATTAGACTTTGACTTAGCAGTTGAAACTCCATTGGGAGAAACCTTCATTACATCCACGGTTTATAAGTCTTGTTTGGTTCAAGTTGGTACCCACACATTACCTGTCGATCTTATTTCATTAAAAATACTTGCATTTGACGTGATTCTAGGGATTGATTGGTTAACTACTCATTATGCAAAAATTGATTGTTTTCGTAAGGTTGTTAGCTTTCATATTCCTAATCGACCTATTATGCGAATTCAAGCAACCAAACCATTAAAATCAATCGCTGTCATCTCAAGCCATAAAGCTATTCGTTTATTGAAAAACGGATGTCAAGCTTTCTTAGCTCATGTCACAGATCTAAACAAAAATACGTCAGTTTTGAATGATATTTCTATTGTTAATAAATTCCCTGACGTATTCCCTGAAGAACTTCCTGGCCTACCCCCAGAGCGTGAAATTGAATTTTGTATCGATCTTGAACCCGGTACAAAACCCATTTCCAAAGCCCCATATCGAATGGCTCCTATTGAACTTCAGGAGTTAAAGATCCAACTGCAGGAATTGTTAGACATTGGTTTTATTCGTCCTAGTACTTCTCCTTGGGGTGCTCCTGTTCTGTTCGTGAAGAAGAAAGATGGGAGTATGCGACTTTGTATTGATTATCGGGAGTTGAATCATGTCACCATCAAAAATAGGTACCCATTGCCACGTATTGATGACCTGTTTGACCAGTTGCAAGGAGCACAATTCTTTTCAAAGATCGATCTTCGTTCTGGATATCATCAGCTGAAGGTTAGAACTGAGGATATTCCAAAGACGGCTTTTAGAACTCGGTACGGGCATTATGAATTCCTAGTCATGTCCTTTGGATTGACTAATGCTCCTGCTGCCTTCATGGATATGATGAACCGGGTATTCAAGGAATATTTGGATCACTTTGTGGTCGTCTTTATTGATGACATCCTTATTTATTCCAAAAGCCGTGAAGATCATGAGCAACACTTGAGGCTGGTACTCCAAAAGCTTCGTGAATACAAGCTTTATGCCAAGTTGAAGAAATGCGAGTTCTGGCTGGAAGAGGTAGCATTCCTTGGGCACGTAGTATCAAGTCGTGGAATATCTGTTGACCCGGCAAAGATTGAAGCTATTCAAAGCTGGGAGCAACCTAAATCAGTGACCGAGGTACGTAGCTTTCTTGGTTTAGCTGGTTATTATCGGAGATTCGTGGAAGGATTTTCTCGAATCGCTACTCCATTAACTCAGCTGACTCGGAAAGATACAAAGTTTGGTTGGAGCGAAGAATGTGAGCAGAGTTTTCAAGAACTCAAGAGGAGACTCATTTCAGCACCTGTTCTAACAATACCATCTGGCTCGGAGGGATTTGTCATCTACAGTGATGCTTCGAGCAAAGGGTTGGGATGCGTTCTCATGCAACATGGAAAAGTCATAGCCTATGCATCAAGACAACTCAAGGAATATGAGAGGAATTATCCTACTCATGATCTAGAGTTGGCAGCTGTTGTCTTTGCACTTAAAATTTGGAGGCATTACTTGTATGGGGAGAAAGTGGAGATCTTTACGGATCATAAAAGCCTCAAATATTTCTTCACTCAAAAGGAACTCAACATGCGACAACGACGTTGGCTTGAACTGTTGAAAGATTATGATCATACCATTCAATACCATCCTGGAAAAGCGAACGTGGTAGCTGACGCATTGAGTAGAAGATCATATGCGGGTACAAGTGCAATATTAACAACGCAAAGGCCCATTTTGTGTGACTTGCAAAGGATGGAGATAGAGTTGAAGACTCCAGGGACCCATGTGATGATGGCGAATATACGAGTAGAACCGACTTTAATCGATAAAGTTAAAGCTGCTCAAGCTACAGACCTGGAGCTGATGCGTATGAGGAAGAAAGTGCAAGAAGGTTCTATGCCGGAAGCAAGAATCGATGAAGAAGGAATACTTCGAGTCAACTCCAGACTTTGTGTTCCTAACAACCCTGATTTAAAGTATGAAATCATGATGGAGGCGCACAACACACCATTTGCAATCCATCCTGGAAGTACCAAAATGTATCATGATCTTCGTCATACATTTTGGTGGAGCAATATGAAGAGAGAGATAGCGTTGTTTATCTCAAGGTGTCTAACTTGTCAACGAGTCAAAGCGGAGCATCAAGTACCAAAAGGTCCATTGCAACCACTTGAAATTCCAGAATGGAAGTGGGAGCACATTACCATGGATTTCGTTACCGGTCTTCCTAGGGTTTCTCAAGGTATTGATGCGATTTGGGTCATTGTTGATAGATTGACCAAGTCTGCTCATTTCTTACCGATACGAGAAACTTATACACTTGAACGTCTTGCTCGTATGTACATAAACGAGATTGTAAGACTGCATGGTATGCCAGTATCCATAGTTTCTGATCGAGACCCAAGATTCACTTCACGATTTTGGGTTAGTTTACAAAAAGCTATGGGCACGGAGTTACGATTTAGTTCAGCATATCATCCTCAGACGGACGGACAATCAGAGAGGACTATTCAAACTCTTGAAGATCTATTAAGACTCTGTGTCTTTGACTTCAAAGGAAGTTGGGACAAGTTCTTACCATTGGTGGAGTTTTCCTACAACAACAGTTATCAAGCAAGTATTGGCATGGCTCCATTCGAAGCATTGTATGGAAGAAAATGTCGTTCTCCAGTATGCTGGGATGAGGTGGGCGAAGCAACGTTGTTGGGACCGGAGTTGGTACGTATGACTACAGAAAAGATTCAAACGATCCGACAACGTATAAAAACCTCACAAGATCGACAAAAGAGTTATGCTGATCTTCATCGAAAGGACGTGGAATTTGATGTAGGAGATCATGTGTTCTTACGTGTTGCTCCATGGAAAGGAGTTACGAGATTTGGAAAGAGAGGAAAGCTAAATCCTCGATTCATCGGTCCATTTTTAATCCTCGATCGAGTAGGAACTGTGGCTTATAGACTCGCTTTACCGCCAAGTATGTCTCGTGTTCATAACGTTTTCCACATATCCATGTTACGCAAATATGTGGAAGACCCGAACCACATTATTGAGTTAGAACCGGACGAAATAGCGGAGGATTTGACGTATGAAGAAGTTCCTGTTCAAATCTTGGATAAGAAGGAACATATTCTACGCTCCAAGGTTATACCTCAAGTCAAAGTTTTGTGGAGAAACCACGATGTTGAGGAAATGACTTGGGAGTTAGAATCAGAAATGAAATCAAGGTATCCTTACCTCTTCGACATACCAGGTACGTACCCTAATTTCGAGGGCGAAATTTCATAAGAAGGGGAGGTTGTAAGACCCCAACTTTTATAAATAAAGATAATTTTTTTATAAATATCATTTTTGAATATTATGGAGTTAATTTGATATAATGTTATAGTTGTGGGTAATATTTATAAATTTTGCAAAGTACGCAAGTTGTTATATAATATTCGATTGGTCGGGGAATATTCGTTTTAACAGGGAATATTCGTACAACGACACAATCATTGGTGGACCCCACAACGGAATTATTGTCGGATTGAGAAAACGACAAAAATATTTTATTAAAAATAACGGCGGAAATTTTACCATTGTTGCTGTTGAACTACTCGGTAGTAAAAGTACAGTAATACGTGTGGTTGCATAGTAGCACACGGTATTGATTATTAATGCTTATGTGAGAAGTCACTCAGTTTGATTTTATTATTGTCAGTTAATAATATGAATTATTTAGCGATAATGACGTTTTGTTTTATTCGTATTATTAACGTAATAAAACAGAAACATCTTTTTATATAAAACAAAATACTTTATTAAAGTTATTCTATAAATAGAATATATTTTATTTTATTTAAAAGATTTTTCTTTAAATATGGACCTGGTTCCGTTTATTATTCTGTTGGAACATCCTGTCTGTGTATTTTACACCGGACCTGGTTCCGTTTATTATTCTGTTGGAACATCCTGTCTGTGTGTTTTACACCGGACCTGGTTCCGTTTTATTATTATTCTGTTGGAATATCCTGTCTGTGTGTTTTACACCGGACCTGGTTCCATTATTTATTATTCTATCGGAATATCCTGTCTGTGCGTTTACGCCGGACCTGGTTCCATTATTTATTATTCTATTGGAATAACCTGTCTGTGCGGTCTATCGCATGCATGGTGATTTCTTTTGTTATTCCATTCTTTATTGTACTCAGTTGGTTAAGTTTTGACTTCTATACTCCATGAAATTTGTGGAATATCCTTGATAGTTGCGTTTCATCCAGTATCTTTTCAAGAAAATATTCTTCTAAGCGTTCTTAAATTTTACTCCACAATGCAGTATCATGTTGACAATTTGGACGTTGTTAATTCCTGGATAAATTAATTCTTGAACTTGTTTTATTGAATTCTTATATCATTGTCATCATCCTCATGTTTATAAAATATTGAAAGTCATCTGTGGCATGTAGTGCATAGATGGACTTGGTATGATTATGACCAGGGATTATTCGGTATAATCATGACCGTAATGTTACAAATGATGTGGTAAAAGTCCTCATTGGCCCGTAGTGCATTGATGGACAGTTGTTGGCATGATCATGACCATTAATGAATACACGAATATCCTTGGCCGTAGTGCAGGGGTGATTCGATGATGTGGATTATTTTATTAAGCTGAGTCTCAGCGATCGCAGTGTTGAAAAACCTTTTAAATCATAAAAGATAGTAGAGTTTATTTTCTACTTGACTCTTTTAATGGATTGCTTGTTCCACTGCAGTTAAACTTGATGTCTATTATATTTTATCAGTTTAACATTGTTGAAGGCTAATGATAATTTATTCTGCATTATCTTAGTCATAATATTTCTTACTGGGCTAGTTGAGCTCACCCTTTCTTTCACTGTTCTCTTCAGGAAATGAGAACGTAGCTGGGACAAGTCGGGGTACGGAGTGATGGTCCGAATGATAGTATTAGTTAGTAGTCCTCACTATTCTATGTAATGGTGTGTTAATAAATGTAATGAGGACTCCTTTTGAGTATGAATACTCTCTAGAAGATAATATTTGTATTCAAACTCACAGTTTATGTTTTGTCGTATTGTACACGACAGATGTATTAATCAGTTGTATTTGTATTCTGTACTTTGTATCTGACGACCCAAGATGGGTGATGTATACCTAATTTTGGGGGCGTCACAAATTTGATCTACCACTAAGTCCTTGTACATATATTCCTTGAAGGACTTTACATATAATCATGAATGTTTACTTTCAACATCAAATTTAAATATGTAATCTCCCAACAATCTCCCCCTATTTGATGTTGACATAACCAAGGAGATTTGTGTCATTATTATCAATTTCTAGATGCAGTTGCTAGAAAGTAAATATGACTTAGTGTTTCAGTGAGCAACTAAAATTTCTAGAGAATAAGCATGAATTTATTGATGTTTGTAAAGACATATATTACAATTAAGCTTAGTTACATCAATAAGAATTGAGTTTTAACTTATCTCTATTTCTTTTGCCCTTTGTTCCTTGGAGGATTGACATATTCTTCAGCTCTCCTTCTCTTGCTAGCTTCGTCTCTCCATGCTATATCTTCTAGCTCGCTTTGACTTAGTCGTTTCACATGATCGTGTTTGTTCATGAATGCATTATCTCCAATTGGCATGCGTAAGCATGTGGTGGTTACACCTTATGAGCTGGGAGATGGCTCTTGACTTCTTAGTGGCTGTGCCATGATAATTTGCTACTATTCAGGTCGTGGAGTTTAATGGCGAGGCTGTCTTGCAAGAGGGATCCTTGAGGATTGAGCGATGAATTTGCTTTTGCCTTTTTCTCCTTCCCCTTTATTCTCCCCCTTTATGTCAGCATCAAGGGTTCAAATGTCTTCAGATAGTCGAGTCATGCCTTGTACAAGCTCGTGGAGCTGATTCTTGGATTGAGCAATGTCTTCACGGTTTTCTTGAATCAGAGAATCAGTTCGATCTTCTCCCTTTTGAAGAATGTTCAAGACAGTTTCTGTTCATTGTATTTGGCCAATGGAAAATGCTTGGAATTCTTTCATTAAGGTTCGTAGACTCGTGAGACTTTCCATCATACGATTATTCTAGGATTCCTGATTATTCTGCAAAACAAGAACAACTTCCCTGTGTTTCTTGGCAGCTTGAAAGTGGATTTGATTCCGTTCATTGATACTCTGTATCTTCTCCTTTATGATCTCTCTAAGCTTCTTTGTAAGCTCAGAACTTAGGTTACTTGGGAGGGCGTTGGCAACATCAATCAAATGAGTTAGCCTCATATGAACAAGGTTTGAGTGAACTTCAAGATCTTCTTGTATGTTCTTGGTC
The DNA here is from genome assembly GCA_016801055.1 of Panax notoginseng. Taxonomy (NCBI): domain Eukaryota; kingdom Viridiplantae; phylum Streptophyta; class Magnoliopsida; order Apiales; family Araliaceae; genus Panax; species Panax notoginseng. The sequence goes on along the minus strand of CM029018.1, from coordinate 69,975,771 downwards.
ACCTTATTAGATGCTTCTAACAACTCCGTTTTGGTAGGAAGATATGATATGAACTCAAGGAGTTGCTAATTATAAGGAGGAGAGGCTTTTGTGTGTTGATCTTGCATATTATAGAGAGCAAGATCAAGATTGAAATAGTTATTTATTGATAAGGAAGGGATATCTGTTGGAGGAACAAGTGTGTGAGGTTGAGTCTCAGGATAAGATGACTCTACGTTTTGAGCAAGTGACTCTACGATTGGATTTGGATCTATGACGCCCCCAATTCTGGGTCCCTTCAAACCACGAATCCGGTCCACCACGATACTACTATCGTCAAACTATTTATATTTTTCATTTATAACTTAATGAATAAAACTTTACTTATTACAATTTAGAATATAAATTCATTCCATTTCGAGGATCTGCACAATGACCCCAAACTTTTATAAGTTTATAATCTTGGTCATTTACTATTCTTGTATTACATCACATTTGATGTTATATAAAGATGCAAAATAATTTTAAATTTTTCAATCTCCTTTGAAAAATAAATCTTTTATTGATTTTTTAACTTGAATCAATTACAAATCCCTGAATCAAATTATTCAGTGATTCACTTTATTCAATTTCTGTATAAATCTTTACATCTCGATTAGAATTTTTCTATGTATCACATAGTATAACTTAACATGTATTACACATTATAAACTACTATTATGTACGTCTACTAGAACCTAAACATGGTTCAAGAGTATCTATTTAAACAAATGAATCAATTTCCTTTGATACTATTGAACCTTATCAATCAAGTAGCACGTAATCTTTACCGTAAGTCCTTAACCTGCAAAAGTGATTATTTGCAAGGGTGCTCGACAACCCAACAATTCTAACAGTTTTCATGCAGTACATAGCATATAATAGGATATTCAGTTCATGCCTTCATAATCAATTAATATTTACTACGCAAGTTACTTCACACATAACATGCATAGAGATTTATATCACAAGCATATCATCAAAGATCAACGTTCACATTTCATACATATCTCATATGCATTTCATATATATATATACATCAACATTCTCATGGCATAATATAGCTCAACTAATAGTTATCAAATTCATATAACAAATAGGAACTAAAAGACTTGCCTGATTCGTAGTTTATCAACTACTACTTAACTGCTTAAAGCTTATCTGCACTGCGTGTATTCCTACACAGTTATATAATCATGGATTCATATCCATTAGTCATACATTTCATACGTTCTTAATATAACAATAAATATTACATCGTTTCCTACCTAGGTTTGAAAAACGTTTATTTCACTTTCTCATCATACTCTTAGAATAGCTAGGTATGTATAGGTATATCTTAACTATTCGTACTCGACATCAACATTCATATACATTTATCACACACTTGACTCGCTATGTGTACGACACATATTTAAAGTTTATAGATACGTGATCTACGTCGTTCATATTCAAACTACTTAGTTTCATAATGATTTATTTCAATCAATAAAGCTTAACAACTTTTTTTAACAATATTCGATGATATAAGCTTTTAAACCATATATTGGTACTAATAAGCCTCTAATAACATACTTCACATGTACATAGCATAGTTCATTATTTGCAGACATATTTTAAACCACACTTGAAAGGTCCAATTTATGCTTAGCTAGATGATGAACATATCCGTCATGTCTAGAGGCATAAGGCATTCAAGTTCACTTTTAAAAGTCATTCTAGGCCAAGTTAAAGCAACTAGGTGCAACTTTTAATCTCATTTCATAGCTAACTAATCCATGTATATATGTTATCATGTTTAGAACTTTAAGTACACAAATTACTTTAAGTTCGTTCTTAAAGTTTCAAGTTTTTTTTTGAAATCATTTTCAACTAAGCTATTGTAAGTTGATAATAACTAAAGTAACTTTAAATCACTTCTCATTATTAAGTATACTCATAACTCAACAAGATGTATGTGTTAAAATATCATAACTTCAAAGACTCAAGGTTCGTCAATATTCATTTTTCAAAACTCCAAGTTTCTGTTCAAAACACATACTAAGTCATGCTAAAGCATTCTATTATGAGTAAGGTAATCTTATATGTCATGTCTATTATCATGCATATTTATGTTTTATCACTTAGAATAATATAATCCATCGTCAGGAGCACTATACTTGTGTATGTGCTCGCTCGACGCCCTCTGATGGCCTTTGATTACGTAACAGTCACAAATATGACTATTTTGACCCTTCCTAATGATCTCAAATTGAAACACTTATGAACCAAAGTTGTAGGTCTATTTGTTCTCGTTCCGGATCATCTTGAATCTCCTCAATCGAAGTTCGTATGAAAACGTTATGCCCGTTTTAGTAAAACATGTTCTGTTCGATTTTTTTCAACATCTGTAATCAGACCACCCCCCGCTGGGGCGGGGGTTTTGCCCTAAAAATAGCCCGCTGGGGCGGGCCTAGCTACTACAAATTCAAAATTTCATGCCTTGCTATGAACCATCATGCCAAACTTCTTTCTATCCTTTATAATTTGAGTAATACATATCCAAATTAATTCGTTTTGGATTATATGGATTCGTAATTCATAGCACTACAACATACTAGAATTATAACAATTTACAGAAACCCTAACTAACATAATTCTTGACACAAATCTCGTGTTCATACTAAATTTTCATGTTTTGAAAAGTTTTGCGAATTCATTCACTACGAATTCATTTCTAAACCAAATTGGTTCGTTTAACTTCTGTTGATTTTGTATTCAACCATATTAACGATGTCTAGCATCAATTGACACATTCTATCATGCTTCTACCATAATCCATTCGACTCAAAACATGTATTTTATCACTTTTCTAAGAATCTTGTAAAACTTGAATTTAAGAACACAGTTTAAGAATTATACCTCTTGAAGCTAAATTGCCAAGCTTGAATGTTAACTTCTGATTTCTCCCAACTTCTCAACCACTCACTCACTAGAATTCTCAGAATTTCAAATATGAAGAATGAAGAAGGGGGTCTCTATTTATAGAAGAACCATGGACCAAGTTTTTGTTTTACTCCATGAATCAAACCAAAGGAAGAAAGAAGAAGCTATTGGGTATAGAGGAGTTGGTCACCAACTTCCTCTTCCTCCATCACTCCCTTCATCATTTGGAAGCTACGAGTTTGAGAAGAAGAAGTAAGCTAGACTAGGCCAATGGTCTTTTCACGTGATAATGAGATGAGACACACAAAATGGGACAAAAGCTATAACTCAACATTCCATATTATTATTAACATACTTAGGTTTATTTGTTATTTGTCCACAAATAAGCATACATATACACCCACTCATACATTACACATAGAATTATATAATCCATGTACATTGGTTTATTTCAAATAATATTTTAATTGAGCTAATTATAAAATAGTTGGATATTCTCAACCCATCATTTTCCATAAAATTTATCATCTCAAATATACCCAATTATCATAATGATAATTAATATCAATTATTTATTAACTCCTCATTTATTTTCCCATTAAATCCCCATTTGATTTAACTTCACTAGTTATGCCACACAAGACATAATTATGTGAACTTAGTAATTAATAGCTCACATGCTAATATTAATATAATCTCACAAAATAACATTATTATCAACATTACAACTTATAACATAGTCATGGAAGTGGTCTATTGCACCATGTTACATTTTATTATCTCACTTATACATAGTGCTAACATACTAGTCTTTATACATAAGTATTCAAATACTTCCTATATTATATAGTTACCATTGAAGTGTCACACTTCATTTCATATCATATAGATGTAGCTACTATATAATATATAATCATTGCACATACAAATTAAATCCTTCAATTATTCATTCATTAAATTATTTAATGAATGTTTATTCCATCACTTTGCCACACTAGGCATATCTCATAAGCTCACATTACGCTTATTCTCATTCTCATTACTTATTCATTTTCCACCACATTACTATTTATAACATGTTTAATTTACATCAAACTATTATATCACAAGGTTCACATATATAAATATATCATGAATGAAGATATTTAAATATTCTTTATAACATTTACGGTAATATAATAACTTAAGTTATTTAGTAAATTAACATAACATAGTTTTCTTTTAACTTTAACACTCTTGGAAATACATTACTATAATCAAAATTATGTATTTCGTATTAACATAACATACAATATTTTTATCATGTTTTCTCTAAATATAGGAACTAATCATAATAAATGATTTACTCATTTTCTCAAGATATTATTCTTAATATAATATCTTTGTATTATTTACATATTTACATGCACGACACACATACACACTATATATATAGAAAATAAGTTTATTTCCTATTATGATAAATTTTTTCCATCAACTTATATAGCAAATATGTTTTAATATATTTACCATATTACTTAATCCCACACATTACCTCGTACAAAGCTATATACGGTAATATCAAAATAATATTCCCCCTTTTATTAAAATAATCAAATGCTAAAATTTATTTTAATATTCTTTAGTAGAAATATACTATAATTATTTTTCTTCCATTTCTATAGATTGTCTCAACACAATTTCTTTAATCTATATATTTGACCATATCTCAATATTAATCAATAATTCTCTAACCAATATTTATCTAAAGATATATCGATTTCCTTCTCTCGTCAACAACGTACACATATACAAGTTTAAACCTAGCACACATTGAGTCTTTAATAGTATTCAATATAGTACACTGAGTAGTTTCCCACAAACAACCAACAAATTAGTTTCCGTCTCGTCTACCCTGTTTTCACAGTGAGTTATATCGGTTACTAATTCGTATATACCTCCGCTCTCTGAAAGAATTGTTTAGCCCATCTCCTATACATCCACCATTAAAGGGTACGGTTGCATTGCCTTAGACTTGATACTTACTCGTACATATACTCAAAAAATTGGTGATTATCAAAGATATTTAACGTCACTAACTTACTATGATAAAATAATTTCAAATAAATTATTTAATATCGATAGATAGATTTCTATCCATCTTCTTTACTTCATATAACGCGTCTCTATATAATAATAATATATTTATTAAACACAAAAATCACTTATTGCATAATTTATATTACCTCATGCAACACCATTCCACATACCTCACAACACATATATTCTTATTCGAACCCTTCTCATGCCTTAAGAATTTTATTTACTAAATTCTTATTTTAATAATTTCAGAAAATTCGGGTTCTTACATCCTCTCCTCCTTATAAGGATTCTGTCCTCAGAATCACCGAAACATCCTCTACTCGGTGCTATTCTGAATATTACATATTATTTTTGAATATTTTTATCCGTTCTCTTTTCAGAAGTTTTTATTATTATAACTTGCTCACTTGCATTCTACCACATTCTCCTTTCTAAGGAACATTCTACTTACTACATTCATCCTTCAGAAGAATATGAATATTCTATGATTTTTTAATAATCAGGAAGTAGTATGAATAACTCAAATTCCAAATTATGCTGAGGGGTTACAAGACCGTGAACTCTTTTCCAGGTTTACAAATGCTTCAACAAAATCCTTCACACTGCAAACTAGAGTATTTATCAATCACAAAGACTGAAAATACCCTCACACGCACACTAGGTGGCCAGCCTATTGTACCACTACGTTGGGCCGCAATGTAGTGTGTTGTAATGACTATATGCGTTACGTTCAGAACTATTGTCTCCAAAAATATGTCCCCTTATAGGGTTGTTCACCACAGCTTTTCAACATCTGAATCCGCACCAGAGTAATCTAGTTTGGGATAAATACTCAAGAACGTTTGAATTCCATAAATATTTTTCAACATCCGTCTAGCCGAATCAAATAGCTTAGACTTTTAACAACTCAAACATCAATTGAAATAATTTAGCCAACTTAATTGACCTTCTTCATAATTTAAAAGAAAACCAAAAATTCTTTTATGATGTCATGATACCGTACCAGATTAGTTGTACATTAAGGATTCCGTTATTATGTGACTTTGCCATATTACATCATACCATAATGAGTTGACGATCTTTCGATCACAATCAACACTAGATTCGACTGCATTGATGACTCCATCGTTTACCATTTTCAAAACTATATCAAATGATGCACATGGTCAGAAATACATTTTGAAAATTTTTAAATCATTTTTGTCTTAGCTGAAACAATTAGCATAGACATAAGAATAACAATATTTTTTTTTTATAAACATCATTGGTTCAATCACATGATCGAATGTTTTTCAAGAAAATAGAAGTACAAACATCAGCACGAAGTTAATAAATTTTGAAAATCTTGCAGAGCTAGAAGATTTAGAAAATCCACGTGTCTCCATCAACTTCATTCTTTACTCCATTGCTTCATTCTATCAATCTCTAACACCATCAATGCTTACCATACTAAAATTTCCAACTTCACAACATACATATACCCGATATAGTTCATCAAACTTACCACACTTTGGAAATTCAGGAACTTGCCATAATCATATGAGTTTAAGAAGTTACCCTAGTCAGACCATAGGCATCCATTCGCTGAGGGGTTCAAAAATATTTCATAGAATTATGAGTCACGAGTGTACCATATGCATGAGTTTTAAGAACTAGCGCCTAATCTTAATATTCTCTACCTTAATCTTAATAGTCTCTATCTATCAAATATGATATGAGAAAAGAATCACCTTCTCAATATAAGCACATCGATAGCGCGACACCGACATTCCATTGATTATCATTGTAAGGAACCGAGTGTGAGCACAAAGCCTCCGCCCACACAAAGGTTTGTACAACTTAGCTCTCACATGACTCCTCAACTGAAATCCCACTTAACTCTATCTTACTCTTAACTTTCTCTTTGCTCGATACAAATTTTTCGTATCTCATCACATACAACTCCTCATGAGTTCACATCGTACCATTTCATAGTACATTCTCTTATAGCATCAAGTTATACACACTTAGTCATTACAGACTATTTATCACTTCATAGCTCAATCCGATCATGTCGTGATCATCGGTTTACCTTAGGGTTCTTTCCCATTATCAACTAAACTTCATTCGAGTTCATTCTTATTATCTTTTTCATATTCATCTTATTGACATCATCTTAACATTTTTATTACCGGAGTTAGAAACTCATGAATTCTCATTCTCTCAGATACTTCAAGATTATTCTTTGAATCTTCGTTTATATATTTTAATCTTTATCTTTCTCTCTCTCAGGTTATAGCCTAAGGTACACTTACCTAAAGTTTATAACCTACAGCTTTGATACCAACCTGTGATGCCCCCAAATCTGGGCCCCTTCAAACCACGAATCCGGTCCTACACAATACTACTATCGACAAACTATTTATAATTTTCATTTATAACTTAATGAATAAAACTTTACTTATTACAATTTAGAATATAAATTCATTCTATTTCCAGGATCTGCACAATGACCCCAAACTTTTATAAGTTTTTAAGCTTGGTCATTTACATTTCCTGTATTACATCACATTCGATGTTATATAAAGATGAGGAATAATTTAAAATTTTTCAACCTCCTTTGAAAAATAAATCTTTTATTGATTTCTTAACTTGAATCAATTACAAATCCCTGAATCAAATTATTCTATGATTCATTTTATTCAATTTCCATATAAATCTTTACATCTCGATTTGAATTTTTCTATGTATCACATAGTACAACTTAACATGTATTACACATTATAAACTACTATCATGTACATCTACTAGAACCTAAACATGGTTCAAGAGTATCTATTTAAACAAATGAATCAATCTCCTTTGATACTATTGAACCTTATCATTCAAGTAGCACGTAATCTTTATCGTGAGTCCTTAACCTGCAAAAGTGATTATTTCCAAGGGTGAGCTCGACAGCCCATCAGTTCTAACAGTTTTCATGCAGCACATAGCATATAATAGGATATTTAGTTCATGCCTTCATAATAAATTAATATTTACTATGCATGTTACTTCACACATAACAGGCATAGAGATTTATATCACAAGCATATCATCAAAGATCAACGTTCACATTTCATACATATCTCATATGCATTTCATATATATATATATATATATATACATCAACATTCTCATGGCATAATATAGCTCAACTAATAGTTATCAAATTCATATAATAAATAGGAACTAAAAGACTTGCCTGATTCGTAGTTTATCAACTACTACTTAACTGCTTAAAGCTTATCTGCACTGCGTGTATTCCTACATAGTTATATAATCATGGATTCATATCCATTAGTCATACATTTCATACGTTCTTAATATAACAATAAATATTACATCGTTTCCTACCTAGGTTTGAAAAACGTTTATTTCACTTTCTCATCATACTCTTAGAATAACTAGGTATGTATAGGTATATCTTAACCATCCGTACTCGACATCAACATTCATTTACATTTATTACACACTTGACTCGCTATGTGTTCGACACATATTTAAAGTTTATAGATACGTGCTCTACGTCGTTTATATTCAAACTACTTAGTTTCCTAATGATTTATTTCAATCAATAATGCTTAACAACTTTTTTTTAACAAGATTCGATGATATAAGCTTTTAAACCATATATTGATACTAATAAGCCTCTAATATCATGCTTTACATGTACATAACATAGTTCATTATTTGAAGACATATTTTAAACCACACATGAAAGGTTCAATTCATGCTTAGCTAGATGATGAACATATCCATCATGTCTAGAGGCATAAGGCATTCAAGTTCACTTTTAAAAGTCATTTTAGGCCAAATTAAAGCAACTAGGTGCAACGTTTAATCTCATTTCATAGCTAACTAATCCATGTATATATGTTTTCATGTTAGAACTTTAAGTACACAAATTACTTTAAGTTCATTCTTAAAGTTTCAAGTTTTCTTTAGAAATCATTTTCAACTAAGCTATTGTAAGTTGATAATAAGTAAAGTAACTTTAAATCACTTCTCATTCTTAAGTATACTCATAACTCAACAAGGTGTATGTGTTAAAATATTATAACTTTAAAGACTCAAGGTTCGTCAATATTCATTTTTCAAAACTCCAAGTTTCTTTTCAAAACACATACTAAGTCATGCTAAAGCATTCTATTATGAGTAAGGTAATCTTATATGTCATATCTATTATCATGCATATTTATGTTTTATCACATAGAATAACATATTCCATCGTCGGGAGCACTATACTTGCGTATGTGCTCGCTCGACGCCCTCTGATGGCCTTCGATTACGTAACAGTCACAAAGATGACTATTTTGACCCTTTTTAATGACCTCAAATTTAAAAACTTATAGAATCAAAGTTGTAGGTTTATTCGTTCTCTTTCTGGATCATCTTGAATCTCCTCAATCGGAGTTTGTATGAAAATGTTATGCCCATTTTAGTAAAACATGTTCTGTCAGATTTTTTCCAACATCTGTAATCAGACCACCCCCCAACGGGGCGGGCCTAGCTGCTGCAAACTAAAAATTTCACGCCCTACTATGAACCATCATGCCAAACTTAATTCTACCCTTCATAATTTGAGTAATACATATCCAAATTAATTCGTTTTGGATTATATGGATTCGTAATTCATAGCACTACAACATACTAGAATTATAACAATTTACAGAAACCCTAACTAACATAATTCTTGACACAAATCTCGTGTTCATACTAAATTTTCATGTTTTGAAAAGTTTTGCGAATTCATTCACTACGAATTCGTTTCTAAACCAAATTGGTTCGTTTAACTTCCGTTGATTTTGTATTCAACCATATTAACGATGTCTAGCATCAATTGACACATTCTATCATGATTCTACCATAAGCCTTTCGACTCAAAACATGTATTTTAGCACTTTTCTAAGAATCTTGCAAAACTTGAATTTAAGAACATGGTTTAAGAATTATACCTCTTGAAGCTAAACTGCCAAGCTTGAATGTTAACTTCTGATTTCTCTCAACTTCTCAGCCACTCACTCACTAGAATTCTCAGAATTTCAAATGTGAAGAATGAAGAAGGGGGTCTCTATTTATAGAAGAACCATGGACCAAGTTTGTGTTTTGCTCCATGAATCAAACCAAAGGAAGAAAGAAGAAGCTATTGGGTATGAAGGAGTTGGTCACTAACTTCCTCTTCCTCCATCACTCCCTTCATCATTTGGAAGCAACGAGTTTGAGAAGAAGAAGCAAGCTAGACTAGGCCAATGGTCTTTTCACGTGATAATGAGATGAGACTCACAAAATGGGACAAAAGCTATAACTCAGCATTCCATATTATTATTAACATACTTAGGTTTATTTGATATTTGTCCACAAATTAGCATACATATACACCCACTCATGCATTACACATTGGTTTATTTCAAATAATATTTTAATTGGGCTAATTATAAAATAGTTGGATATTCTCAACCCATCATTTTCCATAAAATTTACCATCTCAAATATACCCAATTATCATTATGATAATTAATATCAATTATTTATTAACTCCTCATTTATTTTCCCATTAAATCCCCATTTGATTTAACTTCACTAGTTATGCCTAATGCTGTAAATGAGCCAACACAGTTCAGGCTCGATTCGGGCTCGACTCGAAAAAATACGAGCGAGACTCGGAGTCGTTAATAATATGATCTAAATTTGAGCATTAAAAATAGTTTGAATAAAAATATGAGTAGAATCTGAGCAATGTTATACTCGACTCGTTTACGATTCAAACTACTCGAATTTTTAATTATGATTCGATACATACTCGGTTAATACATATTCGATTAGATGTTAAATATATTCTCTTATAATATATACAAATTTAAATCAAAATTAGGATAATTAGTTATTATTTTGTTTTGTATTTTATATTAATTGTGATTTTATATTTGTAAAGTGTAATAATAAATATATTTTCTCATTTTTAAGTAAAATAACAAATTCAATTTATAATTATATTTATTATAAAACTAGTTATTATGTGGAGACTCGAATTTGAGCTTGAATTTGAAGCTCGTGAGTAGTTTGAAAAAATATTCGAGTCGAGTCGGATCGAATTCGAGTAATAAATATTTGAGTCGAGTCGAATCTGAGTAAGATTTTTCAAATATAATTCGAATTCGAGCTGAATTCGAGTACGAATTTATCATTTTGAGTCGAATTCGAGTAGCTCTCTGTTCGCTCCGGTTCGACTCGTTTACACCCTTAGTTATGCCACACAAGACATAATTATGTGAACTTAGTAATTAATAGCTCACAAGCTTATAATAATATAATCTCACAAAATAACATTATTCTCAACATTATATCTTATAACATGGTCATGGAAGTGGTCTATTGCACCATGTTATATTTTATTATCTCACTTGTATATAGTGCTAACATACTAGTCTTTATACATAAGTATTCAAATACTTCATATATTATATAGTTACCATTGAAGTGTCACACTTCATTTCATATCATATAGATGTAGCTACTATATAATATATAATCATTGCACATACAAATTAATTCATTCAATTATTCATTCATTAAATTATTTAAGGAATGTTTATTCCATCACTTTGCCATACTAGGCATATCTCATAAGTTTACATTACGCTTATTCTCATTCTCATTACTTATTCATTTCCCACCACATTACTATTTATAACATATTTAATTTACATCGAACTATTATATCACAAGGTTCACATATATAAATATATCATGAATGAAGATATTTAAATTGTGACGCCCCCAAAATAGGTATACATCACCCATTTTAAGTCGCCAAATACATGGTACATAAATCAAATACAAACTTCTTTAATACAACTGTCGGGTAATATACGACAAAACATAGCTGAGAGTTTAAACAAGAATATTGCCTTCTAGACAATATGCACTCTCAATGGACACCTCATTACAATTATTATCGCACTATTTTATAGAATAGTGAGGACTACTAAAGCAACCATCTGGACCATCACTTCGTTCCCCGACTCGTCCCAACTATATTCTCATTTCCTAAAGAGAATAGTGAAAGAAAGGGTGAGCTTAACTAGCCCAGTAAGAAATATTATGACTAAGATAATGCAGAATAAATTATCCTTAGCCTTCAACAGTATAACAACTGATAGAATATAATAGACAACAAGTTTTAGATTAACAATTGCAGCGGAATAATCAATCCACTAGAAGAGTCAAGTAGAGCATAAAATTTACTATCTTCTATGATTTAAAAAGTTTTTCATCACCTTTATCGCTGAGACTCAGCTTAATAAATAAAATCGAATCATCCCTGCATCATGGCCAATGATATTCATATAATCATCAATGGTCATGATTATACCAAATAATCCCTGGTCATAATCATACCAACAACTGTCCATCAATGAACTACAGGCCAATGAGGACTTTCACCACATCATTCGTCACATTACGGTCATGATTATACCGAATAATCCATGATCATAATCATACCAAGTCCATCTATGCACGTAAGCCAAAGATGACTTGCATCACAATATAAGCATGAGGATGATGACAATGACATAATAATTCAATAAAACAAGTTCAAGATAAATTTTAAGGATTTATAATTTACTTTATCCAGAAATCAATAACGTTCAAAATGTCAACATGATACTGCTTTGTGGAGTAAAATTCAAGAATGCTCAAAAGAATATTTCCATGAAAAGATACTGAATGGAGCGCAAATATCCAGGATATTCTACTAATTTCATAGAGTATAGAAGCCAAAACTTTAACCAACTGAGTATAATAGAATATATGAAACTGCAAATAGATTTTTGCCCGCTATGTGGTAATCCACGTACACAGATCATTTCCATAATTTAATAAGGAATGAATACGAAGGATCATTCAACATGCATGCGGTAGTCCACATAGACAGGTTATTCGAATAGAATAATAAAGAATGGAATAACAGAAGAATTCACCATGCATGCGGTAGCCCGCGTAGACATGTTATTCCAACAGAATAATAATGAATTGAATAACAAAAGAATTCACCATGCATGCAGTAGCCCGCGTAGACAGGTTATTCCAACAGAATAATAAAGAATGGAATAACAAAAGAATTCACCATACATGCGGTAGCCCGCGTAAACAGGTTATTCTAACAGAATAAAAAAGAATCGAATAACAAAGAAATTTACCAGGCATGCGATAGACCGCACAGACAGGTTATTTCAACAGAATAATAAAGAATGGAATAACAAAAAAATTCACTAGGCATGCGATAGACCGCACAGACAGGTTATTCTAACATAATAATAAATAATGGAATAAAAACCCTTACGACTATTGAAAAATAATAACTCTCTTAATGAATACGAAAGAAATAATACCCCTTACCTTAGTAGAAACTGGATACTGGAATAGTGAGGTAGCAGACTTCTCTTCTTCTTTCTCTCTATAATTTTTCTCTATAATAATTGCTCTTGTGAGACTTAGTGAATTGGTGAGAAATGAAGGAAGAATGAGCTTCTATTTATAGGAAAATATAGTTTCAATAATTGCACATTTTGGGGCTCGAAATATTACAGTATAATACCTTCCTCTTTTTCTTCATTTTTAATTTAGTCCTGCAAAGTATTATCAAACTTGCACCACCTCCCATAATAGTAAATCATGTGAATCAATAGTAAATCATGTGACTCAATAGTATAATCATATGAAAAAACTAATTATAGTATAGTACCTTCATCTATACCTCCATTTTTAATTTAGTCATGCAAGTATTATCAATCTTGCACCAACTCCCCTAATAGTAAATCATGTGAATTAATAGTACACACATGTGAACACATAGCTATAAGCATGTGAATTAATAGCAATTAATTGCTCATTTATCCGGCAAATTATTCGATTGGTCAATATAACCTCCAGACATTAATTATTATCAAAATAAATGTCAATTTCCACTAACACTAATAATTTTCACACAATAGAACTATCAATTTCATCTTTAATCAACACGAACTTATTCATCATTAATATTATAACTCACAATATTTAACAACCAGGTCGTTCCCAGGAAAGAGGGGGCTTTCCGATAAGAATTTCTCCCTATTGGCGCGCAATTAGATTATTTAACCTCTTCTTAACAGAACTTCTAGACATTGTCAATATTGCAAATAATAATATGAATAACTTTGTCATCTCAATTATTGATTTAATAATATAACATATTATACAGATGATACTGTGATAATAATTGAATCAATAATATAATAGATATGATGCAGCAATTACTGTAGCAATAATTGAGTATAACTGAGTGACTTCTTATGTAAGCATCAATAATCAATACCGTGTGCTACTATGCAACTACGCGTATTACTGTACTTTTACTACCGAGTAGTTCAATAGTTTTAACGGTAACACTTTCGCCGTTATTTTAATAAAATGATAATTTTGTCGTTTTCTTAGTACGACAATACTTCCGTTGTGGGGTCCACCAATGATTGTGCCGTCGTACGAATATTCCCTGTTAAAATGAATATTCGCCGACCAATCGAATATTTTATAACAACTTGCATACTTTACAAAATTTTCACATATCATCCTTAACTTTAACCTTTTATCAATTTAACCATTTACGAAATAAAATAATAATTATAAAAAAATTGAATACTTTTATTTCATAAAATTCGGGGTCTTACAGTCTCCTCTCCTTATGAAATTTTGCCCTCGAAATTTACGTCCTACGTGCCTGGTATGCCGAAGAGGTGATGATACCTTGACTTTATTTCATATTCCAACTCTTGAGGTATAACCTTTTAGTGTCGAATATGATCCTTCTTATCCAAGATTTTAACACGTATCTCATCATACGTTAAATCTTCTGCTATCTCGTCTAGTTCTAATTCCATAATGTGGTTCGGGTCGTCCACATAATTACGTAACATCGATACGTGAAAAATGTTATGAACACGCGACATATTTAGCGATAAAACGAGTCTATAGGCCACAGTTCCTACTCGATCGAGGATTTCAAATGTGCCAATTAAATCGAGGGTTGAAATTTTCTCTATTCGTCGATTATTGCTTCTAGAATAACACCTTCTTGAACCTTCTTCTTCAAATTCATCAGCTCTGAGTATGTAGCTTGAGCAGCTTTAACTTTATCGATTAAAGTCGATTCTAATCGTATATTCGTTATCTTCACGTGGGTCCCTAGAGTCTTTAACTCTATCTTCATCATTTGTAAGTTATACGAAATAGATTTTTATGTTAACAACATCGCACTCGTAAACGCATACGATCTTCTACTCAACGCGTCAGCTACCACGTTCGCTTTTCCACGATGATATTGAATGGTATAGTCGTAATCTTCAACAGCTTGAGCCAACGTCCTTGGCGCATGATACGTTCATTTTAGTTGAAGAAATATTTAAGGGTTTTAGAAATGGGTTTTCAATACAAAATTCGATTTTACGCTCTAGGGGTAGGCTAGGAAGTCTTCAAGAATACGTCAGGAAATTTATTAACAATAGAAATATCATTCAAAACTGTGACTCTCATCCAAGACTTGGATAGTACGTCACATTGATACCAATCAACTTGCCACCGTTATTCACAATGTCCCCTACGAAAAGTTTGGCTTCGGTGCATTCCACATAAGGAAGTCACCAGCGAAAGGCTCGGGGCTCTTTACTTATGGCTTTATATGACAGTGATTGACTTTAGTGGTTTGGTTGCTTGAATTTGCATAACAGGTTGGTTAGGAATATGAAAGCTAATAACCTTACGAAAAACATGACGAAAAGTTAACCAATCGATTCTTAAAATCACATCAAAGGCAAGTATTTTCAAAGAGATAAGATCGACAGGTAACGTGAAAGTGTCGATTTGAATCAACAAGATATATAAACAGTAGAGGTAACGAAGGTTTCTCCTAACCGAGTTTCAACCGATAAGTCAAAGTCTAATCTCTCCGGAGTCAAATTTAAACGTTGAGCGCAAGCAAGAGAGATAAAAGAATGGGTAGAACCGGTATCTAATAAGGTATAGACTTCGTAAAAAATTGTAATTAACTAACCCGTGCTAACTTTGTTTGGGTTACTAGCTTTTTGAGAAGTCACAAAAAACGCTATTCTTGAAACCACCGACTTTGTTTTGTCTGAATCCGCCTTTGGTGCCACCATCCCAGCTGGACTTGACTTTGGTGTAAGACAAAATCGGGCTAGGTGACCTTCTTTTCCATAATTGTAACATGCTTTGGACTGCATCACGCAGTTTGGACTGATATGTCCCTCCCCTCCGCATTTGAAGTATACAATTGGTGGTCATTCTCCTTCCTTGAAAATGGGTGTTGGTGTTGTTGTCTTTCCATCGTTGTTGAACCTTCTCTTCTTAAAATTTCCACTCCTATTATCTAGGCCATGATTACCACCGAAGTGGTTACCATTCTTGGCATGATAATTTCCCCCACGGTGGTTATCATTGTTCCGATGGCCGTTGCCACCGGTATGATTATTATCGTGTTGTTGGTCGTTGCCTTTTGGTTGTGCTGACTCATTATCGCACTCCATTAACTGAGCCCTATTCACAATATCTGAATACAAACACAATTTGTGAGAAAAGAGGTATTGACGTATATTGGGTTTTAAACCTCTTAGAAACATTCGCGTCATTCGCTCCTCATTATCGACCAAATGGGATGCAAACCGAGATTACTCCGCAAATTTAGCCTCGTATTACGACACAGTCATATTGTTTTGCTCCAACTTGATAAACTCCACCTCCTTCATGTGACTAATACTTTCGGGAAAGTACTTGTCGTTGAACATCTCTTGGAACTTCTCCCAAGACACCTTGAGTGCGTCAGGCTGGGTACGTTTTACAGATTCCCACCAGTAATCTGCCTCTTCACGCAACATAAAGGTGGCAAAGGGAACCTACGATGTTTTTATCATGTTTTCTCTAAATATAGGAACTAATCATAATAAAACAATTTAATCATTTTCTCAAGATATTATTCTTAATATAATATCTTTGTATTCTTAACATATTTACATGCACGACACATGTACACACTATATATAGAAAATAAGTTTATTTCCTATTATGATAAATTTTTTCCATCAACTTATATAGCAAATATGTTTTAATATATTTACCATATTACTTAATCCCACACATTACCTCGTACAAAGCTATATAAGGTAATATCAAAATAATATTCCATCTTTTATTAAAATAATCAAATGCTAGAATTTATTTTAATATCCTTTAGTAGAAATATACTTTAATTATTTCTCTTCCATTTCTATAGATTGTCTCAACACAATTTCTTTAATCTATACATTTAACCATATCTCAATATTAATCAATAATTCTCTAACCAATATTTATCTAAAGATATATCGATTTCCTTCTCTCGTCAATAACATACATATATACAAGTCTAAACCTAGCACACATCGAGTCTTTAATTGTATTCAATATAGTACACTGAGTGGTTTCCCACAAACAACCAACAAATTAGTTTCCTTCTCGTCTATCCTGTTTTCAAAGTGAGTTAGATCGGTTACTAATTCGTATATACCTTTGCTCTTTGAAGGAATCATTTAGCCCAGCTCCTATACATCCACCATTAAAGGGTACGGTTACACTGCCTTAGACTTGATACTTACCCGTACATATACTCAAAAAATTAGTGATTATCAAAGATATTTAACGTCACCAACTTACTATGATATAATAATTTCAAATAAATTATTTAATATTGATAGATAGATTTCTATCCATCTTCTTCACTTCAAATAACTCATCTCTATATAATAATAATATATTTATTAAACACAGAAATCACTTATTGCATAGTTTATATTACCTTATGCAGCACCATTCCACATACTTCACAACATATATATATATATATATATATATATATATATATATATATATATATATATATATATATATATATATTCTTATTCGAACCCTTCTCATGCCTTAAGAATTTTATTTACTAAATTCTTATTTTAATAATTTTTGAAAATTCGGGTTCTTACAGGATCAATAATCGTAGAGTGAGAGATGATGGGACACTGGATCAACACAAAATTAGGCATGTTTGGTTCATCAGTTACAGAATGTTGGGATTCTATAATTGGAAATTGATTGAGTGGATGAAGTATCACTTCAAACCATCTTGGCAATTCGTAGAATTGATTGAAGGTTGATGGTGGATAGTGGCTAACCCTGAAAGAGATGAGAATAGTTTGTACCTCATGCCCATTTTCTAAAGAGGGACCGTTGGTGATTGTTGGATAGGCTTTGAAGGTCCAGAACATGTGATCCCAGGAGTTGAGGATTTGAGCTCTATGAAACGGCATCATGGGTAGATAGGAGAACAATTTATTGTAGTTGGCTCTCCTATATCCATCACAGGCCACTACAATAATCTTAACTTCGTCATCCTCTTCTTCTTCTTTGCCTTCATTTGAAGTTTCCATTACATCAATTATCTCCATTTAACTTCTTTTCTCTTCTACTCTCTCATCCTCTATCGCTTCAATCCTTTCCATTTCTACAGTTTCTGAAGCTAGAATCTCTTGAGGGACTGAGAAAGATTCATGATGATCTCTTGGCAATTCCTCCTCAGCTGTATCCTTTTCTGACATAGGGACTTCGTGAGGCTCCTCCTCAACTCAATCATCCATTTGAACTTCAAGCAGCTCCCCTTCAGCTGAAGCATTCTCTAGTGTAAGAACTTCAGGAAGCTCCCCCTCAACTTGAGCTGTATTCTCCTTACTAGCTTCAGGTAGCCCTTTCTCAGTAGCTATCCTCCTGTCTTCCTCCTTTAACACTCCTTCATTGACAAGGATGTACTTCTTGACCAATTTTCTCTTTGACTTCCTAGGTTGAGCCATAGCCTCAGCGCTTTCTTCAGTTTCTGCTCTGAAAGGTTGATCAAGGTGAGAGGCTGTTGTAGCATCCTCTTCTGGAGTGGTGTCAAGTCTGGACTCTAGGATCGGTAGAGACTCTACGATCGAAGAGAAAGAGAAATTCTTTGACTTGTGGCTGCGCTTTCCTTTCTTAAGCAGCTGAGAGATGGTAGCTCTGTCTTTTTCTTCTTTAGACTGATGTTCTTTACTTTTCAATTTCTTCAGAGTTTTAATGCCTGAACTCTCTTGAGGCGCATCAGTAGTTGAACCTTGAGGCTCTTCTGTCATTTGAGCCTTTATTTTTCTCTTACCTTTGCTTTTTCTGACCAAAGCATTGGGTTCCTCCTTGTTGATTTCTTCTTCTTCATCAGTTTCCTTTACAATAGACATATTTCCTGGTAGCCCAGACTCCTTCGCTTCACCAGTTCTTCCACTTGATTCAGACATTATGCTGACATTTTCTACTGAATTTCTTTTCCAGTTTTCAAACAGCTGTTGGATCATCCTTCGGTTAGGATTGATGGATTCTCCTTCATTATCCCCAATTTTGTCACCTAGTGCTGATTGCAGGATGATGCTTATAAACCGCCCGTAGAGCATCTTTCCAGAGCTATTTGATTTCTTCAAACAGAGAATCCACTTCCCAATCCAGTCGATGAGTAGGGCTACATAGGTTAGTTGAATCCCAAAGCAGATTACTGTCATGAGCTTAATTTATACTTCATTCACAGAGTCATGGCCAGAGCTCTTACAGCATATGCATTTCCCAACAATGTCAGCCAAAAACTTATACTTTTGGGGAAACTCTTTCTTCTTGTATCCCTTGACGGTCTGAAACTTTTTATGATGCATCTTCTTCAGTCCTTCATGAAAGTCGATGACCTCTATAGATGGAAGTCCTTTCGATTTGAAACCTAGGGCTAAGTTTATATCTTCAGCTTTGAGTTTAATTTCCACACCCTTGACCCTTGTGGCGATAACATCATTTTCAATAGCTCCATTTCTATAGAACTCTTTTACTAACTTAGGGTAGATCCATGTACTGGTACCCAGTGCTTCTTCAAGACCAGCTTTCTTTAACAGAGATATAATTTTGAGGAATTGAGGGTCAGCTGTCTTGAACTCGTCGAACCAGAGTCTGTAATCAGTGATAACATTTGAGGCCGCCATTGATTTCTTTGCACTGAGGTTGGTTGAGCTTTTCTGAAGGCTAGGGTTTTCTGCTGGTAGAGAGAGAGAGAGGAATAAGCTTTTTGAACTTCTAATTTCAAAAAGATATTTTCAAACAATACTTGTAACTTCCCTCCTCTCGATCTGCTTAGTGGGGCATGTGTCAAGTTCTACTTGGCTCCATGATGTTAATCTGATAAGGAAAAGACTAATCTGCCCTTAGCTCCTCTTGAGCTAGTGTATCCATTTGGAGGAATGCGATCGTCGAGATAACACTACGGTCGTTGAGGTTGCATTGTGATCGTTGAGGTAGTCTTTACAATCGTTGAGTTTGCACTAAGATCGTTGAGTTCCATTTGAACATGATCCCTAATAAAATGATATCTTATTTCTATATGCTTAGTCCTAGAATGCATGACAAGATTGTGTGTTATTGCTATAGCACTTGTGTTATCACAATAAACAGGTATAGATTTGAAATCAAACCCATAGTCTACTAGCTAGTTTTTCATCCATAGGATTTGAGCACAACAGTTGCCAGCAACAATGTATTCAACTTCTGCTGTTGAGGTAGATATTGAGTTTTGCTTCTTGCTAAACCAGGACACAAGTCTGTTTCCTAGCAACTGACATGTGGCACTTGTACTTTTTCTATCTATTTTGTAACCTTCAAAATCAGCATCTGTATATCCTGTCAGTTCAAAAGAAGACTCCTTGGGATACCAAAGTCCCAAGTGAGGTGTACCTTTGAGATACCTAAAAATCCTTTTTACAGCAGTTAAATGTGATTCCTTAAGATTAGCGTGAAATCTAGCACATATGCATGTTGCAAATATTATGTCTGGTCTACTGGCAGTTAGATATAGAAGAGATCCTATCATACATCTGTATTGAGTTATATCAATACTTTTACCTTTTTCATCTTTGTGAAGCTTGGTTGTTGGAGCAATTAGGGTTTTTATGGGAGAGGTTGATACCATGCCATACTTTTTAAGTAAGTCTTTAATGTACTTGGCTTGGTTTATGAAGATTCCTTCGTCAGTCTGCTTTACTTGCAGTCCAAGGAAGAAGTTTAGCTCACCCATCATGCTCATTTCGAACTTGCTCTGTATAAGCTTGGCAAATCTCTTACACAGTTTTTCATCAGTAGAGCCAAAATAATGTCATCAAAATATATTTGAACTAATAAGACTTTGCCTTTATGCTTTCTAAGAAATAATGTGATATCTACTCTACCTCTTGTGAAACTATTTTTAATAAGAAAGTTAGTTAATGTTTCATACCATGATCTAGGTGCTTGTTTAAGACCATATAAGGCTTTGTCTAATCTATAGACATAATTAGATAGAGTTGGATTGATGAAACCTGAAGGTTGCTCCATATATACTTCTTCTTGAAGTTCACCATTCAAGTATGTACTTTTGACATCCATCTGAAAGACTTTGAATTTTATGTGAGCAGCAAAGGCAAGGAATATTCTGATGGCTTCTAATCTAGCAACATGTGCAAAGGTCTCATCGTAGTCAATGCCTTCTAATTGAGAGTACACTTTGGCCACTAGTCTTGGTTTATTCCTTATTATTACTCCATCTTCATCCATCATATTTCTAAAGACCCACTTGATGCCAATAACTGGATGGCTTCTTGGTCTTGGAACTAATCTCCATACTTTTCTTCTTTCAAACTGATTTAGTTCTTCTTGCATGGCTTCTATCCAACTGGAGTCTTCCATAGCATCTTCTATCTTTTTGGGTTCCATTTGTGACATAAAGCTTAAATAGAAACACTCAATCTGGGTGGCAGCTCTTGTCTTGACTCTTGCATTTGGATCTCCAATGATTAAATCTTGAGTGTGATCTTTTATCCATCTATTTCCTGTTAGAACATCTGTCCTGATGCCTTCTTTTTTGAGACCTTCAAGATCAATTTTTGCTTCTTGATGTGGAGGTTCATTGTATTGCGTAGTTCTCTCTACGATTTCCTCTTCTTGCTCGACAATTTCATTTTCTGGGACTACGATCGTGGTGTTGAGCTCGACGACCTCGTTCATAGTGTTTAAATTATCGTTTGTAGTGTCTTGAGACACTGTTTTGTCCAAGTCTGTTTTGTCAAAGATGATGTGAATCAAGACTTCAACAGTCAGCGTCTTCTTGTTGAACACCCTAAAAGCCTTACTGTCTATGGCATATCCGAGAAAGATTCCTTCGTCTGACTTGGGTTGGAACTTTGTCAGATACTATTTTTCATTGTTGAGAATGTAGCATGCACAACCGGATACATGAAAGTAGCTGACACTTGGCTTTCTTCCTTTCCATAGTTCGTAGGGAATCTTCTTTATCGGAGAGTGTATGAGCGATCTGTTCTGAGTGTATCATGCAATGTTGACAGCTTCTGCCCAGAAGTATTCAGGTAGATGGGATGCTGCTAGTAAAGTTCTTCCAGCCTCTATCAACGTTCTATTCTTTCTCTCAGCTACTCCGTTTTGTTGAGAAGTTCATGGAGCTGAGAAGTTGTAATTGATGCCATTGTCTGTGCATAACTGGTCCATCTCAAAGAAGTCAAATTCTCTGCCACGATCACTCCTTGTAGCCTTGATTTTCTCCCCTTTCTCGTTCATCACAAGTCTGAACATCTTAATTAGTTGAGAGCTTGTTTCATCTTTTGAGTTTAAAAAGAACACCAATGTGAATCTGGTGTAGTCATCTACTACGACCAATGAGTATCTCTTCCCTACAAGGCTTGTTGTTGGAATTGGCCCAAATAGATTCATGTGAAGCAGCTGCAGAGGCTTGTCAATTGAGTTGATAATTTTTCTTATGAATGAGCTTCTAGTCTGCTTTCCAAGCTGACAGGCATTGCATGGCCTTTCCTTGACGAAGCTGAACTTGGGTAAGCCTGCTACTAGATCCATGGAGGCCAGTTTAGACATGCTTTTAAAGTTGAGATGAGACAGTCTTCTATGCCATAACCAACTCATTTCTTCAGATGCTTTAGCTAGAAAGCATATTGTCTCATCCGAGCTCAGTTGACCAAGATTAACAGTGTAGACATTTCCTTCTCTTGTTCCGGTAAGCTTTATAGAGGATGTCTTCAGATCTCTGACTTGACATTGATTGTTGAGGAAGGTGACTTGATGACCCTTGTCGCAGAGTTGGCTTATGCTCAGAAGATTATATTATAATCCTTCCACATAGTCTACTTTACTGAAAGATACTGCACCATTCTTAGCTGAGCCATATCCTCTTGTCTTTCCAAAGCCATTGTCTCTGAAGATGACTGACGGACCCTCCTTCTCTATGAAGTTTGACAGGAGGATTTTGTTTCTAGTCATGTGCCTTGAGCATCCACTGTCCAGATACCAGGTTGTGATCGTGGAGCTTTGTTCCCGTGGTAAGATTAAACTCTCATTTTGGTACCCATACTTGCATGGGTCTTACTTTGTTAGTACCCTTGGGAACCCATATTTGCTTTATTTTGGGTCTCACATGTATTGGATTATTGCAGCACATTGCAGCCTTATGACCAATCTTATTACATACAAAGCATTTAATATGATGCATGCTTGTGTGTGTATGTGGATTCTTCCACCATTTGGACTTATGTGGGTTCTTAGAAATCCTTCCTTTATACTGATTCTCGTTTTTCCATGTGTCCTTGTGTTTCATGATTTGTGAGGAGTGAAGCTTAACTCTACTGTTCCTTCCAAGTTAGTTTGTGGAGTTGATTTTACTCGACTCTATAATCCTTCGAGGTTGGAGAGTGGTGACTGAGTTATTCTTCTCTTTTCTGAAACTTAGGCCAGCATGGGATCCATTATTCCTTAGAACATAGATTGGATCAGAAGGGCAGGGTTGGACTGGTTCTTCCTTCTGTGAGGATTTCACAAATGCAATGCTTCTACTAAAACTTAAAACATTACTAGAGCTAGTTTCTTTTATCTTTTCCACATATGGTTCAGAGGTGGATTCCCCAAAACCTAAACCTGTTCTGTCAGATGCACTTCTCTGACTGGAGATCAGGGAGTCCATGGAAGAAGAGGATTTATTCCATGTAGAGATTGTCCTTTCTAGTTCCTCAATTTTAGTGGTTAGACTTGACTCTCTTTGAGCATTAAGTTCATTGGTCTGTTTTCAGAGCTTATTCTCAGTTTCAAATTTAGAGAGAAAGTTAGTACTTAGAAGAGCTGTTTCCAATTCTTCCTGAACTTTCTCTTTCTCTTTTTGAAGAAGAGAATAATCTTTAGACAGAACTCTGAACCATTTCATGTATTGATTCGGATCAGATGTTATGCCATGTAGTGCAGTTCTTAAATCATCAATATCTACATCAGGAGATTTAAAGTCAAATACCTCGTCTATACTTACTTCATGAATGTCAGAGCTCTTCTTATCCTTTACATGTTTGGCCATCAGGAAAAGATTTGCCATTTGAGGATCTTCATTATCTCCAGATTTGGGAGTTGAGTCGTGGCCTGAGTCACTCCACGATCCTCCGGCCACAAGACCTTTGTCTTTTTTCTGAGGCCTTTTGTTGCCTTTGAATTCTTTCTTTGAATTTGATTTCTTCTTTAGTTCTTTTCTAAGAGGTTTGTTGAAGTTTGCAATGAAATGGCCAGGCTTCTTGCAGTTGAAGCATAAGTCATTTATCTGCTCCTGGCTACTGTAGTTGTTGACTTTCTTTGGTTTGCTTATTCTGCCTTGACGCATAAACTTTTTGAGTCTTCTTACCAGCATTGCAAAGTGAGTATTAGCTTTGGAGATGTTATCTATTGCTTTGAGAGCAACCCCTTTGTCCTACTTTCTTCCTTCAAATAGAGTTTCTGCTCGTTGAGTCAGCTCCAGTTCATACATGAGAAGGTTGCTTTATAACTATTGAACAATCATTTTATGGAGATTCTTTAATTCTCTGATGGCAGTTGTTTTGGCATCCCACTTGCTAGGTAAGGCTCTCATGAACTTTATGATTAGATCTTTATTTGGATAGATCTTTCCAAAGGCTCGAAGAGAGTTGAGCAGAACATTGAATCTTTCGTAGGTTGAAGAGACATTTTCTCCTTGAACATGGGCAAACATTTCATATTGCTAAGTCAGGAGAGATTGCTTGTTTTCTCTGACTTCTTCTATTCCTTCATGCATGATGAGCAATGCTTCCTATACTTCCTTTGTTGTTTTGTAGTTGACCACATTTTCAAACAGGCCATCTTCTAAAGACTGGAACAAAATGTTCTTGGTCTTTTTGTCGAGTTGGACAACTTTCTTTTCATTGTCAGTCCATTCTGGTTTGACCTTGATCTGAATTCTGTTTGGGTCTTCTGAAGTTGGTGCAAGCTTTGTAGGAACGTAGGGCCCATTCTGAACAGTTTCAAATATATCTTCATCTGTTGAATCCATGTAGGCTTGCATACATACTTTCTAGTTGGTGAATTTATCTTTGTCGCACATAGGTGGCTTGCTGCCTCCTCCAGTCTTTGATTCGTTTATCAGATGTGCCATTGGATCTACTTAAGATTTGTAGGCTGTTTGATAGAATCTGCTCTGATGCCAATTGTTAGTTCCCAGAGGCACAATAGTTATCTAGAAGGGGGGTTGAATATATATTTTTATTTTTTCTCTTAAAAATACTTGTTAGTTTTTATAATGATTTAAACACAACAGAATTGAGATTTGTTTGTTTTCCCTTTAAGATATAACGAGTTAATAGGAGTAAAGCAGTTATGGCAGTTATAGAAAGAATATAAGAGACACAGTGGTTTTAAGTGGTTCAGAGCACTTAAAGCTCCTAGTCCACTCTTCTACTCCTCGAGTAGGAAATCCACTAAGGATATCTTTACAATCTTTGAATCTCATAGATTCTTTCAAGACCAGTAGTCCTGGAACTTCTTAGTTCACTTTTGAACTCTTCAAGTCCAGCAGACTTGGAACTTCTTAGTTCACTTAGAACTCTTCAAGTCCTTCTGACTTGGAACTTCTTACTTCATTTGATAATAGTTGAGTTCTTGAGTGGTGCTACTCAGTTGCCGTTAAGCTTGTGTTTAAAAGAATTGAGTAACTGAGCAAGCTTTCTTTTTCAGATCGTAGAGTTAAGTTTTGAGTGTTCTTTAGCGTTTTTGTTCAGTGCTTGCTACTTTTTTCATCTACTTATATTTTGCGTATATGAGGCCTTTGAAAATGTATCCGTTGAAGACATCCGTTGAAGCATTAAATGTATTTGACATTTCTGAGCTTTGATGGAAACTTTTTTCACAACTTCTGATTAGCAGTCTGGCCCATTGACACATCAGACTGTTGTCTCACCTAACAGCTAAAAAGGTGTTTTCTACTTACCCATAGTACTTTTCCTTAGCTTCTTAAATACGTTTCTTTGTTATATACTAAGGATGACTATTGTGTCATTGGGACTCCCGAGGACTTCAACATTTATAATCCATTCCATATTTGTTGTGATTTACTTTTAAACAAATAGACAAGGCTCGATGATTGTGACACAGACAAATGATGCTCTACGATTCTGATCGTGGTGTCTTTCCACCTTGGAGCTTGATCCGATACTAGCAAACGAGAATACTATGACTTCTCTTAAGTATTGGCACACTACTATCTTCACTTGCTTGACTTGCAGACTCTACGCTTTTGAGAGCACACTACGATCTCAGAGTTGGTTTCGGCAAGCGTTTGGACCATTCTACGATACCAGGAAAGGCCCCCCAAGGCAGACACACTACGATTCTCGATGCTCTACGATCATGCCTTGGCTTCTGCAATCTATTGATCAGCTTGATAGACTATGTTTCTGTTGAAACCTATCTATTACATTTCAAGATATAGATCAACCTAACAGCTTTGATCTTTTCATCTATACATTCACATACAGAATAATAAACATTAAAAGCTTAGATCAACCTAACAAATTTGATCTACCACTAAGTCGTTGTACATATATTCCTTGAAGGACTTTACATATAATCATGAATATTTACTTTCAACATCAAATTTAAATATGCAATCTCCCAATATAAAATATTGTGAGAATAATTGAATCAATAACGTGAGATACTATGCAGCAATTACTGTGGTAATAATTGAATAAAACTGAGTGACTTCTCACGTAAGCATTAATAATCAGAGATATTGTACAATACCAGGTATTTCAACAGTTAACAGTAAAAACTTTTGCCGCTATTTTTGTAAAAAGTTATTTCTGTCATTTTCTAACTCTGACAATAATTCCGCTGTGGGTGTAAGACCCCAACTTTTATGAATAAAGATAATTTTTCTATAAATATCATTTTTGAATATTAAGGAGTGAATTTGATATAATGTTATAGTTGTGGGTAATATTTATAAATTTTGCAAAGTACGCAAGTTGTTATATTATATTCGATTGATTGGGAAATATTCGTTTTAACAGAGAATATTCGTACGACGACACAATCATTGGTGGACCCCACAACGGAATTATTGTCGGAATAAGAAAACGATAAAAATATTTTTTTTATAAAAATAACGGCGAAAGTTTTACCGTTAACTGTTGAAATACCCGGTGTTAAAAGTACAGTAATACACGTGGTTGCATAGTAGCACACATTTTTGATTATTGATGCTTACGTGAGAAGTCATTCAGTTTTGTTCAATTATTGCTACAGTAATTGTTGCATAGTATCTCACGTTATTTGATTCAATTATTGTCATTATTTTATATATTATTAAATCAATAATTGAGATGACAAGTTATTCTAATTATTATATGTATAATTAACAATGTCTAGAAAGTTCTATCGAGAAAAGAAGTTTGATCACATAATTGTACGCCATTAGGGAGAAATCCTTATCCGAAAGCCCCCTTTTTTCCTGGGAATGATCTGGTTGTTAATATTGTGAGTTATAATAATATGAAAAAATGTTGTTGAAAATATTGAGAGAAATTTTATGAAGTATTTGTTGTAAATTTTATTTATTTTATGGTATATATATATATATATATATATATATATATATATATATATATATATATAATTGACATGTGTGTGTGTGCGCCGTGTGTTTGTTTGAAAATGGGGTGGTGGTGGGTGATGTGCTGATGGGTATATATATATATATATTAAAAGATTTGAAATTGGGGTGGGGGAGTTATCTTTGCTGGGAGGGAGTTTAGTTATTATAACATATATATACATATATCTTAACATGCCGTATAAGGCACGACATATATATATATATATATATATATATATATATATATATATATATATATATATATATATATATATATATATATATATATATATATATGGAAAAAATGTATGAACAAGGCTGTGTATTACACAGTAGGCTATGGCGACAGCTTTTGAGCTATAGTGACAGTTTCACCCGTCGTCAAAGCTATTCTGGGCTATGGCGATAGTTTACCGTCGCCATAGCTCTACTGTGTAATACACAACTGTGTGTATATACATATAGCCATATATATATATATATATTATTTTATTTAAAGTTTTTATTTTATTAGAATATTTTATTACACAGTGATGAATAGTAAAAATCAGAAAATCACGCGAATTCGGCTGAAGAAGCGCCCGTGAATTCGTTTACTGTTTGCCCGTGATTTTTATTTTTTAAATAGTATCATTCCATTCTCCTATAAATAGGATGCTTAGTTAGAATTGAAAATCACACCAGAATCAGAGAATTCTTCCTCTATAATATTGAGCGTATTTTTTTAGAGTTTTAAGAAGCTTTGAGCGTAGAAAACAGTAAAAGTTTTCTTCAAGAATATCCTCGCTATACCAGTTGGAATACTATTCGTTTTAAGGCAAGGGATATTAATTTTGTTCAGCATTCGTAAAAAATAATATTTTCTTCCATACCCTGTAGTATGTAATTAATATTATTTCGTTTCAGATTTTGAATTCTATACTCGTTTTGTTAAAATTTTGGCTTCTATACTCCATAAAATTAGTAGAATATCCTTGATATTTACACTTCATCCAGTATCTTTTCATGAAAATATTATTCTGAGCATTCTTGATAATTTTTAACCTTTTTATGCCAGAGTACTATTCACGAGGTACTATTCTCAAATTACTATTCACGGGGTACTATTCACTCGGTTACTATTCACCTGGGGTACTATTCATGATAAAAATTTATTTCGTTTCGATCCAAATCATTTTTTATACAATATTATTCTTGAATTTTACTCCACAAAGTAGTATCATGTTGACAATTTGGACATTATTGAATAATGGATAAATTTAAATATAAATCTTTTAAAATTTATCCTTCGCTTTCTTTTAATTGAATTCTAATATCATTGTCATCATCCTCAAGCTTATATTATGATGAAAGTCATCTGTGGCCCGTAGGGCATAGATGAACTTGGTATGATTATGACCAGGGATTATTCGGTATAATCATGACCGTAATGTTACAAATGATGTGGTAAAAGTCCTCATTGGTCCGTAGTGCGTTGATGGACAGTTGTTGACATGATCATGACCATTGGTGAAGACACGAATATCCTTGGCCCGTAGTGCATGGATAATTTGTGGTCGTGATACTAAGGAATATCCTTGGCCCATAATGCATGGATAATTTAGTGATGTGGATTAATTATTAAGCCGAGTCTCAGCGATAAAATTGAATATAAACTTTTTAAATCATAGAAGACAGTAGATATCATGTTCTACTTGACTCTTTTAATGGATTACTTGTTTCGTTGCAGTTAAACTTGATATCTATTGTATTTTATCAGTTTAACACTGTTGAAGGCTAACAATAAATTATTCTGCATTATCTTAGTCATAATATCTTTTACTGTGCCAGTTGAGCTCACCCTTTGATTTCATTGTTCTCTTCAGGAAATGAGAATATAGCTGGGACTAGTCGAAAAAACGGAGTGACGGTCCAGATGTTTGCATTAGTAGTCCTCACTATTTTGTGAAATAATGTGAAAATAAATGTAATAATATTGAATTTGAGTTTGGATATTGTCTAGAAGACAATATTCGTGTTGAAACTCCAAGCTTATGCTTTGTCGTACTTTACACGACAGTTGTATAATTAAGTTGTATTTGAATTTTGTACCATGTATTTTGCGACTCAAAATGGGTGATGTATACCTATTTTGGGGGCGTCACAGTTGGTATCAAAGCTTAGGGATATGATCCCTGGTTAAGATGAGAGACTAGAACTAGGAATGGAGAGGCGGGTAGTTTCTTCGCTAGTATGACCTACTTAAGTTTATTTATTATTTAATTGGTCGGTCAGAATATAGAAATAATATGTGGCATGTCAATTAACCCTTGTTTTGTGGCAGTGCTTGAAAATGACATCCGAGAATGTTGAGATATGCAATGGAGCACATGTGATCGTTGAGTCACCAATGATCAATACCAAGGATAAAGTGCATCAGGAAGGCAATAATCCTCAGGTAAACAACAACACCGACCAGATGATGAACAATGGGATGTTCAGAGGCTTTATGCAATTTATGCAACATCAGGTGAGAACGACTCCTGTTCAAAATGCAGGTGGAAACACTGACAACTCTCGGTTGGTCACCGCTATGCAGTTCAAGGAGCTGGGACCACCAGAGTTTTTGGGAAAGCCAAATCCACTTAAGGCGGAGGTGTGGATAAAGCAGATCACTAAGATATTTGATGTCTTGGGATGCTCTGAGGAGCAAAATGTTCCCTTTGCCACCTTTATGTTGCGGGAGAGGCATATTACTGGTGGGAATCTGTACAGCGTACTCAACCTGCCGCACTGAAGATATCCTGGGAGAAGTTCAAAGGACTGTTCAACGACAAGTAATTTCTCGAAAGTATTCGTCACATGAAGGAGGTAGAGTTCATCAAGCTGGAGCAGAATAATATGACCGTGTCACAGCACGAAGCTAAGTTTGCCTAGTTGTCTCAGTTTACGTTCCACTTGTTTGATAATGAGGAGAGAATGACGCGGATGTTTCTAAGAGGTTTGAAACCCGAGATACGTCAATACCTAATTTCTCATAAACTGTGTTTATATTCAGATGTGGTAAATAGGGCTTAGTTATTGGAGCGCGATAGCGAGTCAACCCAACCAAGAGAGAGCAGCCGGTAAAATAATAATACTAGTGGTAGCAGTCATCAAAGCGGTGACAACAAACGTGGAGGGAATCAACATGCAGAAATGGTAACCACTTCGGTGGTAATCATGGCCAAGACAATAAGAGTAGAAATTTCAAGAAGAAGAGATTCAATAATGATGGAAAGATGTCAGTACCAGCACCCATTGTTAAAGAAGGAGAACGATCATCGATCGTATGCTACAAATGCGGAGGGGAGGGACATATCAGTCCAAACTGTACGCAGCAGTCCAAAATATGTTACAATTATGGAAGAGAAGGTCACCTGGCTCAATTTTGTCGTGCAGTAAAGCCAAGTCCAGCTGGGATGGAGGCACCAAAGGCCGTACCAGAGAAGTCAAAACCAGTAGTTCAAGGGAGAGCGTTTGTCGTGACCTCCCAGAAAGCAAGGAACCCGAACGAGGTCATCACGAATAAGCTAATCATAAACTCTAGCGAAGTCTATACCTTATTTGATACCAGTTCTACCCATTCCTTTATTTCTCCTACTTGCGCTCAACGTTTAAATTTAACTCCGAAAAAATTAGACTTTGACTTATCTGTTAAAACTCCGTTGGGAGAAACTTTCATTACATCCAATATTTATAAATCTTGTTTGGTTCAAATCGGTACCCTCACATTACATGTCGATCTTATTTCATTAAAAATACTTGCATTTGACGTAATTTTAGGGATTGATTGGTTAACTACTCATCATGCAAAAATTGATTATTTTCGTAAGGTTGTTAGCTTTCATTCCTAACCAATCTATTATGCAAATTCAAGCAACAAAACCATTAAAATCAATCACTGTCATCTCAAGCCATAAAGTTATTCGTTTATTGAAAAATAAATGTCAAGCTTTCTTAGCTCATGTCACGGATTTAAACAAAAATACGTCAGTTTTGAATGATATTTCTATTGTTAATAAATTTCCTGACGTATTCCCTGAAGAACTTCCTGGCCTACCCCCAGAGCATGAAATTGAATTTTGTATCGACCTTAAACCCAATACAAAACCCATTTTCAAAGCCTCATATCGAATGACTCCTATTAAACTTCAATAGTTAAAGACCCAAATGCAGGAATTATTAGACATCTGTTTCATTCATCCTAGTACGTCTCCTTGGGGTGCTCCTATTTTATTCATGAAGAAGAAAGATGGGAGTATGCGACTTTATATTGATTATCGGGAGTTGAACCATGTCACCATCAAAAATAGGTACTCGTTGCCTCGTATTGATGACCTGTTTGACTAGTTACAAGGCGCTAAATTCTTTTCAAAGATCGAACTTCATTCTGGATATCATCAGTTAAAGATTAAAACTGATGACATTCCAAAGACTGCTTTCAGAACTCGGTACGGGCATTATGAATTCCTAGTCATGTCTTTTGGATTGACTAATGCTCCTGCTGCATTCATGGATATGATAAATCGAGTATTCAAGGAATATTTGGATCACTTTGTGGTCGTCTTTATTGAGGACATCATCATATACTCCAAAAGTCGTGAAGATCATGAGCATCACCTAAGGCTGATACTCCAAAAGCTTTGTGAAAACAAACTTTATGCCAAGTTGAAGAAATGCGAGTTCTGGCTTGAGGAAGTAGCATTCCTTGGGCACGTGATATCCAATCACGGAATATCTGTTGACCCGACAAAGATTGAAGCAATACAAAGCTGGGAGCAACCTAAGTCAGTGACCTAAGTACGTAGCTTTCTCGGCTTAGCTGGTTATTATCGGATATTCGTGGAAGGATTTTCTCGAATCGCTACTCCATTAACTCAGCTTACTCGAAAAGATACAAAATTTGGATGGAGCGAGGAATGTGAGAAGAGTTTTCAAGAACTTAAGAGGAGACTCATTACAGCACCTGTTCTGACAATACCATCTGGTTTGGAGGAATTTGTCATCTATAGTGATGCTTCAAGCAGAGGGTTAGGATGTGTTCTCATGCAACATGGGAAAGTCATAGCCTATGCCTCACGACAACTCAAAGAATATGAGAGGAATTATCTTACTCATGATCTAGAGTTGGTAGCTGTCATTTTCGCACTAAAGATCTGGAGGCATTACCTATATGGGGAGAAAGTGAAGATCTTTACGGATCATAAAAGCCTTAAATCTTTCTTCACCCAAAAGTAACTCAATATGCAGTGACGACGTTGGCTTGAACTGTTGAAAGATTATGATCATACCATTCAATACCATCTTGGAAAAGTAAACGTGGTAACTAATACATTGAGTAGAAGATCATATGCGGGTACAAGTGCAATATTGTCAACACAAAGGTCCATTATGTATGACTTGCAAAGGATGGAGATAGAGTTAAAGACTCCAGGGATCCACGTGATGATGACAAATATACGAGTAGAACTGACTTTAATCGATAAAGTTAAAGCTACTCAAGCTACAAACCTGGAGCTGATGCGTATGAAGAAGAAAGTGCAAGAATGTGCTATTCCGGAAGCAAGAATCGATGAAGAAGGAATATTACGAGTCAACTCCAGACTTTGTGTTCCAAACGAATCTGACTTGAAGTATAAAATCATGATGGAAGCACACAACACACCATTTGCAATCCATCCGGGGAGTACCAAAATGTATCGTGATCTTTGATATACATTTTGGTGGAGCAACATGAAGAGAGAGATCACGGAGTTTATCTCAAGGTGTCTAACTTGTCAACGAGTCAAGGCGGTGCATTAAGTGCCAAAAGGTCAATTGCAACCCCTTGAAATTCCAGAATGGAAGTGGGAGCATATTACCATGGATTTCGTTACTGGTCTTTCCAAGGTTTCTCAATGCATAGATGCAATTTGGGTCATTGCTGATAGATTGACCAAGTTTTCTGATTTCTTACCTATACGAGAAACTTATTCACTTGAACGTCTTGCTCGTATGTACATAAATAAGATTTAAAGACTGCATGGTATGCCAGTATCCATAGTTTCTGATCGAGACCCAAGATTCACTTCACAATTTTGGGTTAGTTTGCAAAAAGCTATGGGCACAAATTTACGATTCAGTTCGGCGTATCATCCTCAAACAGAAGGGCAGTCAGAGAGGACTATTCAAACTCTTGAAGATTTATTAAGACTATATGTCCTTGACTTCAAAGGAAGTTGGGACAAGTTCTTGCCATTGGTGGAATTTTCCTACAACAATAGTTATCAAGCAAGTATTGGCATGACTCCATTTGAGGCGTTGTATGGACACAAATGTCGTTCTCTAGTATGTTGGGATGAGGTGGGTGAAGCAACGTTTTTGGGACCGGAGTTGGTACGTATGACAACGGAAAAGATTCAAATGATCCGGCAACATATAAAAACCTCACAAGATCGACAAAAGAGTTCTGTTTATCTTTAACGAAAAGACGTGGAATTCAATATTGGAGAGCATGTATTGTTACGTATTGCTCTATGGAAAGGAGTTATAAGATTTGGAAAGAGAGGAAAGCTCAATCCTCGATTCATTGGCCCATTTGAAATCCTTGATCGAGTAGGAACTGTGGCATATAGACTCGCCTTACTGCCAAGTATGTCTCGTGTTCATAACGTGTTTCACATATCCATGGTACGTAAATATGTGTAAGACCCAAACCACATTATTGAGTTAGAATCGGACGAAATAGCGGAAGATTTAACGTATGAAGAGACAAAAACTTGTTGAGTAAAATCAATACGCACAAAACACGCAAGTGTACGTGGTCAACAAGTAATATAGTAATGAATAAAGTATCGTTCCCACGAGGACAAAATACCAAGAATCTTAACTTCACAATTATCAATTTTATATTAACCCTAATTTTATTAAACTAATCAATTCAATGGTTTTCGAAGTAACTAATTAAAAGCAACTAAATTAATGAATAATTAAATTATCACAAAAACAATCACCAATAACGAAATCCAGAATTTTTCAAACAATTAATGGAGAATTAGACTTATGATTTCACCCTAAGCCTCACTCTGATTTTCAAACCTTTATTCCAACTCAACTCAATATTCCAGTTTATTAATCAAGAACACGAGCGTAGTAAGAGCCTCCTCTCGATGCACTAATACCATATTAACATCAATCCACAATTAAGATAGAAATCTGTTAAACACCTAATTTAACCAACTCACTATATCTCTATGTGAACTGCAATCAAAAAGGTTGAAGCTTAAGCTCTCTATACGATTACATGAGATGTCAAGCGTATCTCTACCTTAACAATAATCACAAATATGCTATTGACATAATTTATGACACATGCTATATTAACTAGGTCTAGATTTGAATTTCCTCTCTCGATTCCTTTCAAATCCACAAAGAACTGTTGATCAGGCAATTCATAAATTCACGCACAAATTAACATAGATAAACTGAAAATATCTTATTGAATTCGAAATAAAAGTTTTAGCATCATCGTTACGCTCAAAGATCTATCACAAGTCTAATAAATAAATTAGTTCATAACGAATGAATTAAAAACTAAATAATTTGTTGAAGACATCATCCCAATTACAAACAAATGAAAGAGAAGAAGAATTATAGAAAAACCCCTTCACGTAGCCTCGATTTGCAACTATCGTGACAATCTCTGAAAATTACTCCTCTAATGCTCGCTCTTCAATTCCTTGAATTCCCGCTGAAAATCTTGCCTTTGTGTTATAGGATTGTTGTTTTTTTCTAAGTGGTAGCCAGCTCTCTTGACTTCTGGACGAATTTTCCTTTTATTAGAGTCCAAAACGCACCAGCCAAGCCCACAAACTGCGCCCTAGCAGAAGTAGAAATAGAACAGGACAGTTCAGGAAACAGGACCCCCGCCCCGACGGGGGGTATAGTGTAAAACAGGCCCGCCCTGGCGGGCTAGTGCACTGACTTCAAAAATTCTTAAGTTCCAATTTTTTTCACTTTTGCTCCAAAAAGACCGCCTTTTCACACCAATTGCATCCATGACCACCCTACACATAAAATAACATGAAACAAGTAAAAACGAACACAAAATATGAAAATAAATACTAATTTAAACTTGAAATGAATATCGATTTGTGTATATAAAATCCACTTATCAAAATCCCCCAAACGTAAACCGTGCTAGTCCACGAGCACAAACAAACTACATGTAATGCAATAAAATACAATAACAATCTAAATGCCTAAAATCAAATAAAGTCCAACAACATCGCATAAACTGATTTATCCCATCAGCCTCAGAGAAAACAAGCAACTTTACAATACAAATTATCAAAACCAATCCATGCTTACATATTAATTCTCAATTCTTGAACAATTATCACTGGTATAGCGTGCGTGTGTGATCAACATCTAAGATAACTGATATTGACCCAAATTCAATACATAAACAACTTCTTAGAAGGAATTATACAGTGCAAACTTAAAAATCTCAAAAATAGGCACGATTCAACTAAAATTAAACTTAACCAAATTCAAGGGTACATGCAGGATACTTATACTTCCTTTTTCTTCAATTTTTTTTTCTTTTCATACGGGGCTTCTTTTTTTTCCCCCGTTTTTTTTTCTTATCTCTTTTTTTTCATAGATGGTTGGTGAGTGCGTTTTACGCTCCATCTCACACTTGTGTTTATAGGGAGTGCTTCACCTCAACCCACCACAAGACTCAATATATTGCATTTTTTTACAATTTTTTTTTCAAAGCTTATATATCCCACATATATTCCCCCAAACTTAGGTTATTTCCTAATTCAAGCATTCACTGCCTATCCTTGTCATTTCCTGGGTCACGCTAGCACTATCCTTTAGAAACCCTTTATGTATTAATTTGAACTAACCGGTTAACAAAGATGTTATTAGTGCTACCCTTTTTATAACAGTTTCAAACAAATCCAAGAATCGATTCATAACAGTAATTATATCACAGTTCAAATAATCTATACTATATTGGTTAACTTGTTCACAATCTCATCATTGGCCAGAATAACCTGTAGAATGCGACACCGTTGGACATATGCAAACATTTTTTTTTAGATATATGAAAACAATTTTTAAAACATATGAAAACAATGCAAACTCCTAACTAATATGCAAAATAAAATTTATAAAACATCATGCATGCAACTAAACAAATATAACTCCCCCAAACTTAAATAAAACAATGCCCTCATTGGATAAAAATATAAGGCAAGAGGACTTCCCTGAAACTGTTTAAGTCTGAGGCGGTGGTTAGTGCGCATCCTCATCAGAATCACTAGGAGGAAATCGAGGTAATGGACCGGGTTGTTGATATGGCAATTGAGCTGCCGGGTTGAAACTTTGGAGTGTTGTATTCAATGAGGCGAAAGATACGTTCATGACATCAAACATGTGATCTTGGCGCATCGCCAATCGCCACATTTCTCGGCGTGTCACCCTATGATGTGCAGTCATTTGGTGTTGTAACTCAAGGAACTGAGTACTAGAAAATGCCTCAGGCTGCGGATCCTGCTCGGTTCCTTAACCACCCATTGTGTCATCCTCGTCCTCCGAAGTATCTTCAGCTTCCGCCTCATCCTCCGAAGCTGATGGAAAAACAAATCCTAGACCTCTAGGATGCGATTCGTCGCCGGGCCATACTGAGTGCCGCGCTACCATCCGAGTATCTACGAGCTGCAGCGGCATCAGAGTAGGTTCATCATCAGACCAACGCACTCCGGCTTGACGACACAACCCACATATGAGAGATGGGTGTGGTAAGCCGCCAGAAAAGTTGCCCCGGAGACATTGTCGAATAGAAAAACTGATAATTGCCCCGATGTCGATGAGGAAGTCTTGCACGATGGCATACAGGAGAAGTGCCTTTTCCTTGGTCACATCCGAGGTGTGCGTGGACGGTAGCAATTTAGCACAGTGGAAGGCATACCAGATTTTTCCATACCGACTTAAGTCCTTGCTGTGATACACTATGCCTCCCTTTCTACCCTTTATCCAAGTAGTACCTGGCTTAGTCATGTTTTGAATAACCTCCTCAAAGTCGGGGTCGAAATCCCGCATATAGGCATACTGGCACTGGTGGGGCACCCTCAGCTGATTATATGTATTGATTACATCAGCACTGAATGAGACCGTGTGACCCCGCACGAAGGCCTTGAATGGTGCCTTGTTCTCGGCGTTCGCATAGAATTCCTTGACGACATTCACAACGGCGGGCTCGGGCTCCGCCGTTAACTGTAACCACCCTTGCTGATAAATTTGTTGCATCATCTCCCCATCATTCCCCTCGGGAGCCTGCCCCCGCTCCGGTGTAAGAGCCTTGGTAACCATATAGTCATACCGATCGGCGGCGGCGGCACTTCTGAATTTTTGGCGGTCATAAATTCGTGTCGGTGGAGCAAAACTTGAACTCGCCCCCCGTTGGTGTTTGGGTGTTGGTTAAGATGCCATTGCGTGTTAGCAGTGAACTCTTGCTACTAACCACTTCCTCTCCCGAAAACTTGTTTCAGTCAATCTGTCAAACACTTGGCGTGCACAGCTCGTTCGGATCCCCCCAAACTTAGATTATTTCTATGGACTGTCAGGAGAGAGAAGATGAAAGCTTGATGTTAATGCTATGTAACTTACCCTTAAGTGTGCGTAGCCCAATTGCTTGAAGAATTCGGGTGTAATGGAATTGGTATATTGGAAATAGGAGTTAGGGTTTATATAGAGTGATATAGGGTGGAGAAGGTGGTGAATGTGATTGACGTAGTGTGGAGGATGTGGGGTAGAAGGTGGGTAGAATGATTTAGGTGGTGGTAATGGTGGTGGTAGTAGGTTAGGATCGTGGGTTATGGTGAGGAGAGAAAAAACTGAAGTAGCAATAGTTGTTAAGTGAGGGGAAAGTGGCTGGGGCATGCGGTTTTAAAGTACTTGTCTGCCCAGAAATCAGGACCCCTGCCCCGGCGGGGGGTGCTAGGCCAAACAGGCCTACCCCGACGGGCTAGTCCCTGCTAAAATTTTTGGTCCAAAATTTTGGAGATGAAAATTTTTCCAATTTCCCTCCATTGCGTAGGCCTTGTTGCTCTGAGTCGTGTTTGACCTCTCCTAAAACCAAAAACAAGTAATACGTTAAATTAATGATGACTTGGAGTTTTGATAGATTTTTTGTATTTTTCAGAGAATTTTAGTAAACTTAATAATTGACAAGTCCTAACTACTACTTCATAACTATATCCTAACAAATTAAACGTGAAATATGAAATATAAAGAAATATTGGGTTGCCTCCCAATTAACGCTTGATTTTAAGTCGTTCAGCCTGACTACTCCCTGTTTTACTAAGTATCGGCGAGGATGATGTTGTCGGCGTCCCAATTCGACTTGCCACCCCAGTAGTGTTTTATCCGTTGACCATTGACTTTGAACGTTTCTAGCGGATTGCAACTGTAGAGTTCAATGGCGCCATGAGGAAATACTCGTTTTATAGTAAATGATCTCGACTATCTTAACTTAAGCTTTTCGGGGAACAAACGCAGCCGCGAATTGAATAAGAGGACTGCTTGACCTGGCTCGAATGTTCGTTGCACAATTTTCTGGTCGTGCCATTTTTTAACTTTTTCTTTGTAAAGCTTGGCATTCTCGTAAGCTTGGAGGCGAAATTCGTCGAGCTCATTAAGTTGGAGTAGCCTCTTTTCTCCCACTGCGGCTTGATCGAAATTCAATTTCTGTATTGCCCAATAAGCCTTATGTTGTAGCTCTACCGGTAAGTGACATGCCTTTCCGTACAAGAGTTGATAAGGTGACATCCCGATTGGTGTTTTGTATGCAGTCTGGTACGCCCATAATGCGTCGTCCAATCGAAGTGACCAATCTTTTCGACTCGGATTTACGACTTTCTCCAGAATTTTCTTAACTTCTCTGTTCGATACCTCGGCTTGCCCATTAGTTTGAGGGTGATACGCTATAGCCACTTTGTGATTGACCCCATACTTAGCCAAAAGAGTTGTAAACGACTTATTGCAGAAGTGACTTCCTTCATCACTAATTATTGCTCTTGGCGTGCCAAACCTCGTGAAAATATTTGTCTGTAGAAACTTGAGGACCACCTTGGCATCATTAGATGGCAATGCTGCAGCTTCAACCCATTTAGATACGTAATCCACCGCGAGCAGAATATACTGATTGCTCAAAGACGACGGAAATGGTCCCATGAAATTGATGCCCCATACATCAAAGATTTCCACTTCCAGAATTGTTTGTAGGGGCATCTCATTCCGTTTCGATATATTTCCCACCCTTTGGCATCTATCACGTGTTTTCATAAATTGGTGGGCGTCTTTGAACAATGTAGGCCAATAAAACCTGGATTGAAGAACTTTCGCTGCAGTGCGCTCAATTCCGTAATGTCCACAGTACGCCGATGAATGGCATTCTTATAGTATGGTGTGGATTTCACTGTATGGAATACATCGTCGTATCATCTTATCGGCGCATTGTTTAAACAGATACGGCTCATCCCACATGTACCACTTGACGTCGTGAAGAAACTTATTTTTCTGTTGTCATGTGAGATCTGGGGGAAGAATCTTGCTTACCACATAATTCGCGAAGTCTGCATACCACGGAAATTCTGCATGCACCCCAAATAACCGCTCATCCGGGAATGTCTCATTAATCACGCCTCTATCTTCATTCGTTTTCTCCGGATTTTCCAGTCTTGATAAATGGTCGGCAACTTGATTCTCCGTCCCCTTTCTATCTTTAATTTCTAAATCAAACTCTTGAAGTAGGAGAATCCATCGGATAAGACGTGGCTTAGCGTCTTTTTTCACTATTAAGTACCGAATCGCCGAGTGGTCTGTGTAGACTATTACCTTAGTCCCGATCAAATATGCCCGAAATTTGTTGAGCGCGAATACTACTGCAAGCAATTCCTTTTCCGTAGTAGTGTAGTTCATTTGAGTTTCAGTTAGTGTTTTGCTTGCATAGTATATGGCGTGAAACACCTTATCTCGTCTTTGGCCCAAAACAGCCCCAACCGCATAGTCGCTTACATCACACATGAGTTCGAATGGCATTTTCCAGTCGGGTGCGATTATCACGGGGGCTGTAGTTAACTTCTTCTTCAATAATTCAAACGCGGATTTGCATTCCGCAGTAAAGCTAAAAGTCGCATCCGTCTCTAAAAGAGTGCATAGAGGTTTTGCAATCTTAGAGAAGTCTTTTATGAACCTCCGGTAGAATCCAGCATGCCCCAAAAAACTGCGAATACCCTTAACTGAGCTCGGTGGAGGTAGTTTCTCGAGCGTGTCCAACTTTGCCTTGTCCACCTCCAATCCTTGAGCCGACACCTTATGTCCCAATATTATGCCCTCTTCAACCATGAAGTGGCATTTTTCCCAATTTAGTATGAGGTTGGTGTCCTTACAACGCTGCAATACCATGACCAGATTCTCTAAGCAAGTGTCAAAAGTGCTTCCATAGACCTAGAAATCGTCCATGAATACTTCAACGTTTTTCTCCACCATGTCCGAAAAAATAGCCAGCATACACCGCTGGAAAGTTGACGGTGCATTACACAGTCCGAATGACATCCTCCTGAATGCAAAGGTGCTGTAGGGGCAAGTGAATATTGTCTTTTCTTGATCCTCAGAAGTGATAGAAATCTGATTATATCCCGAATATTCATCCAATAAGCAGTAAAACTCATGTCCCGCTAACTTGTCTAACATTTGATCGATAAAAGGTAGGGGGAAATGGTCCTTCCGGGTTGCCTTATTCAATCTCCTATAATCAATGCACACCCTCCAACCTGTTACTGTCCTTGTTGGAATTAACTCATTATCCTCATTCTGAATTACTGTCATTCCCCCTTTCTTCGGCACACAATCAATTGGACTTACCCATTGACTGTCGAAAATTGGATATATGACTCCGGCATCCAATAATTTTAGAATTTCCTTCTTGACCACTTCCTTCATGATTGGGTTAAGTCGACGTTGATGCTCCACCGATGGGCTTGAATTACCCTCCATCAGAATCTTGTGCATGCAAAATGACGGGCTAATGCCTTTTATATCCGCAATCGTCCATCCAATTGCTGATTTGTGATCCCGAAGCACCCTCAACAACTTTTCTACCTGCAATTCGTTAAGTGCAGCAGAAATAATTACCGGTAAAGAATTTAAATCGCCTAAATACGCATACCTGAGATGTTTAGGGAGTGGCTTAAGTTCCAATGCCGGTGGCTTCTCCAATGATGGTTTCAATTTTTCTGCAACTGTATCCTCGGTGTGCAAAGGTTCAACCGGTGCACTGAATCGGCTAACTCATGGCAATGAGTCTAGCATCTGTAATAAGTCCACAAATTTCGGGTCGTCTTTTTCCTCATCCCCCAGTAAAGTTATTTCTAATGGATCATTGCTTAAACTCTTGCTCATATCTTTGCTGTTAATCTGCTCAATTAAGTCCATTCGATTACACTCTTCCTCGTCCGTAGGATATTTCATGGCCTTAAACACATTGAATTTTACTTCTTGATCTTGGACCCTCATTGTAAGTTCTCCTTTTTGCACGTCTATGAGTGTCCTTCCTGTGGCCAAGAAAGGTCTTCCTAGGATGATCGGGATATTCTTATCTTCCTCGAAATCCAGTATGATAAAGTCCGCAGGAAATATAAACTTATCCACTTTTACCAAAATGTCCTCTACAGTGCCTCTCGGATATGTGACTGACCTATCCGCCAACTGTAATGAAATTTTTGTAGGCTTTGGAGCGGGCAAACCCAATTCTGAATATACTGATAATGGCATCAGATTTATGCTTGCTCCCAAATCACATAGGCATTTGTTGAATGACATCTTCCCGATCGTGCACGGGATAGTAAAGCTTCCCGGGTCTTTAAGTTTAGGTGGAAGCTTTTTCTGTAACACTGCACTGCACTCCTCTGTTAGTGCCACTATTTCGAAGTCTTCCCATTTCTTCGTCCTTGATAGAATTCCCTTCATAAACTTCGCGTAACTCGGCATTTACTCCAGGGCCTCTGCAAATGGAATGTTAATCTGGAGTTTCTTGAACATATCTAAAAATTTCGCAAACTGCTTATCGGACTTCTATTTTTGGACTCTCTGCTAAAATGGCGGTGGAGGATGAACAATCGGCTTACTGTTTAGCTTTGGTTCCCTTGATTTGTCCCCCTCTACTGCATTACTGTCGTCGGCTTTTTCCTCAGGTGTTGCTGAATTTTCTGCACTAATCCCACCGAGGTGTTTTCCGCTTCTCAACATAATTGCCTGACATTACTCATGATTACCCTTCGGATTTCTTTCGGTGTCGCTAGGTAATGTTCCTTGTGGTCTACTATTCAATGCCAACGCAACTCGCCCTATCTGATTCTCTATATTCTTGATAGCAATAGCTTGATTCTTCAAAGCCAAATCGGTGCTAGTTCTGTACCTTGCCCAAGATTCCTCATCATCGGATTTCATGTCCTGCTATTGAATCTGTTATGGATGACTATGAAATCCAGGGGGATATGACGGTCGTGGAGCTTGATTTTGTTGATTATTGTTCCACGAGAGGTTTGGGTGGTTCCTATTCCCCTGGTTGTAGGTATTTTGGTATGTATTTTGTGGATTTCTGTTGTAGTTACCTATGTACTGAACGGATGCTGGATTTATTGCACACTGCTCTGTCAGATGATCCCCCGCACATAATTCGCATACTGCCATAACCTGCTGAACTTGTTGAGTTTGAGCCCCTACTAACGTCTTCACCGTCTCATTCATCTTATCAAACTTCATGGACAGTGCAGAAATGGTTGCGTGTATAGATGTTACTCCTTCTATTTCTAAGATCACAGCCGCCTTTTCCTGTGTCATTCTTGATGTGGGCCACTGGTAGTTATTTGCCGACATTGTTTCTATCAAATTGTAAGCATCCTCGTAACTCTTAGCCAAGAATGCACCCCCCGATGCCGCATCAATACTTGCTCTGATATTTCCATGTAGCCCGTTATAGAAGGTGTTCATTTGTAGCTACTTGGGCAAACCATGATGTGGGCACTTCCTGAGTAATTCTTTGTATCTCTCCCATGACTTATATAGTGACTCTCCACTCTGTCCCTCAAACAATGTGATGTCACTTCTCATTTTTGCAGTCTTTGCCGGTAGGAAAAATTTGGCAAGAAATTTTTGAGCCAAATCCTCCCACGTAGTGATCGAACCCGACGGTAAAGAGTGTAACCAACTCTTCGCCTTGTCCCTTAAGGTAAATGGGAACAAGCGAAGTCTTACTGCCTCGTCCGACACCCCGTTATACTTGAACATGTCGCACATTTCCAGAAAACTGAGCAAATGCTCATTTGGATCGTCGTGTGCCATTCCCCCAAACTGACATGAATTCTGCATCATCTGAATAGTCCCAGGCTTTATTTCAAAAGTGTTCGCAGCAATTGCAGGCCTAGTAATGCTTGACTGCAGATCAGTCACCTTAGGTGTGGAAAAATCCCTCAATGCTTTCTGGTCTTCGGCAGCCATCGTTCCTTCCTTATCAGAATTTTCAAATTCGGTTCTCGTTTCCT
This sequence comes from Panax notoginseng, assembly GCA_016801055.1. Lineage (NCBI taxonomy): Eukaryota > Viridiplantae > Streptophyta > Magnoliopsida > Apiales > Araliaceae > Panax > Panax notoginseng. The sequence goes on along the minus strand of CM029018.1, from coordinate 69,931,005 downwards.
CAATCCACTCACTAAACTTTTGAAAGCATCTGTCAATGTCATCCTCAAAAGGTAGCAAGTCTGGATGTTTAGACCGTGTTTGCATAAACCGATGTCGAAAACCTAAAATAGAGAAAACAAAAATAAAAAAAATGTTTAAGTAAAAACATGACTAATTAAACTGATATTGTAAAAATAAATATTAAAATCTCGGCTAAATTGTCCCCGGCAACGGCGCCAAAAACATGTTGAGTAAAATCAATACGCACAAAACACGCAAGTGTACGTGGTCAACAAGTAATATAATAATGAATAAAGTATCGTTCCCACGAGGACAAAATACCAAGAATCTTAACTTCACAATTATCAATTTTATATTAACCCTAATTTTATTAAACTAATCAATTCAATGGTTTTCGAAGTAACTAATTAAAAGCAACTAAATTAATGAATAATTAAATTATCACAAAAACAATCACCAATAACGAAATCCAGAATTTTTCAAACAATTAATGGAGAATTAGACTTATGATTTCACCCTAAGCCTCACTCTGATTTTCAAACCTTTATTCCAACTCAACTCAATATTCCAGTTTATTAATCAAGAACACGAACGTAGTAAGAGCCACCTCTCGATGCACTAATACCATATTAACATCAATCCATAATTAAGATAGAAATTCGTTAAACACCTAATTTAACCAACTCACTATATCTCTATGTGAACTGCAATCAAAAAGGTTGAAGCTTAAGCTCTCTATACGATTACATGAGATGTTAAGCGTATCTCTACCTTAACAATAATCACAAATATGCTATCGACATAATTTATGACAAATGCTATATTAACTAGGTCTAGATTTGAATCTCCTCTCTCGATTCCTTTCAAATCCACAAAGAACTGTTGATCAGGAAATTCATAAATTCACGCACAAATTCACATAGAAAAACTGAAAATACCTTATTGAATTCGAAATCAAAGTTTTAGCATCATCGTTACGCTCAAAGATCCATCACAAGTCTAATAAATAAATTAGTTCATAACGAATGAATTAAAAACTGAATAAGTTGTTGAAGACATCATCCCAATTACAAACAAATAAAAGAGAAGAAGAATTATAGAAAAACCCCTTCACATAGCCTCGATTTGCAACTATCGTGACAATCTCTGAAAATTACTCCTCTAATGCTCGCTCTTGAATTCCTTGAATTCCCGCTGAAAATCTTGCCTTTGTGTTATAGGATTGTTGTTTTTTCTAAGTGGTAGCCAGCTCTCTTGACTTCTTGACGAATTTTCCTTCTATTAGAGTCCAAAACGCACCAGCCAAGCCCACAAACCGCGCCCTAGCAGAAGTCGAAACAGAACAGGACAGTTCAGGAAACAGGACCCCCGCCGCGACGGGGGGTATAGTGTAAAACAGGCCCGCACCGGTGTGCTAGTGCACTGACTTCAAAAATCCTTAAGTTCCAATTTTTTTCACTTTTGCTCCAAAAAGACCGCCTTTTCACACCAATTGCATCCATGACCACCCTACACATAAAATAACATGAAACAAGTAAAAATGAACACAAAATATGAAAATAAATACTAATTTAAACTTGAAATGAATTTCGATTCGTGTATATAAAATCCACTTATCAGAGATACCTGTTAAAATCTAGGATAAGAAGGAACATATTCTACGCTCTAAGGTTATACCTCAAGCCAAAGTTTTGAGGAGAAACCACGATGTTGAGGAAATGACCTGGGAGTTAGAATCCAAAATGAAATCAAGGTATCCTCACCTCTTCTACATACCAGGTATGTACCCTAATTTCGAGGGAAAAATTTTATAAGAAGGGGAGGTTGTTAGACCCCAACTTTTATGAATAAAGATGAATTTTCTATAAATATTATTTTTTAATATTAAGGAGTGAATTTGATATAATGTTATAGTTGTGGGTAATATTTATAAATTTTGCAAAGTACGCAAGCTGTTATATTATATTCGATTGGTCGGGGAATATTCGTTTTAACAGGAAATATTCGTACGACGGCATAATCATTGGTGGGCCCCACAACTGATTTATTGTTTGAATAAAAAAACGACAAAAATATCTTTTTATAAAAATAACGACGAAAGTTTTACCATTAACTGTTGAAATACCCGGTGTTAAAAGTATAGTAATATGCGTGGTTGCATTGTAGCACACGGTATTCATTATTGATGCTTACGTGAGAAGTCACTCAGTTTTGTTCAATTATTGCTACAGTAATTGTTTCATAGTATCTCATGTTACTTGATTCAATTATTGTTAATATTTATATATTATTAAATCAATAATTGAGATGACAAGTTATTCTAATTATTATATGCATAATTATAAATGTCTAGAAAGTTCTGTCGAGGAAAGGGGTGTGATCACCTAATTGCGCGCTAATAGGGAAAAATTCTTATCAGAAAGCCTCCTCTTTCTTGGGAACGATCTGATTGTTAATATTGCGAGTTATAATAATATGAATAAATGTTGTTAAAAATATTAAGAAAAATTTTATGAAGTATTTGTTGTAAGTTTTGTTTATTTTATGGACCCTCATTTACCCATTTTTTAAAAATAATCAAGAGGAAGTTATAAAGTATATATATATATATATATATATATATATATATATATATATATATATATATATATAATTGACATGTGTGTGTGCACCGTGTGTGTAAGAGTGTGTGTGTTTGAAAATGGGGTGCTGGTGGGTGATGTGCTGATGGGTGTATATATATATATATATATATAGGGATTTAATTCGTGATAACCGGTTGGTATAAGCACTGTTCCGCAACCAAGTTTTCATCCGTCGATTCATACATTTAATGGCTCAGATAAACAATTTCCCCCTGCCGCTACAAGCTGTAACGACAATCTTTTAATTCCAAAATTACTACTAAGTTACCGAACTGCCCCTCCTCCTGCCGCATGAAACTATAGCGGCATGCTCAATTCAAAGAAGCAAGCAGTACATGTACTTTGTCTTATTCTTGTGCCACATCATCACCAAACGATTTGTATATATACATGTTTTGTCAGCAACACAAGCAATCTATCGTTATATACAAGTCAATAATACTAGCTACTAGCTAGTATCTCTCTGACTAACTTCCATTTAATTAATGCAACATCCTAACGAAATAAAAAGAAAAAAGAAATCAAAACGGAACAATATCATTTATATATAGTCGTTTGCACTAAAATTAATCTCCGCATGATCTATATATAGTTGTTTGCACTAAATATCATTTCTCCAAGTGATCTATATATAAATCTTCCTTAATTTGGAAGGAAAATTGTTTAAAATTTATTTCTTTCTCTTTTCTTCTCACTCCTCAAAAAATTAACAAAATAAAGAAATTTAAATCTCTTTATTAAATTTTCATTCTTTTCTTTTTGAAACTCACAAATACAGAGTTAAGATGAACCCCAAATTTTTTTTTTTTCTAAAATTAATGGACCCCACTTAAATATTTTCAAGCACTCTTTATAATATTTTGAATTTAAATTTATAGACTTAACATTAACTTATTGTAAATAAGTTATTTTTGTATTTTAACATTTTTGTGAGAGAGAGTTATTCTTGAGTGGTAAGCCATAGCCACGTGTAATTATCAATTATTTGCATCCGTGATTAACATGATTTAATATATTTAAAGTATATGTAAAAAAAAATTGCGTTCTAATTCAAATCATAGAAAGATATATTTTGATAATTATTTTTTTGGATCAATTAATCTGTAAATTGTTAAAATACAAAGTTAATCCAAAAATTTTAGATTAATTTTAGTGCAAACAACTATATATAAATGATATTGTTCCGTTTGGATTTCTTTTTTCTTTTTATTCCGTTAGGATGTTGCATTAAGTAAATGGAAGATTATTCAGAGAGGTACTAGCTAGTAGCTAGTATTATTGACTTGTATATATAGATAGATTGCTTGTGTTGCTGACAAAACATGTATATACAAACCGTTTAGTGATGACATGGCACAAGAATAAGACAAAGTACATGTTCTGCTTGCTTCTTTGAATTGAGCCTGCCGCTACAGGCTCATACGGCAGGAGGAGGGGCAGTTCGATAACTTAGCAACAATTTTGAAATTAAAGGTCTGTCGCTATAGCCTATAGCGGCAGGGGGAAAAATTGTTTAATATGAGCCATTAAATGTATGAATCAGCGGATGAAAACTTGGTTGCTGAACAGTGCTTATGGAAACCGATTGCCACGGATTAAATCTCATATATATATATATATATATATATATATATATATATATATATATATATATAAGCGGTAAACGCACTGGATGTAAAATCCAGGCTCATCGAATAAAGTCCGACAACAGTTGATATATATATATATATATATACAAAAACTGAAATGAAACCACGGACCGAAGTCCGGGCAAACACACACAACACTACTCTCAACGTTAAGAATGGTGTGTGCAAAGATGAAGAGAAATGCTTCAAAGTGTGTAAGAAGACTTATAGTGGGCTGCCAAAGAAGACTTCTATATCTTTAAATGGATGACACTCGGCTCCCTCCGGTATAAAATAGAAGCTATATGTGAGCTCACAAGTGTTTAAAATGAGAAAGCACTCAGTATAGGGTGAGTACAGAGCAAATTTGACAGGGCTTCCTCGCCTTTTTCTCTTATAAAATAGCCACCCTAAGCCCTCTATTTATAGAGGGGGGAACCGCAGGTACCTGCGGCTATCTACAGATGTACCTGCGGCTGCTCGGGGTGCCCCGGGCTTTGCGGGTCACACTGTCCCAAAGTACGTGCACACATGCATTGTGATGTCCGTTCGAACTTTTAGAATTATAATCTGGGCATCCGATTGAGGTATGTAAGACCTATTTCAGACCGCCGTTGTCAAGTTAGAAAGATGACGACTTTGCCCCTCACCGGGGTTATCACCGGTTTGGGCTGATAAAGTAGACATTGCTCAGGGTTATCTCTAAGATTGGACTGCTGCAAGTGTTGAAGGTCCTCAGTGTAATCTCTGAGGTGTGTTTGTCTTCTCAGTGTTATCTTCGGGTCTTGTACTGAGTGCCTCGGTGTGAGTACCGAGGTTGAACTTGATTGCATGCATTTGAAACTAGCATTTCTGGGGTTATCACTGGAACTGCAACTGTATTCCTTGGGGTTATCTCCAAGGTTGGTAACTACTACTCCTAGTGTTGGGACTGAGACTGAATATCTCCGGGTTATCTTCGAGATGAATCGGCCTTCTTTGGTGGAATTTTTGGTATCTAAACTGTATGTCTCGCGGTTATCTCTGAGGTTGGAACTGATATTCCTAGTGTATGTTTTGGGGTTGAGACTGAACTTTTGGTAGTATCCGGACTGGATATGAGCTGTCTTCTAGGGTTATCTCTAAAAGACGAATCTGCCGTCCTGTAATCTCAGTGACAGGTGTGCAGAAAATTTTGAGTGTCTACAGATGCCCCTCTTTATCATTTTCATACAATGCAATGGCATGGATAGGATAAAGAATCCTAGACACTTGAAATGCAACAAGATAAACATGAAACATGATGCCATGTGTAGCAACATGATGCAAATGTATGATGCATATGGATTGTTTTCCCACATATCGGGGATGATTGCCGGCTCCCTATTGCTTCTACCGAGGATTGGCAACGATGACGAGCTTGGACGTGTGATCCAAGTCTTTTAAGATGTTGACGTTGGGGTTATCACCAAAGTCCTTACTCCTTGATACAGACTTTATTCCGAAGATGTGCCTCTCGTGTACAAGAGATCTGTGGGGATAAAGCTTTGTCTGTTTGAGGATGTGTATAACATATTCCATCATCGATCCTCCTCGATGATGTTGACCTTTCCTGGTTTGTATCACCAGGACATATTAATGTTCTGTTGGAGTTACTGCCAATAGTATGTGATGTCAGGGCTGCCTGACCTTCGCTGACGTGTGAATCAAAGGATAAACACCCATTTTGGGCACACTGTCAAGGCTACTTGACCTTCATTGACGTTTGAATCAACAAAAAATACCTCTGTTGGGCAGACTGTCAAGGCTGCTTGACCTTCGCTAATGGGTGAATCAACGGACAATACGTTGTAACCCCCGCTGGGGATCTATTTAATCCTCATTGACATGTGCATTAACAGACAATACGTTGTAACCCCTACCGGGGATCTGTTTAATCCTCGCAGATGTGTGTATCAACGGCTGAAATCATCGGATGGTTTTCGACGCTTCATTGGATTTACTTGCCAACGGTTACAATGATGTCAAGGTTGCTTGACCTTTATTGATATGTGTATCAAAAGAAAATTCGTTGTAGCCCCCGCTAGGGAACTGTTTGATCCTCGTTGACGTGTGCATCAACGACTGAGATCATCGGATGGTTTTTGACTCTTCGTTGGATTTACTTGCCAACGGTTACAATGATGTCAAGGCTGTTTGACCTTCGTTGATATGTGTATCAATAGAAAACGGGTTGTTACCCCCGCCGGGGATCTGTTTGAAATGCGTGATGCCCCCGCCAAGGTCTCTTGATTTGGAATGCGTGATGCCCCCGCTGAGGATATGTACTTCGACATATGCAAACGCGTGATGCCCCCGTCGGGGTTTATTGAGCGGATTAGGATTACGACCCTGAATTGATGGCATTGGACTTGCGTCAGGTATTGTTGAGTATATCTTGTAACAGCTGATATCATTGGCATAGTGTACCTTGTTCTCGGGCGAACACCAATAAGTGATGTGTAGACCCACAGCTCGGTTTAACAAAACCAGGATTGCAAGCCATTATGCTCAATCGCGTAGCATTTTTATTCCTGATTTGGCCTTTTCAGCTTGTGAGAACTCCGTTGAAACTCAAACTGGACCGAGACGGAGGGGTGGGACCCACCTAGGGGTGCTGCAGGTACACCTGTAGAAGCCGCAGGTGGAGCTGCGGCCAGCCTTGAGTGGCTATTAATGCAGCAAGTTGCTTTCTCAAGTCATTTCATGTTGCGCCGCGAAGGAAATCTGAGAGCTCTTCTTCAGATATGCTGAGTTCAGATGTCATTCTACAAATTCTGTCACCGTACAAGTGTTCTACATTGTCCTGCTAATGTATGCATGTCTTCTTTTCCAATTTTTATCCGTTGGAAAATGACTTATCACATAAAATACATCTAACCACATAGTAGTGAATATGCATGCTCAAATGACTTGATAAAAAATATTCAACATAGTAAATGTTAGTATTAAACCATGCTGAACATAATGATGTGAAAAATTTTGACTTTTGAAATAGTCAAATTGGCTCCTTTTTCTGCTATTTCTTATCCTACTTGAGGACAAATGAGCAAAAGGTAAAAATATAAAGTAATCCATGTAATTAAACTACCCTTATGGATTGATGACTTTGACTTTTAATGCATATAGTATTTATATGATTGTGGGCAGGTGTGCTACTGAATGGCCACCTAGTCATGCCTATATGTATGTGGATAATCCTATTTACAGAGGGGACTATGGCAAACATTTTTCAAAATGTAGGCATTGAATAATCATGCATTTTTAACTATATTGTAGATGTATGTTAAAGTAATGCATGCATGCATGTAGTCATAAAATGCATTTTGAAAAGAAAGCTCCAGGTTATAATTTCCACACCCTTTCTGAGGTGATTTGGAGACTTTTGTCCAGATTAAATGGATCTGGATCAGCCGAGTAGTTCCCGCAGGATCACTTCTGGTGTACGGAGGAGAACTTCTATAATAACCCGATATTTCTGTAGAAAAAAATAAGAAATTTTGCATATAATTTTTTATTTAATTTATAAATGTGGGAATATGTGCCAAGTAATGAGTATGTATATTTGTGATAAATGAAAATTTATTTTTACATGAATAATTTCAAATAATTTTATTTTAGAATTATTGACCATTATAAAGTATATTCTTATAATAATTAATTTTATAGTAGAAATGTCTTTATTATTTATTTTCTATGGAAATACGATTTTTATATTATTTGAATAATATATGAAATGATTATTGGGATTATTATAATTGTTATTTTGTCATATGAAATTTAGTTCAGACTATTAAGTTAATTATTTTAACTTAATTAATAATGTTGTGCATGAAAGATAAATCAGATATGGAATTCAAACCCTAATTTTAGATTTTGAGCTATGAATGAGAATAATAATATTATATTAAATATAATATTATTTTCAGTGTTATAAATATATATTGTATATGTGTATTAATAATAGTTGGTCAATTATGGTGTATAATGTCATAACACTAATATTAATTTGTTAAACCTATTTGTTAAACTCAATTATGAGTTTAAGACTGCGTAGTAATGGTGTTATATGATTTATGTTGTGTATTATTAGATTTAATATTAACTAGAGGAAATCCTAATTAATATCTGAAAACCCTAATTATTTAAAACCCTAATTTTCTATTAAAAACCCTAATTTTAATTAGTGTGTTTTAATTAAATTTTTATTAAACTTTAAACTTAATTTTTCAAACCCTATAAATTATTTGGGAAACCTTAAGGTTTAAAATCTAGCAATTAAACCCTAGATTCAAGTACCATTGACAAGAATACCATTAAAATTAAAAGGAAATTGACCAAAGTACCCTTTTTGTCCCATTCTTGAATTATTGCTAGCAAATCTTGTCATATCTTGGCAAGTCATCAAACTAGTCTAGCTATGAGCTACAAATCTCTAGCACATCAGCCATTACCCATCCAAGTTGATTGCATACAAGTTATACATATAGATCAAGAGAGAGAAAATTCATTTCTAAGCCTCTTTTGTGACCAAATACTCAACCAAACTCTCTCTCTCAAAAACCTCTGAAATTTAGTAGTGGATCAGTCCCACATCAAGCTCCTAGATCACCCATAACAAATCAGTAGACAAGAATCAAGAGTTTGCTCATAGTGAGGTAAAAACCCTAAACGAAATCTGACCTTTGATCTTATGTTAGATGTTAGTTTTTTGTGTTAAATATGTTATATGAGGTGTTAATAAATAATCAGGGTTGCTAGATGTTAGATCCATAACATCTAGAGACTCAGATTTGATGATTTTTCAAATCTGGAAATTTTTGAAAATTAGGGTCTGACAATGAATGTCAGGTCCCATAGATCTTAGTCAGCTATGTATTTTTGTTCTTTAAAGATCTGAACATGTAGTATGCTATGAGATCTTTGTTCTAGAACTTGAATCAAGGTCAGATCTGGCCCAGATCGAAAGATATGAGTGGTCAAACCACGTTGATCGGCCATGACCACACTGATCTGGGTAACCCAGATTGTTACCCAGAAACACCTGACAAGAAATGTATGGGCTCTGATCTTTCAGGTTTTATGTGTTTGGTATATGTTGTTGTAATAGAATTGTAGTATGTTATATGAACTTCAAGATAATGCCTCTTGATCACTAAAACATCAAGTATGTTGAACACAGAGCATGGTCAAACTAGCTGGGAAGATCACGATACTATTTTCTGGAATTTCCAGAAAATCAAGAACATGTGTTCTGACATGGGTTGACCGGCTTATATCTTCTTGTTGTGTTGTTGTTATATGTATATTATGTGATAGATCTGTTCATTTCCATGTGGGCTACACACTGGACCCAATAGATCACTAAAACATTTCACAGATCACAGGTTGTAGAAGCCCAAATATAACCAGTAGAACTGTTCTTCATTTCTGGGTAACCCAGAAAATGAAGAACAGCTCTGACAGCTTGTTCAAGGCCTTGGATCTTGCTCTTTGTTTATGTTTAGACTTAACTAGTGTTCAATACATGTTCTCTGTTAGTTTCTCTTCATAACCCGACGTCTAGACCACCCATAACATTAATAGATTTCATAATATTAGGCCATGAAAAGCGTTGACCGGCCATGACCAGATTTTTTGGGCAGCCCAGAAATATGATGAACACGTCTGACCGTGATTTCAAAGCTTTATATCTGGCTCATGTGTTATGATTTGACCCAGATATTGATTTACACTTGTAGTATTACATCAATACTACAAGATCAAAGTTATAGCTAACCCAGAAACATTTTACATAATGAATTAATCATGGTCAAAGTTTGTACCTAAAAACTGTCTACGAAGGCTCAAGAACACATTAGACTACACTTTCTGTCGCTAAAGGCTATAGCGATAGACTTTGTAAATTTAATTAATTTATTTTCCAAAAATCATTTATAAATATAAAATTATTATTAAAAATTCCAAAAATAGTTTTAAAAATTATTTTAAGTTATAAAAATTAAATTTTAATAATTTGACATATTTTTCATATATATTAATATTTATTTGGATATTATTGATATTTAATTTATTTAATAAATGTATGAAATAAATTGATTAAAAATAATTTTATTATATTAAAAATTATTGTAAATGATAATAAAATATTTAAAAATATATTAAGTTATAAAATATAACTTTTAATGTTTTAAGACAAATTTTATTAATTATTTTATATTCATGATATTATATTTATTTAGTAATTATATTAAATAAATTAACTAAAAATAATTTTAATATTATAAAAATTATTTTAAATGAACATAAATAGTTTAAAAATATTTTAAGTTATAAAATATACCTTTTAATATTCAAAGATAAATTTTATTAATAATTTAATATTAATGATATTAGTTTTATTTAATAATTATATTAAATAAATAGTTTAAAAATGGTTTTATTGATTTAAAAATCATTTAAAAAGGAAATAATTGAATTAAAAATATTTTAAGTTATAATTAATGACTTTTAATATTTTGATAAATAATACATTAATACTTAAGTATTATTGATAAATTATTTAAAAATGATTTTAATTGTTTTAAAAATCATTTAAGGGTAACAAAAATGTTTTAAAAATATTTTGAGTTATTATAAATAACTTTAATATTTTTTTAACGGTTTTATTAATAATTTAATATTAATTAAATATTAATGATAATAGAATTAGTTAATATTTAAATTATTTAATAATGATTCCGATGTTTGAAAAATCATGATAAATTATAATAATTATTTAAAAATTATTATAAGTCATTTAAAAATAATATGATTGATATTTACAGTTATTGAATTACTGAATGAAGTTTTAGACTCGATAATTACCCGATAAAGCCATCGGTACACCGACATATTTTAGAAATTGATCTGGACTTAGATAGTTTGATGGTATTAGTATTTGTTTGTGATCCAATGACTGATATAACTATGTGACAATGTGATTAGGTTATGTGTTGACTGCAAATAGCAGTACTATGCGATATGATATGTTATTCTAATCGAACGAATGATCTTAGTAATGATATGTTTCGGTATAAAAGATAAAACTAAGTTGCGTTATTGTAAGCAGCAGCTCAGGCAAGTATCCTACCTTTGCATTTACTTTATGCAACGGACATGAGTAAGAATATTTTAAAATTTTATTATTATTGTGCCAGATATTTATTGTATTTGTTAATTTCTAAATATGGTTATACAAGTGTCCTCACTTGGATAATTATTATATTTAATCACATGTTGATACATGCTTATTTATTTCCAGTATGTATACGATGACTTAAAAGTCGTCTAAGCTATTTGATTCGGCTAGACATAAACTTAAAAATATTGTTGAACAAGATAGAACTTTATTGTATCCAACAGACTATTTTGGTTCGGATTCCCGACTAAGTATGAACATCCCAAACATGGGAAAACTTTTGTGCACCTAAGGTGGATAAGATGTATGATAATATCGTTCTTGCATGTAATATTGATCGATACAGGGCATAACGGGCTGATCACCCCCGTGCCTGTAAGTTATGACGGTCTGCAGATGAATTTCTGTATACCTTTTTGAAAATAGAAAATAATGTTCATAGTCTGTCGACTGATCTCCATTTAAAGTCAATACGTAGTTTCAAAAATTTAATATAGATTTGATATGTTGTTATTATTGGTTCAGCTTATTTCACAACAGTTGATTCGTTATAGAAGTGTTGTACAAAGAAAACATTTAATCATTTCAACTAATGTTTATTGTTGCTATTACTTGCTGGGTAATCAAATGCTCATTCTTGCTTTAAATTTAAATGTTTTCAGCTAAGTATGATCAACCAGAAGGTTTAGGCAAGAATAAGGGCAAAGGAAAGCTGTTCGAATGAGTTTTATAATATTCTGTGTAATAGTTAAAGTTTATTAAGACAATGATATTTATTATCTATGATGTATTGAATGTTTAAAGGTCGCTTACCTGGGAGTAGACCCTGATGCATATGTAAATTAAGTTTGGTATTTATATTATTGTTATTATTATTAGTATTATTCCGCTCATAGAAATGGTGTCGTGAAGCACCGAGTTCGAGTTTAAAGTACCTAAATTTTGGTGCGTCACATGTTGGTATCAGAGCCTAGGTTTAGAAACCTTAGGTGGGACAGACCTTAGGCTATAACCTTTAGGGACAGAGGAAAACGTTAAAAATACAAATAACTCATATAGAGTTTAAAAAGAAATGAATTGAATAAATTCATCGTTAAACAAAATAAAAGATAACTTTTATAAAATTATTATTTGCTGTGTGCATATACTATATGCTAATCAGGATAATTTTTGTGAAGATGACAGGTAGAAAAGAATTAGGATACCGTTAGATCATAAAGGAGAAGCCAATATTGAAGCCAATAGCTGAAATAGAGGCTCACAGTGCAAGCAACCTTGATGAGGTGGTGGTATTGGAAAACGTAGTACTAGATCCAAAAATAATAGAACTGACATATAGTGATTCAGACACTAAAGTTGGAGCTAATCAACCATCAACGGAGGTGCAAAATCTGAAGAACAAGGTTTCTTCTCTAAAAAAGCTGTGGGAAATAGAAAAGCTATTAAATAGTTAATTGTGAAAAGCGTTAATAGAAACAATGGAAGAACAAGATAAACTTAAAATCCAAATTGATCATATGGGAGGTAAAAGCAACAAAGTAGGTGCAACTCCAAACAAGAAGGGGAAAAAAAAGATGAAAGACCGTGACTTATGAAATTCTGATAAGAACCATGGGAAAAAGATATGTTATAATTGCGGACATGAGGGACATATCTCTCCTCATTGTCCCAATCCGAAGCAAGGTATCTGTTTTATTTGTGGGATAGAAGGTCATCAGGTGAAAGGTTGTCCAAGATCCAGAAAAAGGCGTAGTGAACCAGTAGTATAAGTAGTGTTAGATTATGCGTATTCCATAATAAGTATGTGTGTGTAATGTAATATTCTCAAACTTTTGTACAACTTAATGTAGTGAATCCTGACTTTTATGGTCACAAAGGGGTAGCAGTATGTGTTATGTTATGAAAAGTGCTATGACTTAGTTGAATGAATATGAATCTATGTTTGATTAATGGAATAAGTTTTGTATAAAACTTCATGTTACATGTTAAACTTATACAATAAGGTTTAGAATGTAAGTTAAATTTATGATTTTATGTAATCAGATAATGCCGCCAAGACGTCGAACATGAAATCAAAGGGAAGAAGAATCTGTCAACAACGCTGAGGGACAACAACAAGATCTGATGTAAAACTTTGCGAACATGGTAGCTTAGGCTATGCAGCAGGGAATACCAGCCGCGGGGAAACGACCAGACAATCGCTTGGCAAATTTTAAAGACTTTAAGGCAGTAGGACCACCAGAATTCAGGGGACCAGCTGACCCTATAGAAACCCAGACATGGGTTAACGAGATAGAAAAGGCGTTCATAATTGCTAGCATAGATGAGGGGCAAAAGACCACTTTTGCCACCTATACGATGAAAGGGGAGGCAAACTTTTGGTTAGAAACAAATCAAGCAAGGGCAGGAGAAGGTGTGGTAACTTGGGCTAGGTTTAAGACTTTGTTTTTCGAAAACTATCTCTCAGCTAGCATGCAGGCTAGGATGGAGGTGAAATTTCTGGAGTTAAAGTAGGATAACATGACTGTTGCGAAATATGCTGTAAAATTCAATGAATTGGCTAGGTTCGCTCCACACCAGGTGGAAACGGAGGCTAAGAAGGCAAGGAGGTTTAAGCTGGGCTTAAAACCCTGGCTCTACAATAAGGTGTCGGTGTTGCAGATCAATACTTTTGTAGCACTCATGGAAAAGGCTATCATAACTGAGGAAGAGAGTGAGGCCATGAGCCTCTACAACAAGGAGAAGAAGAACAAAGGAAAGGCTGTAGGAGCTGTGAAGGTGGAAACTAATATTGGTAATAGGGGTGAAAAGAAAAAAGGGAATTACTTAGGAAATGTTCAGGTGAAACAGGAAGGTGTGAAGAAGCAGGTAGTTCAGTGTGGGAACTGTGGGAAGAATCACTCTGGTGAGTGTCTGAAGGGTAAGTTTGTATGTTACAAGTGCGGGCAGGAGGGCCATATTTCTCCCAACTACCCCAACCCAATGATGAACATTGGGTGTTTTCTACGTGGGTCGATGGAACATAGGGTGAAAGATTGTCCAAAGAGGAAAATGGAGGCAGGGGGTGTAACCACGAGAAAAGGCAGTGGGACTCTGGCGATCACAGGACTGACTTCAACCAACAAACCAACAAAAGCAACCACGAGAGTCTTCAATATGACGGTCCAAGATACTGTGGCAGCTGGGAATGGAACTCCAAGTATTATTCGAATAACTTTTATTTTCGTATATATATGATTTTCCTATATATAGCAAATTATTTTATAAAGAAATTTTGAAGGAGGAATTTGAGTTCTTTTAGAAATCAAATTTTCGTTTAATCAGATAGACAAGCTTTATGTTGAATAGTAAAAGTTTAGTTCGATTAAATGTGATCGAGATCTACTTAATTGCAATGATTGTGTATGTTATGTACCCTTGTATGTATAAGTTTTAAAACGGTGATTCCGGGGACGAAATTTTTATAAGGGAGGTTGAATGTAATAACCCGATATTTCTATATAAATAAATAAAAAATTTTGCATATAAATTTTTTTTTATTTTATAAAGGTGGGAATATGTGCCAAGTAATGAGTATGTATATTTGTAATAAATGAAAATTTATTTTTACATGAATAATTTCAAATAATTTTATTTTAGAATTATTGACTATTATAAAGTATATTCTTATAATAATTAATTTTATAGTAGAAATGTCTTTATTATTTATTTTCTATGGAAATATGATTTTTATATTATTTGAATAATATATGAAATGTTTATTGGGATTATTATAATTATTATTTTGTCATATGAATTTTAGTTCAGATTATTAAGTTTTTTATTTTAACTTAATTAATAATGTTATATATGAAAGATAAATTAGATATGAAATCTAAACTCTAATTTTGGATTTTGAGCTATGAATGAGAATAATAATATTATATTAAATATAATATTATTTTCAGTGTTATAAATATATATTGTATGTGTGTATTAATAATAGTTGATCAATTATGGTGTATAATGTCATTACCCTAATATTAATTTGTTAAACCCTATTCGTTAAACTCAATTATGAGTTCAAGACTGTGCAGTAATGGTGTTATATGATTTATGTTGTATATTATTAGATTTAATGTTAATGAGAGGAAATCTTAATTAATATTTGAAAACCCTAATTATTTAAAACCCTAATTTTCTATTAAAAACTCTAATTTTAATTAATGTGTTTTAATTAAAATTTTATTAAACATTAAACTTAATTTTTCAAGCCCTAGAAATTATTTGGGAAATCTTAAGGTTTAAAATCTAGTAATTAAACCCTAGATTCATGTACCATGGACAAGAATACCATTAAAATTAAAAGACAATTGACCAAAGTACCATTTTTTTCCCATTCTTGAATTATTGCTAGCAAATCTTGCCATATCTTGGCAAGTCATCAACCTAGTCTAGTTATGAGCTATAAATATCCAGCACATCAGCCATTACCCATCCACGTTCTTTGCATACAAGTTATACATATAGATTAAGAGAGAGAAAATTCATTTCTACGCCTTTTTTGTGACCAAATACTCAACCAAACTCTCTCTCTCAAAAACCTTCGAAATTTAGTAGTGAATCAGTCCCACATCAAGCTCCTAGATCATCCATAACAGATTAGTAGCCAAGAATCAAGAGTTTGCTCATAGTGACGTAAAAACCCTAAACAAAATTTGACCTTTGATCTTATGTTAGATGTTAGTTTTTTGTGTTAAATATGTTATATGAGGTGTTAATAAATGATCTGGGTTGCTAGATGTTAGATCCATCACATCTAGAGGATAGAATTTGATGATTTTCCAAATATGAGTGGTCAAACCACGTTTTCCATCCATGACCACACTGATCTAGGTAACCCAAATTGTTACCTAGAAACGCCTGACAAGAAATGTATGGGCTCTGATCTTTCAGGTTTTATGTGTTTGGTATATGTTGTTGTAATAGAATTGTAGTATGTTATATGAACTTCAAGATAATGCCTCTTGATCACTAAAACATCAAGTATGTTGAACACAGAGCATGGTCAAACTAGCTGAGAAGATCACGATACTATTTTCTGGAATTTCCAGAAAATCAAGAACATGTGTTCTGACATGGGTTGACCGGCTTATATCTTCTTGTTGTGTTGTTGTTATATGTATATTATGTGATAGATCTGTTCATTTCCATGTGGGCTACACACTGGACCCAATAGATCACTAAAACATTTCACAGATCACAGGTTGTAGAAGCCCAAATATAACCAGTAGAACTGTTCTTCATTTCTGGGTAACCCAGAAAATGAAGAACAGCTCTGACAGCTTGTTCAAGGCCTTGGATCTTGCTCTTTGTTTATGTTTAGACTTAACTAGTGTTCAATACATGTTCTCTGTTAGTTTCTCTTCATAACCCGACGTCTAGACCACCCATAACATTAATAGATTTCATAATATTAGGCCATGAAAAGCGTTGACCGGCCATGACCAGATTTTTTGGGCAGCCCAGAAATATGATGAACACGTCTGACCGTGATTTCAAAGCTTTATATCTGGCTCATGTGTTATGATTTGACCCAGATATTGATTTACACTTGTAGTATTACATCAATACTACAAGATCAAAGTTATAGCTAACCCAGAAACATTTTACATAATGAATTAATCATGGTCAAAGTTTGTACCTAAAAACTGTCTACGAAGGCTCAAGAACACATTAGACTACACTTTCTGTCGCTAAAGGCTATAGCGATAGACTTTGTAAATTTAATTAATTTATTTTCCAAAAATCATTTATAAATATAAAATTATTATTAAAAATTCCAAAAATAGTTTTAAAAATTATTTTAAGTTATAAAAATTAAATTTTAATAATTTGACATATTTTTCATATATATTAATATTTATTTGGATATTATTGATATTTAATTTATTTAATAAATGTATGAAATAAATTGATTAAAAATAATTTTATTATATTAAAAATTATTGTAAATGATAATAAAATATTTAAAAATATATTAAGTTATAAAATATAACTTTTAATGTTTTAAGACAAATTTTATTAATTATTTTATATTCATGATATTATATTTATTTAGTAATTATATTAAATAAATTAACTAAAAATAATTTTAATATTATAAAAATTATTTTAAATGAACATAAATAGTTTAAAAATATTTTAAGTTATAAAATATACCTTTTAATATTCAAAGATAAATTTTATTAATAATTTAATATTAATGATATTAGTTTTATTTAATAATTATATTAAATAAATAGTTTAAAAATGGTTTTATTGATTTAAAAATCATTTAAAAAGGAAATAATTGAATTAAAAATATTTTAAGTTATAATTAATGACTTTTAATATTTTGATAAATAATACATTAATACTTAAGTATTATTGATAAATTATTTAAAAATGATTTTAATTGTTTTAAAAATCATTTAAGGGTAACAAAAATGTTTTAAAAATATTTTGAGTTATTATAAATAACTTTAATATTTTTTTAACGGTTTTATTAATAATTTAATATTAATTAAATATTAATGATAATAGAATTAGTTAATATTTAAATTATTTAATAATGATTCCGATGTTTGAAAAATCATGATAAATTATAATAATTATTTAAAAATTATTATAAGTCATTTAAAAATAATATGATTGATATTTACAGTTATTGAATTACTGAATGAAGTTTTAGACTCGATAATTACCCGATAAAGCCATCGGTACACCGACATATTTTAGAAATTGATCTGGACTTAGATAGTTTGATGGTATTAGTATTTATTTGTGATCCAATGACTGATATAACTATGTGACAATGTGATTAGGTTATGTGTTGACTGCAAATAGCAGTACTATGCGATATGATATGTTATTCTAATCGAACGAATGATCTTAGTAATGATATGTTTCGGTATAAAAGATAAAACTAAGTTGCGTTATTGTAAGCAGCAGCTCAGGCAAGTATCCTACCTTTGCATTTACTTTATGCAACGGACATGAGTAAGAATATTTTAAAATTTTATTATTATTGTGCCAGATATTTATTCTATTTGTTAATTTCTAAATATGGTTATACAAGTGTCCTCACTTGGATAATTATTATATTTAATCACATGTTGATACATGCTTATTTATTTCCAGTATGTATACGATGACTTAAAAGTCGTCTAAGCTATTTGATTCGGCTAGACATAAACTTAAAAATATTGTTGAACAAGATAGAACTTTATTGTATCCAACAGACTATTTTGGTTCGGATTCCCGACTAAGTATGAACATCCCAAACATGGGAAAACTTTTGTGCACCTAAGGTGGATAAGATGTATGATAATATCGTTCTTGCATGTAATATTGATCGATACAGGGCATAACGGGCTGATCACCCCCGTGCCTGTAAGTTATGACGGTCTGCAGATGAATTTCTGTATACCTTTTTGAAAATAGAAAATAATGTTCATAGTCTGTCGACTGATCTCCATTTAAAGTCAATACGTAGTTTCAAAAATTTGATATAGATTTGATATGTTGTTATTATTGGTTCAGCTTATTTCACAACAGTTGATTCGTTATAGAAGTGTTGTACAAAGAAAACATTTAATCATTTCAACTAATGTTTATTGTTGCTATTACTTGCTGGGTAATCAAATGCTCATTCTTGCTTTAAATTTAAATGTTTTCAGCTAAGTATGATCAACCAGAAGGTTTAGGCAAGAATAAGGGCAAAGGAAAGCTGTTCGAATGAGTTTTATAATATTCTGTGTAATAGTTAAAGTTTATTAAGACAATGATATTTATTATCTATGATGTATTGAATGTTTAAAGGTCGCTTACCTGGGAGTAGACCCTGATGCATATGTAAATTAAGTTTGGTATTTATATTATTGTTATTATTATTAGTATTATTCCGCTCATAGAAATGGTGTCGTGAAGCACCGAGTTCGAGTTTAAAGTACCTAAATTTTGGTGCGTCACATGTTGGTATCAGAGCCTAGGTTTAGAAACCTTAGGTGGGACAGACCTTAGGCTATAACCTTTAGGACAGAGGAAAACGTTGAAAATACAAATAACTCATATAGAGTTTAAAAAGAAATGAATTGAATAAATTCATCGTTAAACAAAATAAAAGATAACTTTTATAAAATTATTATTTGCTGTGTGCATATACTATATGCTAATCAGTTGTAGTATTACATCAATACTACAAGATCAAAGTTATAGCTAGCCCAGAAACACTTTACACAATGAATTAATAATGGTCAAAGTTGATACCTAGAAACTGTCTATGAAGGCTCAAGAACGCATTATAATTAATGACTTTTAATATTTTGATAAATAATACATTAATACTTAAATATTAATGATAAATTATTTAAAAATGATATTA
The DNA here is from genome assembly GCA_016801055.1 of Panax notoginseng. Classification (NCBI taxonomy): domain Eukaryota; kingdom Viridiplantae; phylum Streptophyta; class Magnoliopsida; order Apiales; family Araliaceae; genus Panax; species Panax notoginseng. Next base: position 69,911,129 of record CM029018.1, on the reverse strand, counting down.
AATGTTTTAAAAATTATTTAAGGGTAATAAAAATATTTTAAAAATATTTTGAGTTATTATAAATAACTTTAATATTTTTGTAATGGTTTCATTAATAATTTAATATTAATGATAAAGAATTAGTTAATATTGAAATCATTTCATAATGATTTCGACGTTTGAAAAATCATGAGAAATTATAAATATTATTTAAAAATTATTATAAGTGATTTAAAAATAATATGATTGATATTTACAGTTATTGAATTACTGAATAAAGTTTTAGACTCAATAATTACCCGATAAAGCCATCGGTACACCGACATGTTTTAGAAATTGATCTGGACTTAGATAGTTTGACGGTATTAGTATTTGTTTGTGATCCAATGACTGATATAACTATGTGACAATGTGATTAGGTTATGTGTTGACTGTAAATAGTAGTATTATGTGATATGATATATTATTCTAATCGAACGAATGATCTTATTAATGATTGGTTTCGGTATAAAAGATAAAACTAAGTTGCGTTATTGTAAGCAGCAGCTCAGGCAAGTATCCTACCTTTGCATTTACTTTATGCACCGAACATGAGTAAGAATATTTCAAAATTTTATTATTATTGTGCCAGATATTTATTCTGTTTGTTAATTTCTAAATATGTTTATACAAGTGTCCTCACTTGGATAATTATTGTACTTAATCACATGTTGATACATACTTATTTATTTCTATTATGTATACGATGACTTAAAAGTCGTCTAAGCTCTTTGATTCGGCTAGACATAAACTTAAAAATATTGTTGAACAGGATAGAACTTTTTTATATCCAACAAACTATTTGGTTCGGATTCCCGACTAAGTATGAACATCCCGAACATGGGAAAACATTTGTGCACCTAAGGTTGATAAGATTAATGATAATATTGTTCTTGCATGTAGTATTGATCAATACAGGGCATAACGGGCTGATCACCCCCCGTGCATGTAAGTTATGACGGTCTACAGATGAATTTTTGTATACCTTTTTGAAAATAGAAAATAATATTCATAGTCTGTCGACTGATCTCCATTTAAAGTCAATACGTAGTTTCAAAAATTTGATATAGATTTGATATGTTGTTATTATTGGTTTAGCTTGCTTCACAACAGTTGATTCCTTATAGAAGTGTCGTACAAAGAAAACATTTAATCCTTTCAGCTAATGTTTATTGTTGCTATTACTTTCTGGGCAATTAAATGCTCATTCTTGCTTTAAATTTAAATGTTTTCAGCCAAGTCTGATCAACTAGAACGTTCAGGAAAGAACAAGGGGATATGAAAGCTGTTCGAATGAGTTTTATAATATTCTGTGTAATAGTTAAAGTTTATTAAGACAATGATATTTATTATCTATGATGTAATGAATGTTTAAGGTCGCGTACCTGGGAGTAGACTCTAATGCATATGTATTTTAAGTTTGGTATTTATATTATTGTTATTATTATTAGTATTATTCCGCTCATAGAAATGGTATCGTGAAGCGCCGAGTTCGGGTTTCAAGTACATGAATTTGGGGGCGTCACAGCTTCTGAAGTGCCTCAACCCCATTTTCTTTGACAGCCTTGCCGGTTGGTGGAGGCGTTAATACGTCCAGTCCAGGTTGATATGCCAGACGTCGAGGATGAGGAGGAGGATGTTCCAGTCGCGGACCCCGTCCTAATACACATGTTACCTGTAGGGACCTCCCGAGTATTCAGGTTGTAAACCTAGAGCTTTTGGGTGATTTGAGTTGACACCCCTCGATGTACTTGCATGCCAACGAGGTATCAAGTTAGATCTTTAATCTTCCTTCTTTCCTATTGATGAGGAGCAAAGGATTTTGATGTTGATCTGCATTTTATGTAGGTTCCCGACTTTACACAGCCTTGAGGAAACTGGTTCACCATTCACTCCATGTACTAGGCTCTGCATCTTGACTATAGAGCTATTCTGCATGATTGGGGATTTGGGGCGTTCTTTTCCATCCTTCCCCGTCGTTGTCCCTAGGGTTACCTCAGGGCATTGCCTGAGCTCTAGTTTCACCAGACTCAGTCACTCCATTTATTGGACTGTGAGGTGATGATGACGCCGATGGATTGACAGTTTATCACAAGTATGGAGTTTAGAGGGGCATTAGTGCCTTGTATGGCAGATATCACCCCTACTATCGTCAGATCCTTGCTAGGAGTTCCAGACGGGGCGCTCAAGGGCAGGACTGTGCGTACGGGTCCTTTGAGCGTGGATGCTATGAGTGGGTTATTGAGCGAGTCCATACCAGCTGATGTTAGAGTCAGGGATCGCATTCTTCGGCGGTTATTCCTGATGATCATTAGGGGCTTCTTCATAGCAGATAACTCTTCTACGGTGTTGTTCGCTTTGATCAGTGCCACACGAAATGTGGACCGTATAGGAGAGTATGACTGGGGTTCCTACACCTTCGCCTATTTCCTCAAGGGGCATACGTATGCGTTCGCAGGGCTAGACCGAGGCTTGGTTAGGATTTTACCCATTTTTACTGGTGAGTATTTCTCTTATAATTTCTCATGTGTAGGTTAAGAGTGTTTGTTAATAGCAGATATTTTCCTTTGTGTTGGCAGTTTTGGGCCTATGAGAGACTTCCATGTTTGCGGCATATGAGTGTGTTAGGTTTAGACACCTATCCACGAGGACATCGATGACATCATTCCATACTGGCGGAGGTCCCTGTAGCTGAGAGTTTTACTCATTGCCGCCTACAGCTGAAGTTGTTGACATCTGACATCATCACATAAATTCCCTATTCTGGAGAGCACTTGGCCATGGGATTTGAGGATGGGTACTCGATTGGCGTCGAGCACGTGATATCCACCTACAGGGTTCCTATCTTCACTAATGAAGGATGAGAGCCCTATTTAGGAGAACGTGCTATTAGGAGAACCACAAGAGAGATCCGTATGCCGATCTTGCCTCCTACCAAGCGTTATTATCCTGTGTCACAGTCACCCGTCATTGACATCCCATTGTTGGGTGTTGACGGATTTACATTGTTAGAGGGTCCCTGCACTTAGGAGATGTTTCAGCATTGGTGGTCCCCTCGTACTATTGGAGCCCAGACCCGCGCCACTTAGTTCATGGGGGATATGGTTCCAGGATCCATGATGATGACCGATTGACTAGCTTGTGTCTGAGATCCGACTCATTTGACACAGATTGACAGTTTGACATAGCGACTGAACCGGGCACATTTCTTTATCCGGTATTTGGGTAGAGATCCGACAGAGGCAGATTCGTTTGATCCTTCCAACTCAGGTGTTGGCCCCTCAGATGACCCATTTGGCTTTGCCGGAGAAGATCCACCTTTGTATAGGCCTGACATCCCTGTTAATAGAGATCTAGTGACTCAGGAGGAGTTTCATCAGGTGGATAGGATTGATGATGTAGATATTGACACCATTGTCTTCTTCTAATGTGTATTATCGTTATCTCTTTTGATAGGCCTCTGTTAGATATTGGGTGGCTGTGCCCCATTCTCGCTATATCTTTTGATAGGCCTCTGTTAGTAGTAGGGCGCATTTGCCCCATTTCCCTGTATTTTTAGCTATACAGAGATGTTGTATTAGATGATGATATACTTAGGAATGTATGTATAGTTTTTCATTCCTTATATCATATTGCCATCTATTATCTGTAATGCATGTATCTTGTTATACATATGTATGTATGTCCAGAGATATTCAGTATTGACCCCTGGATGGTCTTATGATACGGCCTACACAGATGTCTTCTTCGACAGTCAGCCGCATAGAGCATACCCCACCATTATTGGTGGCATCACGTCTTAGATCGTGGTATGATAGTATGTCACCATCAGACATGATGACTGTAGATCAGCTGTTGCAGCATACTATGACCTTCTTGATATTTCAGGTTCCCGTAGGATTTGTGGAGAGCATGCTGGATCACTGGGTACCGAAGAGGAAGGTTTTCCGGTTTGGGACCCAGGAGTTGACTCTGACTCTGGAGGAGTATGCACGTTTGATAATGATGCCACTTGACAGACCTTGGGTGCATATGGCTATTGGGGACATGCTTCGATAGTTCATGACCCTCACCGGTCTGAGGCGTAGGGTTGTGCTGGATGAGAACACATCCGGCTACGTGATATCCCAACATTTTTTGATTGATATGTTTGGCTCTGAGGACAACTATGCTCGTCATTTTGGGGATTTCACCATACCAGAGGACCAGTGGCATTTGGCTAGAGTGGATGCATTCTTGATGTGCATAGTGGCGTACGTGTACATGCCACGATATATGGACGAGCTGGATATCGGTGTTATCATGGCAATGAGAGCTCTCAGGGAGGGTCATACCATTATTCTAATGATTGTGGCGGAGACATTGAGGTCGACCACGTTTTGTAGTACTTACCCTATAGGGGTATTCACAGGCAGTTCAGTTATATTGTACGTGTGGTTTATGTCACACTTGAGACCGATTGGAACCTTCTGCCGACACGGGTACTACTTTACCCATGATATAGCTATGTCCTACTCATTTCAACCATCAGAGTGTATAGACACTATGTCTTGGTCGATGTTCTTGGCAAAGATCAGAGATCTGTTTGGCATTCTGACGTGTATAGGGCTCAGCTCACCCTACAGCTTTATTACTCATGCTATGGGCATGGACTATCTTCCTCTGGCTGGTTTGAGGGGCATGACTACCTATCACCCACAGGTCATGATGTCGCAGTTTGACCAGTTTCAGAACTTCCATCCTTTTGAGGGGGGCGCTAGGTCAGCGTTTAGCTTCTCACCATCTATCAGTAGAGGACTGATCCCGGGTGTATGCATGTTGGGATCAGCGTGAGATATCTACTTTCTCTGTTAGCCATCTGGGCTGTTCACCAGTGTATTTTGTGTGGATGGAGACAAAGACTTTATTGGCCGCGACATTATCCACAGTGCCGAGTAGTGATTCAGATGATGGAGAGCCCATGGAGGACATTGATTCCCACATCGAGGAAGAGCCATTTACTGAGTTGCCATCATATCCTTTAGATTCTCCCATTACTAGCACTGTTGTGATCCAACATTCAGCACAGTACTTCAAGCAGAGTCTTTGTAGCGCCCCCAAATTCTGGTCCTAAATTACCACGAATCTAGTACACTAGTTCTAACTATTGCGGAAGATATAAATATAAATTGTTTATACATTAAATATTACACACTATCCCCAAGGTCGAGAACCTTACTTAACACCTGAATCAATATCGTATCTAACATACAATGTTATTATTATACAATACTATTACAAATCTAGCTGCACACATAGACCCAAGCTGAACTTGGTTTTGACTTTTCCTTGTATCCAACGTATTCTCCTTAATCTGCAATGTTTATCATGATATAACAAGGGTGAGCAACAAGTTTGCCCAACAAGTTTAAGTTCAATAAATTATGGATGTATCATGATGGAAAGATTTTGAATAATAGTTGGCTAACATTCAACAATATAATTATGTATTAGCATGGATAAATTTTTATAGCTGAACGAACATTAAACATGAACATATCAATTATATCTGGACCGAATGGTAATGAATGTGATTAGCCTTTCATACTTGATGAACACATAAAATAGGCACAAAGTGCGATTCAACAATTCATAGACGTGATGTAATCAACAATGATTAATCACATGTTCAAAGAACAGTTCAAGATAAACTTTCACAATAAATGAGTATAAAAAAACTTGCATGATCGGTTGAATATCATTACGAAACATAACTTAGCTTTATCTGAAGAACTAATATTAATCATATCGATTTCCTAAGTTAGAATAATATCATCACAGTATATATTAACCTAAACACATTACCACATAATCCTATGAGTCTATACAGCATATAAGACCTAGTATCAAGTCAAACTATTGCAGTTTGAGTTGAAGTTGGTACTATTCAGACATCCCGACGGCCCAGTCGGATAACTACCGAGCCTAATATCCATAAGACTTTGTCTAAACGCAACATAATTAACTCATACAATTAATTTATGCAGTCAAAATAATTTTCATATGCTCATAATAATTTTCAAGTAATTATTATCATTTATTATGAATTTTCAATCATTAACATTATATTTATATGATTTAAATACCACTTAATTCCTTTATCATTAATATTTATTTAATACTAAATATTAATAAAATTCATAACATAATATTATAATATATTTATAATATATCAACGTATTTTTAATACCTTAAAATCATATTTATATGATTTTTAAACCTTAAAATCCATTATCCGATAATTGCCATTAATATCAAATATTAATGTTTGTCATGACAAAATATCAACAATTATATTTTATAGCTTAAAATATTTTTATAATACTTAAATCATTTTTATATAATTTATAAATTATTAATTCTATTTTTCCATAATTTATTTAATACATTTAGTAAATAAATTAATTACCATTAATATTAATTAATTAATAAAATTTATCACAAAATATTAAAAGTCATCAAAAATAACTTAAAATATTTTCTTATACCATAAAATATTTTTTTCATCATTTTTCATGTATTAAAATCATTTTTAAGTAATTTACTTAATATTATAATTAAATAAATTAAATACCATTACTATTCCAAAAATATTAAATATTTATGAAATATATTCAGAATAATTAAAAATTATTTTTCAGGCTTTAAAATAATTTTTAGGAATTTATTATGTAATTTTAATAATTAAAAACTATTTTTATCTATTTATTAAATAAAGTAATTATTTTCCATAAATAAACTGTCGCTAAAGGTGCTATAGGCGATAAACCTGTCGCTGATAGTGTTCTTGAGCTCAGAACCTTCAAAGTCAGTTATCAGGTTGCTAGGTTTGACTAAGGTTTAATCTATGATCTAGTTGCTTTCTGGGCTTCCAAATGTGTTAATAATGTAGCATAAGTGTAATACTATAATTATCAAGCCAAAACATAATACCACATAAAGATCTAAGCTACAGAAAATGATGTCAGACATGTTCTTAAGTTTCTGGGTTGCCCATAAACTCAAGTAGTGTCGAGGGTCCACTTTGTGGTTCACTTTTCGTGGTGTTCTGGTCACTAAAATGTGGTTCTTAAGGTCCAAATGTATAGTGCTCATGTTGTAGAACCATTACATAGCATAACATCAACTTAACAACATAACATACTTAATATCTGGGCTGGTCAAAAAAGTTAAGAAAACTGTTCTTGAACATTTCTGGGTTTCCCAGAAATGTTCTTGAGCAGTTTAGTCAACCCAAGTTTGACCATCATTAAATTAGATTCTGTTACATATTTGGGTAATCTAGAGGCATGTATAAGTAGTACTCATGTCAGTCTACACAAATCAAACACTAACTTGGCCAAACCAATTAAGACCTGCAAGATCCGAGGTCTGCAAGACGTCAGAAATTCTGGAAATTCTGGGTTGCCCAGAATTCCAGTTTCGTGATCGGTCAACTAGGTTTGACCACTTATAACTCGAGATCTAGACATGGTATGGAGGTGATTCCAGTTCCAGTCTACTCTCCTCATGACACAGAACAAATATATAACTTTAAACACACATAACACTTAACAGGTAACGATCTAGAAGCCCTGCCATTGGCTTGTCAGACAACATTTTCAACTTTTTCCAGATTTTTGAAATCTTCAATTTTGAGCATCCAGATGTTATGAATCCGGAATTTAACAACCCAGATCACTAAATGACACCCTCTAGAATAACTTTAAACAACAAATCATAACATTAACAAAAATCTTTAAGGATTTCTAAAATTTAGAGTTTATACCACTTTGATGCTTGAGCTTTGATTCTGAAACTTTTGATCTGTTCCTGGCTTGCTAATGATCATACTAGTGGCTGATTTACTTAATATTTTCATAGGTTTGAGTTGGAAAGAGTTTTGGTTGAGAGTAAGTGAACAAATGGGCTTGAAAGTGAACTTTTCTCTCTCTCAATCTATATATAAAATGATGTAATGCATATGGCTGATCATGTGATCAGTTGTTGGCTGATTAAAGTTGCTCACTAGACCACATGTGTGACGTCCCCAAAATAGGTATACATCACCCATCTTGAGTCGCCAAATACATGGTACATAAATAAAATACAAACTTAATTATACCACTGTCGGGTAATATACGACAAAACATAGCTGAGAGTTTAAATAAGAATATTTCCTTCTAGACAATATCCACACTCAATGGAGTTCTCATTACATTTATTGTCACACTATTTAACAGAATAGTGAGGACTACTAATGCTATCATCTGGACCGTCACTCCGTTCCCTGACTAGTCCTAGCAATATTCTCATTTCCTGAAGAGAACAATGAAAGCAAAGGGTGAGCTCAACTAGCCCAGTAAGAAATATTATGACTGAGATAATGCAGAGTAAATTATCCTTAGCCTTCAACAGTATAACAATTGATAGAATACAATAGACAACAAGTTTTAGATCAACAACTGCAGCGGAATAAGCAATCCATTAAAAGAGTCAAGTAGAGCATAAAATCTACTATCTTCTATGATTTAAAAAGTTTTTTCATCAACTTTATCGCTGAGACTCAGCTTAATAAATAATCCACATCATCGAATCACCCCTGCACTACGGCCAACGATATTATTTAGTATCACGACCATAAATTATCCATGCACCACGTGCCAAGGATATTCGTACATTCATCAATGGTCATGATCATGCCAACAACTGTTCATCAATGCACTACGGGCCAATGATGACTTTTATCACATCATTTGTAATATTACGGTGATGATTATACCGAATAATCCCTGGTCATAATCATACCAAGTCCATCTATGCACTACAGGCCACAGATGACTTTCAACATAATATAAACATGAGGATGATGACAATGATATAAGAATTCAATAAAACCAGTTTAAGGATAAATTTTTAAAGATTTATAAATTAATTTATCAAGAATTCAATATTGTCCAAATTGTCAACATGATACTGCTTTGTGGAGTAAAATTTAAGAATAATATTCATGTACAAAAAATAATTTGGATACAAAAGAAATGAATTTTTCGGGTAAATAGTACCCCCGTAAATAGTACCCTGTGAATAGTAATTCGGGAATAGTATCTCGTGAATAGTATCCCGACATAAAAAGTACCCCAAATACTTGAGTGAATAATATTTGGGTGAATAGTAACCCGTGAATAGTAACTCGTGAATATTACTCCGGCATGAAAAGTGCCCCGAATACCTGAGTAAATAGTAACCTGGTGAATAGTAACTCATGAATAGTTTTCTGTCATAAAAAGATCAATAATTATCAACAAAGCTCAGAATAATATTTCCATGAAAAGATACTAGATGAAGCACAAATATCAAGGATATTCTACTAATTTCATGTAGTATGGAAGCCAAAACTTCAACAAAATGAGTATAGAATTCAAAATCTGAAATAAAATAATATTATTTACATACTACAGAGTATGGAAGAAAATATTATTTCAAGCGAATATTAAACAAAAATAACATCCCTTGAACGGAAATAATATTCTAACGAATATTTAACGGAGATAATATTCCTACGAATATTGAACGAAGATAATATCCTTTATGAATATTGAACGAAATAATATTCATACGGATACGAAAAATAATATCTCTTCAGAATATGAAATAAATAATACCCCTTACCTCAAAAGAATGGATACTGGAATAGTGAAGTAGCAGACTTCGCTTCTTTTTTCTCTCTATAGCTTCTCTCTCTATAGCTTCTATCTCTATAATTGATCTTGTGATACTTAGTGAATTGGTGAGAATGAAGGAAGAATGAGCTTCTATTTATAGGAAAATATAGTTTCGATAATTGCACATTTTGGGGCTCAAAATATTACAGTATAATACCTTCCTCTTTTTCTTTATTTTTAATTTAGTCCTGCAAGTATTATCAAACTTGCACCACATCCCCTAATAGTAAATCATGTGAATTAATAGTTCATTCATGTGACTCAATAGTATAATCATGTGAAAAAATTAATTACAGTATAGTACCTTCAACTATACCTCTATTTTTAATTTAGTCATACAAGTATTATCAATTTTGCACCAACTCCCCTAATAGTAAATCATGTGAACCAATAGTACACACATGTGAACACATAGTTATAAACATGTGAATTAATAGCAATTAATTGCTCATTTATCCGGTTAATTACCCGATTGGTCAATATAACCTCCAGACATCAATTATTATCGAAATAAATAACGATTTCCACTAACACTAATAATTCCCACACAATGGAACTATCAATTTCATCTTTAATCAACAGGAACTTATTCATCATTCATATTATAACTCATAATATTTAACAACCAGGTCGTTCCCAAGAAAGAGGGGGCTTTCCGATAAGGATTTCTTCTTATTGGCGCGCAATTAGGTGACCAAACCTCTACTTGATAGGACTTCTAGACATTGTCAATATTCCAAATAATAATATATATAACTTTGTCGTCTCAATTATTGATTTAATAATATAACATATTATGCAGATGATACTGTGACAATAATTGAATCAATAATATGAGAGATATGATGCAGCAAATACTGTAGTAATAATTGAGTATAACTGAGTGACTTCTTACGTAAGCATCAATAATCAATACAGTGTGCTATTATGCAACCACGCGTATTACTGTACTTTTACTACCGGGTAGTTCAACAGTTTTAACGGTAACACTTTCGTCGTTATAAAAAGATAATTCTGTCATTTTCTTACTACAACAATACATTCGTTGTGGGGTCCACCAATGATTGTGCCGTCGTACTAATATTTTCTGTTAAAACGAATATTCCCCGACCAATCGAATATTATATAATAACTTGCTTACTTTGTAAAATTTATAAATATTACCCACAACTACAACATTATATCAAATCCACACCATAATATTAAAAAAAATATTTCGAGAAATTTAAATCTTTGTTCATAAAATTTGGGGTCTCACAATCTCCCCTCCTTATTAAATTTTGCCCTTGAAATTTACGTACGTACCTGGTATGCCGAAGAGATGATGATACCTTAACGTCATTTTCGATTCTAACTTTTGAGGTATAACCTTTGAGTGTTGAATACGATCCTTCTTATCCAAGATTTTAACATGTATCTCCCCATACGTTAAATCATCTGCTCTCTCGTCTAGTTCTAATTTAATAACGTGGTTCGGGTCATCCACATATTTACGTAACATCGATACATGAAAAACGTTATGAACACGCGACATACTTGGCGGTAAAACGAGTCTATAGGCCACAGTTCCTAGTCGATCAAGGATTTCAAATGGGCCAATTAAATCGAGGGTTGAGATTTCCTCTCTTCATCGATTCTTGCTTCTAGAATAATGCCCTCTTAAACCTTCTTCTTCGCATTCATCAACTCTGAGTATATAGCTTGCACGGCTTTAACTTTATCGATTAAAGTCGATTCTACTCGTATATTCATTATCTTTACGTGGGTCCCTAGGGTCTTTAACTATGCCTTCATCATTTGTAAGTTATACGAAATAGGTTTTTGTGTTAACAAAATTGCACTCGTAAACGCATACGATCTTCTACTCAACGCGTCAGCTACCACGTTCGCTCTTCCACAATGATATTGAATGGTATAGTCGTAATTTTCGACAACTCGAGCTAACGTCTTTCGCGCATTATACGTTTGTTTTAGTTGAAGAAATATTTGAGGGTTTTAGAAATGGGTTGTGTACTGGGGTCAATGTGACGCCCCCAAATTCGGGTCTCTTCCAACCCGACATATGGTGCTCCACGGTGCTACAGTTCACACAAACATTCAATTGAAATGCCTCAAAAGAACGAATATGTCTTATATATATATATATATATATATATATATATATATATATATTCCAAAACAATACTACCATTTCCCAGCTTCTTTATAACCATTACCTTTGTTCTTGTCATAATATCAAATATTATCATTACAAACCTATACTATTACATAGGTAATCTACAAGTTAGCTTTAGCCTTCACGTTATCCTTGATGAATCCTTCGGTCCCTGCATTCATATGGTTCAAGCAAGAGCAAGCATGAAAAGCTCAGCAAGTACAACAATTTCATTTTTAAAAGCATGCTTGAAACATAGGGATCATATATCTTCAATAACTGGATATTAGTTACGAAGTACTATCAATAATTTAAAATAGCATTCATTTTCCTTCAAAACGTTTTATCATAACAATATTTAGTAAAACACCAAATCTGGTCCAAGACCATGGGCGTTTCATAATTTCTTTGAAAAGGACAACCCGACACGAAGTCCGTAAGTCCGGCATATCTTACGAGCACTTCTAGGTGATCAGCTTATAGTACTATATGTTGATCAACACTACATCCATTAAATGTATATACGTTTAAGTTGTGGCAACCTCACGTGCCCATCGAATACTCGATGAAAAATACATTTGTTTATTCATATACAGGCTTACCTTGAATTCGTACCAAACTGTTGGCGTAGGATAGCGTTAGCAATTCTATATTGAAAGACTTGCAAACAATTCAATTAATCTATCCAGATTAGTTTAGCCAAGTTAAAACTGGCATCGACTCTTTCTTTAAAACCATACATGCATCTCATAACTTGAATCATTTGAAAACTTGGCTAACACGAAGTTTAGACAAGCGTTTAAGAAAAACTTGCCTTCAGCGTCTGCTACAGAATAATTACGTTTCCTTTGAGTCTTTACGGTCTCTACAAACATAATCACATAACATACCACATTAGGTCATGAATGAACATACTTGGTTCCTAAAGAATCTTACCCTTCTTCTCAATCTAATCATATATTAGATTTGTTATTATTGGTTCCGGCTTGCCGTCATGCTTTTACATCGTTCTTACTAACTTCGTTGTCTTCAATAACTAAACTGAAATAATTTCATTACTACAACTCGGTTCGAGTTAATTATCCTACCTCATAGTTAACTAATGTCATTACGTTATTAATTGACACTTAATCATCATTGGTTATGTACACTTATTGTACACCGTTCCTGTTTACATTCAATTAACTTTCTTTAACTCTAAGTGATCACACTTGAGTTTTAATTATGATTTAACAATATTTTATTAAGTCCCTTAGTTCGTTACTAAAAAATTTCCCTTCATCTTCTACTTGAAACCATAAATTTATGTCTAGCTTTTGAGGCTGGCGCTACGGCGCCAGTGTTGCTTTGTTATGCCGCGTTGCGGCGTCGCCCATTAAGGCTTGAAAACCGGACTCGGCGCTGCGGCGCGAGTCGCTTTGTTACTTGTCGCGCTGCGGCGCGAGTTTACAGGAGACTATGGCCACTTTGGCGTTGCGGCGCTAGTCATTTAGAGTTGGAGTCACGCCGCGGCACGGACTCTGAGCCACAGAAACTTTGACAGCTATTTTCAAATGGTGAGATTCCCAGACTCGCAACTTCTTCGTTATAAGTCCGAATTGGCTCATTCAAGAGCCTACAATTCACAAATCACATACTCTACGTGTTCATGTAATAATTTTATCTATTCGACTTCGTTTGCGAAAATTTCACCTATTAGTCCATTTTTAACGAAAACGATAAAAGTTCGTGAACATTCAATGCTCGTTTCTTCGTTCTAAGTCGGAATACGGTCATTTTCGAGTTCGCAACTCTATAATGCCAAATAAGACTTGTCTCCGTTGAAAACCAACGTTTCCATGCCCAATATCAAAATTCAACTTCCATTACGAGAATTTCACGAATTCGACGATTATCGTCTAATCGTGTGAATTTCAACGAAACTTCATTATTTAAGATTTATTCTTCGTTTTAAATGGATTCAATCCATTATACTAACATCTTGACATCCATACTACATTAACTTATAAGCATGATAAGTTATTACTTATTCTTGGTGAGTTTGTAACTTATTAAAGTATAAAATAACTTGTGTTTCCATTTCTCATGACTTATGTCTTCTTTTCATTTGACTCATTATGGTTAATGACTTTTAACCATTATTCTTACTTCTTATTATCATACTAACTTTATTAATCTAAACATGTTACAAGTTCTCACAAGTTCTTATACATTCATTATAAGTTAATAACTTATTTATGATTGCATTACTTATTCATGACTTATACGGCTTATTAAGACTTAAGCCCTTTGATTTCACATTCCTTAGCATGCTAGTTCTACCAATACCCCCTTCTCTAAGAATGAAAGAGAAAGAGAATCATGGTTTATAAATACTTACTCTTTGATGTTCACTTGCTACACCTTAAACTTCTTCTTGCTTCTTGAAAATCTAACAATGGAAGTCTGACTTGTATGTGCTTATTCTCTCTACCAAATAAGCTATAAGTTGTTAATGTTTTTGAACAAAGAACAAATGAAGTCCAAGGCTCTCTATTTATAGGAAAACTAAGTTAGGGCATAAGGGTCATTAATCAACTTCCACCTCCTTAATCACCTCCTTACTATTAATTATGTGCTCATCAAGTATACTTGCTCTCCACCTTTATTACTTGGCCATCACAACAATTTCTTAGCCATTAAGTTTGCTTGCTCCCTACAACTTTTATCCTTTGCTTGCTCACCACAACACTTAGTCATTATGTTACTTATTTTATTACTTTGGATCACCCATGGTTTTAAACCAACCCATAACCCCTTGGTTCTTACTTTGGGCTTTAGCTTAATTAGTTAATCTAACTTAACTTATACATTGAGCTTGTAATTAAACAAACACTTGGGCTTGTTCATTAACTTATATTGGACTTAACCATTCTTACATTTGGGCCTTGTCACACTTCCCTTTGGACTTTAATACTAAATCACATTGGACTTGTACATCCCACATAATCCATAAGTCTATTCACAAATGGCTTAAAGCCTTATAACATATATTGTAAGACCCCAAATTATTAATAAATAAAATTTAATTTTCTCTATTTATTATTTTGAAATAGTAAGGGTTAATTTGATTAATGTGGTTAGTTATGGGTAAAATGCGCAAAAATTTTAAATAAGCAAGTGGTTATAAAATATTCATGTTTATCGGAGAATATTCGTTTGGTCGTGGAATATTCTTGCTGTCAGGGAATATTCGTACGACGACGCAGCCTTTTGTGGGCCCTATAACAGAAAGCTATTGGATGAAGAAAACGACAAGTATAAGTTGTTTATAAATAACGGCGTAGTTGTTACCGTTAATACTGTTGGAATACCCGGTGGTTAAAACACAGTAATACGCGTTGTTGCACGGTAGCACACGGTATTGCACCAATTATTGATTCTTACGTAAGAAGGCACTACTCAATAATTGTTACATTAATTACTGTTCAATATTTTATTTTATTGATTCAATAATCGCTAGGTTGATATTTTATATTATTGTTGTTTCAATAATTGTCACTACACAGTATTTTTCATTATCAGAGCAATAATTCATATTATCTGAATAATATTATTAGATAACATTATTGGTAATGTCTAGAAAGTTCTATCTAAGGAGAGGTTTGGTCACCTAATTGCGTGCCAATAAGGAAAAATCCTTATTGGAAAGCCCCCTCTTTCTTGAAAATTGTCTGGTTGTCAGTATTGTGATTCTGTAATATTATTTATGAATAATTAATTATTGATTTATATAATGAGAAAAATATTCATTTTATGAAGATATAGATGGAGAAAATTTTTAAAGTGACCATTGTTGAAAATCGATACTTTATCTTTTCTGATAAAATAATATTTTATTATATTATTATAATATAATAATGATGATATTTCTACAATGAATGTGGGATATATGAGTATATGAGGAGGAAGAGTATTTTTATTACAAAAGTTGTTTAAAACATGTTAAACATGTCTGTGGGCCCATTTCTTGACTGAAATTTGATTATAGCCAGTAGAATTGTCCGTTTGTGGAATTCGGTCAATTTCTGTTTAGAATTTGGAAAATCTTTCTTCTATAAAGTTGTAGATAATGGAATTTCCTATGAAAAAGACATGTGATTTGAATTTTTTTGATAAAAGGGCTATTTATTATGAATTATTGAAGTTCTGAATTTCTGAAATAATTAATTTTTTAAAGTTTAAAATATTTTAATTCACAAAAACATTTTTTGTGATGTAAGCTACTTGAATGGCTGATCTTTGATTAAAAAAGTGGGCGCAGAAAATTAATATAATATATATATATATATATATATATATATATATATATATATATATATATATATATATATTTTATTAAATTTTCTACCTTGGTGTTCTAAGCAATTTCCTATAAATAGGGTGCTTAGGTTAGAATTAAAAATCACACCAGAAACTGAAGTTTTCTCTCTCTTTCTCTCTTGATATATTGAGCGTATTCTTGTGAGTATTTTAATACTTTGAGTGTTGCTATACGGTGCAAGTTCAAGTCATAGTCTATATCCGGTGTTTCAACTAGAAGTACTGTCTTTACAAGGTAAGAGATGTTATTTTCTTCAATATCATTATGCCGAAATACTGGTTTGAACTTTTTAACAAATTTAAAACTTTTTGTATTAGGGTTACTATTCACGTATACGACACTATTCATCAATACGACACTATTCACCG
Source organism: Panax notoginseng (assembly GCA_016801055.1). Classification (NCBI taxonomy): domain Eukaryota; kingdom Viridiplantae; phylum Streptophyta; class Magnoliopsida; order Apiales; family Araliaceae; genus Panax; species Panax notoginseng. Next base: position 69,894,482 of record CM029018.1, on the reverse strand, counting down.
AAAAATAAATTTTTTTTCTTTTTGTCCAAAATATCTATTATGGATACTAACTTTGATTGTATCCAAATTTTGATCATTCTTAAATTTTACTCCACTATGATTATTTATGAGGTATTTTCAGACATGGAATAGCTGAAATACGAATCCTTAATATTTATTCTTTTGTTTCACTGTATTCGTTTTCTTTAAAATATTTTTTTCGTCATCCTCAGTCCTAAATAATGATATAACTGAATATCTTTGGCCTATAGTGTAAAGATTAATGATTTTATGATGAATATCTTTGGCCGTAGTGCAAAGATGAACAGGTGTTGAAATGAACATGACCAACTGATGAATTTCTTTGGCCTGTAGTGCAAAGATGAATATTTGAATCAAGATGTATATCAATTGATGTTACAGGGATAAAATATTGATGTGAACTCTTCTAATGAATTATTATTTCCGCTGTGAATATTGATTTAAAATTTGTTGTCTATTGTATTCTATTAAATTTTTCCCTGTTGAGGATTAACGATAATTTGTTCTATATTATCTTAGTCATAATGTTCTTTACTAGGCTAGTTGAGCTCACCCTTTTTCTTTTTGTTCCATTTTTCTTCTCAGGAGGCGAGAATGTAGCGAGTACTAGTTGGGGTGTGGAATGATGGTTCTAGAAGTTGTTCTAGTAGTCCTCACTATTTTGTGAAATAGTGTATTAATAATTGTAATGAGGACTTATTCGAGTGTGGATATTGTCTAGATGACAATATTTGTATTTAAACTCACAGTTTTTATGTTATATTAATAAAGTTGTAGTTGTTTCTGTACCATGTATTTTGATAACTCAGAATGGGTGTTGTATACCTATTTTGTGGGTGTCACAGTTGGTATCAGAGCTTAGGGATATGATCTCTGGCGAAGATCGGGGAATAGAACTAGGAGGGGAGAGACGAGTAAATCCTTCGCTAGTGTGTCCTACCTAAGCTTATTTGTTGGTCGGTCATAATATAGGGATATTATGTGATATGTTAATTTGTTAAATTAACCCTTATTTTATGGCAGTATTTGAGAATGTCGACTAAGAATGTTAACAGTGGAGTAAATGAGACCGTGGAGACACCTTTGCTCACCAACGAGGAGAACGTGCAACAGGCTGACAATGTTCCTCCTGTAAACAACACTGAGCAAACAATGAACGATGAGATGTTTAGAAGCTTTTTGGGTTTCATGCAAAACCAAACGAGGGAGACTCCTGTTCAAAATACAGGTAGGAACAATGGCAACGCACAGCTGGTCACAGCCAAGCAGTTGAAAGAGTTGGGACCACCAGAATTCTGAGAAAAGCCGGATCCGATTAAGGCGGAGACGTGGGTCAAACAAATTACCAAGATATTCAATGTCTTGGGATGCACGGAGGAACAGAAGGTTCCATTCGCCACCTTTGTGTTTCGTAATGAGGCAGATTACTGGTGGGAATCTGTAAAGCGTACCCATCCAGCCGCATGTCTTGGGAAACATTTCAGAAACTGTTCAATGACAAGTACTTTCCTGAAAGTATTCGTCATATGAAGGAGGTAGAGTTTATTAGACTGGAGCAGAATAACATGACGGTGTCCCAATACGAAGCAAAGTTTGCAGAGTTATCTAGGTTTGCACCTCATTTGGTGGAGAATGAGGAACGTATGACACGTCTGAGAGGTTTGAAACCCGGCATACGTCAATATCTCATTTCACATAAATTTTCTCTCTATTCAGATGTTGTCAACAGGGCTCAATTATTAGAGCGAGATAACGAGTACGTTCAACCGAGGGACCACAACCAGGATCATACCGGTGACAGCAGTCATCAGAACAATGATAACCAGCAGAGAAAGAAAAATACGGACAAGAGCGGCAACCACTCTGGTGGTAATCATGGCTATGAGAATAGAAGAAATGAGTCGGGAGGAGATTTTAAAAAGAGGAGATTCAACAATGATACTGTGAAGACGTCAGCACTAGCGATAACTGGTTTTAAGGGAGGAGAATGACCACCGGTCGTATGCTATAAATGTAGAAAAGAGGGACATATCAGCCCAAACTGTCCCCAGCAGTTCAAAGTATGCTATAATTGTGGAAAGGAAGGACATATTGCTCGAGATTGTACTGTAGCGAAACCAAGTCCAGTGGGGATGGTGACTCAAAAGACTGTCCCAGAAAAGTCAAAGTCAACTGTTCCTAGAAGGGCGTTTGTCGTGATTGGTCAACATGTGAGGAACCCAAACGAGGTGATCACGGGTAAGCTAATCATAAATTCATGCAAAGTTTATACCTTACTAGATACCGGTGCTACCCATTTATTTATTTCTCCTACTTGTGCTCAACGTTTAAACTTGACTTCGGAGAAATTAGACTTTGATTTATCTGTGGAGACTCCGTTAGGAGCAACTTTCATCACATCCACTATTTATAAATCTTATTTGATCCAAGTTGGCACCATCACATTACTTGTTGACCTTATCTCGTTAAAGATACTTGTTTTTGATGTGATTTTAGGGATTGATTGGTTAACTACTCATCATGCCAAAATTGATTATTTTCGTAAGGTTGTTAGTTTTCATATTCCAACCAACCTGTTGTGCGAATTCAAGCAACTAAGCCATTAAAATCAATCACAGTTATATCAAGCCATAAAGCCATTCGTTTATTAAAAAACGGATGTCAAGCTTTCTTAGCCCATGCTATGGATTTGAATAAAGACACGTCATATTTGAATAATATTCCTGTTGTTATTGACTTTCTTGACGTATTTCCTGAAGAACTTCCCGGTCTACCCCCGGAACGTGAAGTTGAATTCTTTATTGATCTTGAACCTAGTACAAAGCCCATTTCTAAAACCCCATATCGAATGGCTCCTATTGAACTTCAGGAGTTAAAGATCCAATTACAAGAGTTGTTGGACATCGGTTTCATTCGTCCTAGTACATCTTCTTGGGGTGCTCCTATTTTTTTTGTAAAGAAGAAAGACGGGAGTATGCGACTTTATATCGACTACCGGGAATTAAACCATGTCACTATCAAGAATAGGTATCCGCTACCTCATATTGATGACCTGTTTGACCAGTTATAAGGAGCATAATTCTTTTTAAAGATCGATCTTCATTCTGTATATCATCAATTGAAGATTAGAACTGAGGATATTCCAAAGACTGCCTTTAGAACTCGGTACGAGCATTATGAATTCTTAGTCATGTCTTTTGGATTGACTAACGCTCCTGCGGCTTTCATGGATATGATGAACCGAGTATTCAAGGAATATTTGGATCAGTTCGTTGTTATTTTTATTAATAACATCCTCATATATCCCAAATGTCGCGAAGATCATGAGCACCATTTGAAGCTGGTACTCCAAAGGCTGCGTGAAAATAAGCTATATGCTAAGTTGAAGAAATGCGAGTTCTGGCCTGAGGAAGTAGCATTCCTAGGGCACGTGGTGTCAAAACATAGAGTATCTGTTGACCCGACGAAGATTGAAGCAATACAAAGTTGGGAACAACCGAAGTTGGTGACCGAAGTACGTAGCTTTCTGGGCTTAGCTGGTTATTATCAGAGATTCGTGGAAGGATTTTCTCGAATCGCTACTCCATTAACTCAGCTTACTCGAAAAGATTACAAATTCGTATGGAGCGAGGAATGCGAGAAGAGTTTCCAAGAGCTTAAGAGGAGACTCATTTCGGCACCTGTTTTGACCATACCATCTGGTTCGGATGGATTTGTTATCTACATCAGGCAAAGGCCTAGGATGTGTTCTCATGTAACATGCGAAAGTTATAGCCTATGCCTCACGACAAGTTAAAGAATATGAGAAGAGTTATCCTACTCATGATCTAGAGTTGGCAGCAGTCGTTTTTGCGCTAAAGATTTTGAGGCACTATCTATATGGGGAGAAAGTGGAGATATATTCAGACCATAAAAGCCTCAAATATTTATTCACTCAAAAAGAACTCAACATGCGGCAACGACGTTGGCTCGAGCTATTGAAAGACTACAACCTACCATTCAATACCATCTTGGAAAAGCGAACATGGTAGCCGACGCATTGAGTAGAAGACCATACGCGGGAATAAGTGCGATGTTGTCAATACAAATGCCCATTTGGTGTGATTTACAAAAGATGAAGATAGAATTCAAGACTCTGAGGACCCATGCAATGATGTTAAGTATACGTATATAACCAACTTTAATCGAAAAAGTTAAAGTTGCTCAAGCCACAGACCCGGAGCTGGTGCGTATGAAGAAGAAAGTACAAGAAGGTGCTATTCTAGAAGCAAGAATCGACGAAGAAGGAATACTTCGAGTCCACTCTAGACATTGTATTCCTAATGATTCTGATTTAAAGTACAAGATCATGATAGAGGCACATAATACATCATTTGCAATCCATCTTGGAAGTACCAAAATGTATCGTGATCTTCGACATACATTTTCGTGGAACAATATAAAGAGAGAGATTGCAAAGTTTATCTCGACGTATTTAACTTGCCAACGTGTAAAGGCGGAGCATCAAGTTCCTAAGGGTCCATTGCAACCACTTGAGATTTCGAAATGGAAGTGGGAACATATTACCATGGATTTCGTTACGGGTCTTCCTACGGTTTCTCAAGGCATAAATGCTATTTGGGTTATTGTTGATAGATTTACCAAGTCTGCTCATTTCTTGCCGATACGGGAGACTTATTCCCTTGAAAGTCTTACTAATATGTATGTAAATGAGATTGTGAGATTGTATGGCATGCCAGTATCCATAGTTTCGGGTCGTGACCCAAGATTCACTTCAAGATTTTGGGTTAGCTTGCAAAAAGCTATGGGCACGGATTTACGATTTAGTTCAGTATACCATCCTAAAACGGACGGGCAATCAGAGAGGACTATTCAAACTCTTGAATATCTATTAAGACTTTGTGTCCTAGATTTCAAAGGAAGTTGGGATAAATACCTACCATTGGTGGAATTCTCCTACAACAACAGTTATCAGGCAAGTATATGTGTGGCTCGATTTGAAGCATTGTATGGACGAAAGTGTCACTCTCCAGTATGTTGGGATGAGGTGGGAGAAGCAACATTGTTGGGACTAGAGTTGGTACGAATGACTACAGAGAAGATCCAAACGATTCGATAATGTATACAAACGGCACAGGATCGACAAAAGAGTTATGCGGATCTTCATCGAAAGGACGTGAAATTTGACATTGGGGATCATGTATTGTTGCGTGTGGCTCCATGGAAGGGAGTTACAAGATTTGAAAAGAGAGGAGAGCTTAATCAATGATTTATTGGTTCATTTCAGATTCTTGACCGAGTAGGAAATGTGGCCTATAGACTCGCGTTACCTCCAAGTATGTCTCGTGTTCAGAATTTTTTTATATATTTGTGCTACGTAAATATGTGAAAGACCCAAACCACGTTATTGAGTTAGAACCGGACGAAATAGCCGAAGACTTAACGTACGAAGAGATAGCTATCAAGATCTTGGATAGGAAGGAGCATGTCCTACGCACAAAGGTCATACCACAAGTTAAAGTTTTGTGAAGAAACCATGCTATTGAGGAAATGACCTGGGAGTTGAAAACGGAAATGAAAGCGAGGTATCCTAATCGTTTCGAAACACCAGGTACGTACGTCAATTTCGAGGACGAAATTTCATAAGGAGGGGAGGTTGTAAGACCCCAAATTATTAATAAATGAAATTTAATTGCCTCTATTTATTATTTTGAAATAGTAAGGGTTAATTTGATTAATATGGTTAGTTATGGGTAAAATGCGCAAATATTTTAAATAAGCAAGTGGTTATAAAATATTCATATTTATCCGAGAATATTCGTTTGGTCGTGGAATATTCTTGCTGTCGGGGAATATTCGTACGACGATGCAGTCTTTTGTGGGCCCTATAACAGAAAGCGATTGGATGAAGAAAACGACAAGTATAAGTTATTTATAAATAACGGCGTAGTTATTACCGTTAATACTGCTGGAATACCAGGTGGTTAAAACACAGTAATACGCGTTGTTGCATAGTAGCACACGATATTGCACCAATTATTGATTCTTACGTAAGAAGGTACTACTCAATAATTGTTACAGTAATTACTGTTCAATATTTTATTTTATTGATTCAATAATTGCTACGTTGATATTTTATATTATTGTTGTTTCAATAATTATCACTACACAGTATTTTCCATTATCGGAGCAATAATTCATAATATCTGAATAATACTATTAGATAACATTATTGGCAATATCTAGAAAGTTCTGTCTAAGGAGAGGTTTGGTCACCTAATTGCGCGCCAGTAAGGAGAAATTCTTATTGGAAAGCCTCCTCTTTCCTGGGAACTGCCTGGTTGTCAGTATTGTGATTCTGGAATATTATTTATGAATAATTAATTATTGATTTATATGATGAGGAAAATATTCATTTTATGTGGATATAGATGGAGAAAATTTTAAAAGTGACCATTGTTGAAAATCGATATTTTATCTTTTCTGATAAAATAATATTTTATTATATTATTATAATATAATAATGATTATATTTTTACAATGAAAGTGAGATATATGAGTATATGAGGAGAAAAAATATTTTTGTTGCAAAAGTTGTTTAAAACATGTTAAACATGTATGTGGGCCCATTTCTTGACTAAAATTTTATTATAGCCTGTAGAATCGCCCGTTTGTGGATTTCGGTCAATTTCTATTTAGAATTTGAAAAAACTTTCTTCTGCAAAGTTGTAGATAATGGAATATCCTATAAAAAAGACACGTGATTTGAATTTTTCTGATAAAGGGCTATTTATTATGAATTATTGAAATTCCGAAATAATTAATTTTTTTAAGTTTAAAATATTTTAATTCACAAAAACGTTTTTTGTGATGTAAGCTACTTGAATGGCTGATCTTTGACTAAAAAAGTGGGCGTAGAAAATTAATATATATATATATATATATATATATATATATATATATATATATTATTAAATTTTCTGGTTTGGTGTTCTAAGTAATTTTTTATAAATAGGGTGCTTAGGTTAGAATTAAAAATCACACCAGAAACTGAAGTTTTCTCTCTTTTTCTCTCTCGATATATTGAGCGTATTCTTGTGAGTATTTTAATACTTTGAGTGTTACTATACGGTGCAAGTTCAAGTCATAGCCTATATCCGGTGTTTCAAGTAGAAGTACTGTCTTTATAAGGTAAGGGATGTTATTTTTTTCTTAAATGATATTATTTTCTTCAATATCATTATGCCGAAATACTGGTTTGAACTTCTTATCAAATTTGGAACTTTTTGTGTCGGGATTACTATTCACATATACGGCACTATTCAAGAATACGACACTATTCACCGAAAAATAAAATTTTCTTCTTTTGTCCAAAATATATATTATGGATACTAGCTTTGATTGTATCCATATTTTGATCATTCTTGAATTTTACTCCACTGTGATTATTTATGAGGTATTTTTGGACATAGAATAGTTGAAATACGAATCTTTAATATTTATTCTTTTGTTTCACTGTATTAGTTTTCTTTAAAATATTTTTTTCATCATCCTCAGTCCTAAATGATGATATAACTGAATATCTTTGGCCTGTAGTGCAAAGATTAATGCTTTTATGATGAATATCTTTGGCCGTAGTGCAAAGATGAACAGGTGTTGAGATGAACATGACCAACTGATGAATATCTTTGGCCTGTAGTGCAAAGATGAATATTTGAATCAAGATGTATATCAATTGATGTTACAGGGATAAAATATTGATGATGAACTTTTAAAATCATTGAAGATAGTAGATTTCATTATCTACTTAACTCTTCTAATGAATTATTATTTCCGCTGCGAATATTGATTTAGAATTTGTTGTCTATTGTATTCTATTAAATTTTTCCCTGTTGAGGACTAACGATAATTTGTTCTATATTATCTTAGTCATAATGTTCTTTATTGGGCTAGTTGAGCTCACCCTTTTCCTTTTTGTTCTATTTTTCTTCTTAGGAGGCGAGAATGTAGCGAGTACTAGTCGGGTTGTGGAATGATGGTTCTAGAAGTTGTTCTAGTAGTCCTTACTATTTTGTGAAATAGTGTATTAATAATTGTAATGAGGACTTATTCGAGTGTGGATATTGTCTAGATGACAATATTTGTATTTAAACTCACAGTTTTTATGTTGTATTAATAAAGTTGTAGTTATTTCTGTACCATATATTTTGACGACTCAGAATGAGTGTTGTATACCTATTTTGGGGGTGTCACAGTTGGTATCAGAGCTTATGGATATGATCACTGGCGGAGATCTGAGAATAGAACTAGGAGGGGAGAGACGAGTAAATCCTTCGCTAGTGTGTCCTACCTAAGCTTATTTGTTGGTCGGTCATAATATAGAGATATTATGTGATATATTAATTTGTTAAATTAACCCTTATTTTATGGCAGTATTTGAGAATGTCGACTGAGAATGTTAACAGTGGAGTAAATGAGACCGTGGAGACACCTTTGCTCACCAATGAGGAGAACGTTCAACAGGCTGACAATGTTCCTCCTGTAAACAACACTGAGCAAACGATGAACAATGAGATGTTTAGAAGCTTTTTGAGTTTCATGCAAAACCAAACGAGGGAGACTCCTGTTCAAAATGCAGGTAAGAACAATGGCAATGCACAGCTGGTCACAGCCAAGCAGTTCAAAGAGTTGGGACCCACCAGAATTTTGGGAAAAGCCGGATCCAATTAAGGCGGAGACGTGGGTCAAATAAATTACCAAGATATTCGATGTCTTGGGATGCACGGAGGAACAGAAGGTTCCATTCGCCACCTTTATGTTCCGTAACGAGGCAGATTACTGGTGGCAATCTGTAAAGCGTACCCATCCAGCCGCACTTAGCATGTCTTGGGAAACATTTCAGAAGCTGTTCAATGACAAGTACTTTCCTGAAAGTATTCGTTATATGAAGGAGGTAGAGTTTATTAGACTGGAGCAGAATAACATGACGGTGTCCCAGTACGAGGCGAAGTTTGCAGAGTTATCCAGGTTTGCACCTCATTTGGTAGAGAATGAGGAACGTATGACACAGATATTCCATCTCACCTTGATATTCTATCGTTACATATTTCTCGGAAGTTTAAAAATAATTCCCGAGCAGAAATGTGTGAATAGTGTTTTTCAAAAAATTTCTCGGAAAGCTTTTATTTTCGTCTTGGAAATTCAAACACTTTAATTCTATCACGTAGCCAAAATCCTACGATGTTCTAATATGTTTAGGTCATAGAACGACCTTCAATTAGCTTGCTCCCATAAATAATCAATTAAATTCATTTAATCCATATAATTAAATAAAATTTTAATTCTTCTAAAAATTCGATTTTCTCGGGCGTTACATTCTTCCCTCCTTATAAGGATTCTGTCACCAGAATCTCGCTAATATTTATATAAACAAATGAGAAAATTTTTTCTTCATTTTAATCTTGAGTTCCCAAAATGCTTCTTCGACATGGTGGTTCTTACATTCACCTTCACCGAAGGTATTATCCTAATTCACTTAACTTATCACTTCCTATCAATAATTTGAGTTGGAAGTTAAACACTTACTAGCATATTACGCTATCTTCCTTTTATTAGTCCTTCTTTTAATTTTGAATTATATGATACTCAAATTCCTCCTTCAAAACAAGACTATTCTTAGTCTTCTATTTATCCTGCATCTTCTTCTTCATCGCTTGTACTCCTTGTTACCTAGTTGTACTTGATTAACTCGTTCCATTATCGTGAATTGAGTTTATATTGTGAATAACCTTTCTACCGCTTCATTCCGTAATTTACTTCTAACTCTGTTCTCGCCATCTCCGTTAATAACTCATTCTGAGTCGTTAACATTGATAACTTTTCCCCTACCCTTCCATACTTCACGCGTTGGCTACTACGTTTACCTTCCCTGTATGATATAAGATATCACAGTCGTAATCCGTTATCCATTCTAATCACCTTCTCTACTATATATTCAACTCCTTCTGTGTGAAGATATATTTCAGACTCTTAGAGTCCGTGTATATCACAGTATAAATATTATCTTCAGATTTTAATTCAAAAACTACAACTGCCAATTAGAGATCATAAGTAGGATAGACCTTCTTATAATCCCTTAACTGGCATGATGCATACACAATGACTTTGCCATGCTCCAAGAGCACGCAATCTTGTCATCTATGCAAAACATCGAGATACACTACAAAATTTCTCGTATCATCTGATAAAGACAATACAGGTGCTTCACTTAACCTTCCTTCTTAATTTCTGAAAACTATTTTTCTTACTTCTCATTCCCATCATACCTATTAATTACAATTATGTATATCTTTTAAGCTCAATTTCACGCATAGTGATTTTCGTATCCCACTCCTCCCTCCATAGTGTTTCTCACACTATTTTCAAATGTTCAGCGTGATCTTCTGGCGTCTAAAATAGACTAGAATATCACCAATGATCATTATGACATCCTCGTCCCAATATTATTCGAACACTTTGTGACGCTAATGGTACCTTCAACCATAGCACCTCACAAGAGTGCCTATCAATTTGCCACCCTCTTCCTTATTTTCTATCGACGATACCCGATACACAAATCTATCTTAGAAAAATTCTTTGCCCCTTTCAACTGATCCAATAGATCATCGATCCTGGGCAATGGGTATTTACTCTTAACTGCTAATTTATTCCTATTACGATAGTCGATACGCTACCGTAATGACTCATCCTCTTCCTTAAAATCCTCCTACCCGGTGTCATGATTAGACAACAATGATGTTTTGGTGATTTATTACCGTAAATTACTACCTTGGGTTTTCTGAAAAACTGAAGATTCACACCTTTTTTATAACAATTTATTATAGCTTTATGGTTAATCAACCCGTTTATACCGAGAATTACTTCAAATTCTCTTAACTTTATTAATACCTACCTACCGTTACTTACTTACCTTCATTATTCATTAAACAATTTCCACGAATATAATTAACGAATCTTATTTCCTCATCTTCTACCTTAATATTTAAAGGTACTTATAATCCCTTTGATATAGACTCCTAGATGAGTCTTTCCACATGTCTTACACGTTTACGCTTAGGATCCCATTGTCCCACTCTAGTATTCCCATAGTTAAAATTCCTTTCTTTTTGGCATACTGCCACTGGCATTCTCTACCTTGGTTCCTCCCTCTCCCTTATTCTCATTCTTTCTCTCTTTGTGGTATTGGGTTAACTCCTCACTACCACCCTCTGATATAAACACCTTCTCCAGAATGGTTCCGTAGGAAACCCTCTGGAACACCGCAATCCTACTATAGAGCAAGGGTTTTAGGCCCTGCTCAAACCTACGAGCCTTCATCTCCTCAGTGTCCACTTAGCGTAGAGCAAACCTTGCCCATTCATTAAATTTGGCCGCGTACTGGGGAACCGTCATGTCCCCTAGTTTAAGTTCTAAGAACTTAATCTCCATCCTCCCTTGCATGCTTGTAGGGAAATAATTCTCAAAGAAAACCTTCTTGAATTGTTCCCATGTTACCACATCTATTCTAGCCTCACCCAGGTGAATCTCCCAGCAAAAGTTGGCTTCCCATTTCATCATGTAAGTCGCAAAAAAAATCCTTTGTGCCTCAACTACGTTTGTAATAACAAACGCCTTCTCTATTTCTTTTACCCAGGTCTGGGCCTCTATTGGGTCCGTCGTTCCTCTGAACTCCGGCGGACCTATACTTTTAAACTCTTTAAAGGTAGTCGTTCTGGCTACCCTAGTTTCCGCGGTACTTTACCCCCAGTTTGGTTAAATGTAGCCGTTAATAAATTAATGAACTCTTGCATAGGGTTGTTTTGACCCTATTGATTATCATTACGTGATTCTGTTTCTTGATTACGTTATCTTCTCCGTGGCGGCATTTTCTAATTAAATAAATAAAATTTTATTATTATCTATTTACTTACTTCATTATTATTCGTCACATATCAAATCATACCATAACAAAGCATATTAAAAGAAAACTTCTTTATATTCATATGTTTATTCATAGTCTGAAACTATTTATAATTTGTTTTCATAGCCAAAAGCTATTACATCTCTATCCCGCAATTATACTTCACAAAAGTTGAGATTTACAAAAGGACTACCCTGTTATACAAAGAGGTTTTTTCGTCACTACACACATATGTATAACTCTAGATTTCTAATCATGCATAACAGCATCCTCGTATTTCTCATTCGGAATCGCCGCTACAGTATCCCGACTAATAGTATGTCGAGTCTGTCTTGACTCATTGGAATAACAAGTAACTTTCAGCTTTAAATCCTTATGAGCACTCTCATGGATGTAAGACATCCGTGCTATCTTCCGGTCCTTCTCCCCCAGTTCTTTACGAAGCTCATCTGCCTCCTTCTTAAAATCCCTAGCCTTATTTATCATGAGCACCTTCTCATCATGTTCTGACTCAAAATCTGCTTCTACAGACTCCTTTGCTACATAAAGAGCACTAATCTCTTCATTCTGATTCTGCACAACTGCACTCTGTTGCACATTCTTTTCAAGCTCTGCCAGATACAATGCTCTCATTGCATCTGGAGGTGATGACTCTAGTGTTGGTACCACCGTAGTAACCGATGTTACCTCTCTTTCTTCCTCCTCATCATTCATCATACTAAGGTATGACTCTATATCCATATCTCCCTCGGAGTAGTCTTCCTCAGAAAAGTACTCCTCTGTCTCCGATTCCTCTAGAATCACTATTGGTACCTCCGCCACTGGCATGGGTACAGGCTCTAATTGGTTCACAAGCTCTTCGCTCACCGCATGTATATCTCTATACATCAAGCTACCATTCGACATCCTACAATAACCCATAACATGTTGATTAGTACATAACACACAATAATATAAGAACAAATCACATTTAATTTATTTAGGGTTACTTTCCATCTTTTAAATCTTTTCGGTACTGGGTTTTCTCAATACCTTATTGACTCATTCAACTTAAATAAAGCTCGAGTTTATTTCCTCCGGACTTCTCTTCCTTAACGAGGTTATTAGCCTAAGGTTCTTCCCCCCTTAAGTTTTATAACCTAATGCTTTGATACCAACCTGTGACGCCCCCAAATCCTGGTCTCTTCCAACCCGACATATGGTGCTCCACGGTGCTACAGTTCGCACAAAAATCAATTGCAATGCCTCAAAAGAACGAATATGTCTTATATATATATATTCCAAAATAATACTACCATTCCCCAGGTTCTTTATAACCGTTACATTTGTTCTTGTCATAATATCAAATATTATCATTACAAACCTATACTATTACATAGGTAATCTACAAGTTCGCTTTAGCCTTCACTTTATCCTTAATGAATCTTTTGGTCCATTCGGTGTAAGCTGCATTCATATGGTTCAAGCAAGAGTGAGCATGAAAAGCTCAGCAAGTACAACAATTTCATTTTTAAAAGCATGCTTGAAACATAGGGATCGTATATCTTCAATAACTGGATATTAGTTACGAAGTACTATCAATAACTTAAAATAGCATTCATTTTCCTTTAAAATGTTTTATCATAACAATATTCAGTAAAACACCAAATCTGGTCCAAGACCATGGGCGTTTCATAATTTCTTTGAAAAGGACAACCCGACACGAAGTCCGTAAGTCTGGAATATCTTACGAGCACTTCTAGGTGATCAGCCTATAGTACTCTATATTGATCAACACTACATTCATTAAATGTATATACGTTTAAGTTGTGGCAACCTCACGTGCCCATCGAATACTCGATGAAAATACATTTGTTTATTTATATACAGGCTTACCTTGAATCCGTACCAAACAGTCGGCGTAGGATAGCGTTAGGAATTCTATATTGAAAGACTTGTAAACAATTCAATCAATCTATCCAGATTAGTCTAGCCAAGTTAAAATTGGCATCGACTCTTTCTTTAAAACCATACATGCATCTTATAACTTGAATCATTTGAAAAATTGGCTAACACGAAGGTTAGACAAGCGTTTAAGAAAAACTTGCCTTCAATGTCTGCTACAGAATAATTACGTTTCCTTTGAGTCTTTACGGTCTCTACAACATATAATCACATAACATACCACATTAGGTCATGAATGAACATACTTGGTTCCTAAAGAATCTTACCCTTCTTCTCAATCTAATCATATATTAGATTTGTTATTATTGGTTCCGGCTTGCCGTCGTGCTTTTACATCGTTCTTACTAACTTCGTTCTCTTCAATAACTTAACTGAAATAATTTCATTACTACAACTCGGTTCGAGTTAATTATCCTGCCTCATAGTTTACTAACGTCCTTACATTATTAATTGACACTTAATCAGCATTGGGTATGTACACTTATTGTACACCATTCCTGTTTACATTCAATTAACTTTCTTTAACTTTAAGTGATCATACTTGAGTTTTAATTATGACTTAACAATGTTTTACTAAGTCCCTTAGTTCGTTACTAAACAATTTCCCTTCATCTTCTACTTGAAACCATACTTTTCTGTCTAGCTTTTAAGGCTGGCACTGCAGCGCCAATGTTGCTTTGTTATGCCGTGCTGCAGCGTCGCCCATTAGGGCTTGAAAATCGGACTCGGCGCTGCGGCGCGAGTCTCTTTGTTACTTGTCGTGCTGCGGCGCGAGTTTGCAAGGGACTATGGCCACTTTGGCACTGCGACGCCGGTCATTTAGGCTTGGAGTCGCGCCGCGGCACGGACTCTGAGCCACATAAACTTTGACAATTTTTTTCAAATAGTGAGATTCCCGGACTCGTAAATTCTTCGTTATAAGTCCAAATTGGCTCGATCAAGAGCCTACGGTTCACAAATCACATACTCTACGTGTTCATGCAAGAATTTTATATATTTGACTTTGTTTGCTAAAATTTCACCTATTAGTCCATTTTTAACTAAAATGATAAACGTTCGTGAACGTTTAACGCTCGTTTCTTCGTTCTAAGTCAGAATCCGGTCATTTTCGAGTCCGTAACTCTATAATGCCAAATAAGACTTGTCTCCATTGAAAACCAATGTTTCCAAGCTCAATATCAAAATTCAACTTCCATTCCGAGAATTTCACGAATTCGATGATTATCGTCTAATCGTGTGAATTCCAGCGAAACTTCGTTATTTAAGATTTGTTCTTCGTTTCAAATGGATTCAATCCGTCATACTAACATCTTGACATCCATACTACATTAACTTATAAACATGATAAGTTATTACTTATTCTTACTGAGTTTGTAACTTATTAAAGTATAAAATACCTATGTTTCCATTTCTCATGACTTATGTCTTCTTTTCATATGACTCATTATGGTTAATGACTTTTAACCATTATTCTTACTTCTTATTATCATACTAACTTTATTAATGTAAACATGTTACAAGTTCTCACAAGTTCTTATACATTCATTATAAGTTAATAACTTATTTATGATTGCATTACTTATTCATGACTTATACGGCTTATTAAGACTTAAGCCCTTTGATTTAACATTCCTTAGCATGCTAGTTCTACCAATACCCCCTTCTCTAAGAATGAAAGAGAAAGAGAATTATGGTTTATGAATACTTACTCTTTGATGTTCACTTCCTACACCTTAAACTTCTTCTTGCTTCTTGAAAATCTAACAAAGGAAGTCTAAATTGTATTTGTTTATTCTCTCTACCAAATAAGCTATAAGTTGTTGATGTTTTTGAACAAAGAACAAATGAAGTCCAAGGCTCTCTATTTATAGGAAAACCAAGGTTAGGGCATAAGGGTCATTAATCAACTTCCACCTCCTTAGTCACCTCCTTGCTATTCATTATGTGCTCATCAAGTATACTTGCTCTCCACCTTTATTACTTGGCCATCACAACAATTTCTTAGCCATTAAGTTTGCTTGCTCCCTACAACTTCTATCCTTTGCTTGCTCACCACAACACTTAGTCATTAAGTTACTTGTTTTATTACTTTGGATCACCCATGGGTTTAAACCAACCCATAACCCCTTGGTTCTTACTTTGGGCTTTTGCTTAATTAGTTAATCAAGCTTAACTTATACATTGGGCTTGTAATTAAACAAACACTTGGGCTTGTTCATTAACTTATATTGGACTTAACCATTCTTACATTTGGGCCTTGTCACACTTCCCTTTGGACTTTAATATTAAATCACATTGGACTTGTACATCCCACATAATCCACAAGTCTATTCACAAATGGCTTAAAGCCTTATAACATATACCCTACGTATAATTCTCGTATTCTAACTTGTATACTTATTCATCATATATGATATACCATCATCCCTACATACTCGTATACTACTTCGTATCATACTCGTATTCTCTACCTCATACAATACCTACGTATTATACAATCATTACACTAACTTCTTAACGCTTGATTTTCCTAACATTCTCAAATTAAGTCCACAGGCGAAATATTACGTTTTCCATAACTGAAATATTATTGAATATTCCATCTCACCTTGATATTCTATCGTTTCGTATTTCTCGAAACTTCAAAAATAATTCCCGAGCAGAAATGTGTGAATAGTATTTTTCAAAAAATTTCTCGGAAAGCTTTTATTTTTATCTTGGAAATTCAAACACTTAAATTCTATCACGTAGCCAAAATCCTAAGATGTTCTATTATGTTTAGGTCATAGAACGACCTTCAATTAGCTTGCTCCCATAAATAATCAATTAAATTCATTTAATCCACATAGTTAAATAAAATTTTAATTCTTCTAAAAATTCAATTTTCTCGGGCGTTACAGTCAATACAAAATTCAATTTAACGCTCTAGGGGTAGGCTAGGAAGTTCTTCGAGAATATGTTAGGAATTTATTAACAATAGAAATATCATTCAAAACTGTGACTCTCATCCAAGACTTGGATAGTACATCACATTGATACCTATCAACTTGCCATCGTCATTCATGACGTCGCCTACAGAAAGTCTGGCTTCGGTGCATTCCACACAAGGAAGTCCACAACGAAAGGATCGGGGCTCTTTACTTATGGCTTGATATGACAATGATTGACTTTAGTGGTTTGGTTGCTTGAATTCGCATAACAGGTTGGTTAGGAATATGAAAGCTAACAACCTTACGAAAAGCATGATGAGTAGTTAACCAATCGATTCCTAAAATCACATCAAATTCAAGTATTTTCAAAGAGATAAGATTGACATGTAACGTGAAAGTGTTGATTTGAATTAAACAAGATTTATAAATAGTGGATGTAACGAAGGTTTCTCCTAACCGAGTCTCAACCGATAATTCAAAGTCTAATCTCTCCTGAGTCAAATTTAAACGTTGAGCGCAAGCAAGAGAGATAAAAGAATGGGTATAACTAGTATCTAACAAGGTATAGACTTCTTAAGAATTTATAATTAACTAACCCGTGCTAACTTCGTTCGGGTTACTCGCTTTTTGAGAAGTCACGAAAAACGTTCTCCCTGAAGCCACCGACTTTTTTTTGTTCGTATCTGTCTTTGGTGCCACCGTCCCAGCTGGACTTGACTTTGGTGCACGACAAAATTGGGCTAGGTGACCTTCTTTTCTACAATTGTAACATGCTTGGGACTGCATCGTGCAGCTTGGACTGATATGTCCCTCCTCTCCGCATTTGAAGCATACAATTGGTGGTCGTTCTCCTTCCTTGAAAACGGGTGTTGGTGCTGCTATCTTTCCATCATTGTTGAACCTTCTCTTCTTGAAATTTCCACTCTTATTATCTTGGCCATGATTATCACCGAAGTGGTTACCATTCTTGGCATGATAATTTCCCCCACGATGGTTATCATTGTTCCAATGGGTGTTGCCATCGGTATGATTATTATCGTGTTGTTGCTCGTTACCTTTTGGTTGTGCTGACTCATTATCGCCTTCCAATAACTGAGCCCTATTCACAACATCTGAATATAAACAAAGTTTGTGAGAAATAAGGTATTGACGTATATCGGGTTTTAAACCTCTTAGAAACATTCGCGTCATTTGCTCCTCATTATCGACCAAATGAGATGCAATTCGGGATAACTCTGTAAATTTAGCCTCGTATTACGACACGGTCATATTATTTTGCTCCAACTTGATAAACTCCACTTCTTTCATGTGACGAATACTTTCGGAAAAGTACTTATCGTTGAACAGCTCTTGGAACTTCTCCCAAGACATCTTGAGTGCATCAGGCTGGGTACGTTTTGTAGATTCCCACCAGTAATTTGCCTCTTCATGCAACATAAAGGTGGCAAAAGGAACCTTTTGCGCCTCAGAGCATCCCAAGACATCAAATATCTTGGTGATCTGCTTTAACCACGTCTCCGCCTTAAGTGGTTCTGGCTTTCCCAAAAACTCTGGCGGTCCCAGCTCCTTGAACTGCTTAGCAGTGAGTAGCCGTGGGTTGCCATCGTTTTCACCTGCATTTTGAACAGGAGTCTCTATCGCCTGATGTTGCATGAATTGTATAAAGCCTCTGATCATCCCATCATTCATCATCTGATCGGTGTTATTATTTACCAGAGGATTATTATCTTCCTGTTGCACATTATCCTGGGTATTGATCATTGGTGACTCAACGGTCTCATGTGCTTCATTGCTGATCTCAACATTTTTAGATGCCATTCTCAAACACTATCACAAAATAAGGGTTAATTGACATATCACATATTATCCCTATACTTTGACCGACCAATTAAATACCAAATAAACTTAGGTAGGTCATACTAGCGAAGAAATTTCCCGTCTTCCCCTCCTAGTTCTTGTCTCACATCTCAAGCAGTGATCATATCCCTATGCTTTGGTACCAATTGTGACGCCCCCCAAAATAGGTATACATCACCCATCTTGAGTCGCCAAATACATGGTACATAAATCAAATACAAACTTAATTATACCACTATCGGGTAATATACGACCAAACATAGCTGAGAGTTTAAATAAGAATATTGCCTTCTAGACAATATCCACACTCAATGGAGTCTTCATTACATTTATTGTCACACTATTTAACAGAATAATGAGGACTACTAATGCTATCATCTGGATCGTCACCGTTCCCTGACTAGTCCCAACTATATTCTCATTTCCTAAAGAGAACACTGAAAGCAAAGGGTGAGCTCAACTAGCCCAGTAAAAAATATTATGACTAAGATAATGCAGAATAAATTATCCTTAGTCTTCAATAGTATAAAAACTGATAGAATACCATAGACAACAAGTTTTAGATCAACAACTGCAGCGGAATAAGCAATCCATTAGAAGAGTCAAGTAGAGCATAAAATCTACTATCTTCTATGATTTAAAAAGTTTTTTCATCAACTTTATCGCTGAGACTCAACTTAATAAATAATCCACATCATCGAATTGTAAGGTTTTGTGAAAAACAAAGTAGCAATCAAATTGCAAAAATAGCGGAAGCATAATAAAATTAGATTTTAAAAATTTTCACAAACCAATTACCCGGATCATTCTTTATGCATATTATTAATTAAAACGAAGGACAAGAAGTTATGTAATCATACCCTTGTAGATACGAGCTTCCACAGGTACGAGTTCAACTCATACTTCTCTGCGATCTCCTTGAATCTCTAGGTAGATTCCTTCCTTTGATCAATGTAA